>JAUBOD010000204.1:590605-614976 GCA_032353885.1 Nothura maculosa | reverse complement strand
TTGTCCTGGGGAGCCCAGAACTGGACACAGTACTCCAGGTGTGGCCTCACCAGGGCTGAGTAGAGGGGGACGATCACATCTCTTGACCTTGTAATAGATGTAGATCCTCTTCTCTGAAGAAAAGTGTAAAACTCTACAACATATAGAAAATAAGCCACTTCTACTACAGAAGCTATCAGGAGACCCAAAGCCCTGGCCAATTTTAGGTATATTTATCTTATTTCAGTTGTACCTCCTATTCTCAATTATGACCTTGCTATGGAAATACAGAATGAAAAGAAAAAAAAAAAAAGCTGCAAATATACTCCTCTTCTTCCACTAAAACTCTGATCCTAGATGCAAAGAGTTTCTAATCTAAGAGGATAAAATAGACAGTAGGTGGATATTGCTTGATAGATTATGACTACGGAAGATTTTCTGTGGGGTTTTGAGGGGCTATAGGGACCTCTCAGTGGCTCTTTTCAACAGGACTCCCTTTCTTACATGCACTATCCACACAGTTGTTTTACTTCCAGACTCATTTCCAGTTTCAAAGGTAGTGGCTTCAGTTTCCAGTTCCAGCTCATACTCTATCTCATCTACTCTACCTGGAGCTTTCTTCTTGCTGAAATCCTTGTAAAGTTTGACAAACCTACATTCACTGTTTCTTCTTTCTGGTTACCTCTTCTTTTTTTTTTTGTTAGTTATGTACTTAGTACTTCATACTTGGGCATTTTGGCAAAGGCTAGGCCACTATGCTTTTTCAAGCACCTATCACTTCTTATAATTACTCTGTAATGTTGGATTCAGTCAGCCAGTAAAATTCACTTGAAATCATGATAAAATCTTGAAAGACTATAGGTGGCATTCTTATTGTTCCTAAGATAGCAAAATAAGAAGATTGTCCCAACTTTTCATATACATTAAAAGTAAGTAAAAGCAAAAGCATGATATGTGCAAATTGTATTCAGTGTGAGGTTGTTGCCAATAACAGTGGTGGCAAGTGACCTAGAATGGTCACTTAAATAACCAGGAAATCTCAAAATGATATGTCATGGTGAAATGCAAGCTAATAAATACAGAAGAGGGGGTAAATAATATCAGAGCACACACACATTCAATAGAAAAATGTGCACAGTAGACATAAGGAAAAGTGACCTACTGGAGAGAGTAGGTAGTGGATAAGTCCTGCAACTGATGTGAAAGCAAAAGACCAATATAACTTTGTTTATCCAATGCACAGCCACTCAATAGCAGTGCAAAGACGTGATGTATGTACAGTGCTGGAAAAACTGCATGGAAAGACCTTCACTCAAAAAATGGAAGGGAAGTGAGAGAGATATTGAAGCTATTTAGAATGCTAAATTGGAAATAAGAGACTCACACTGCTCAGTCCTTCCTAATAATAGAAAAAAAAAAGTCTTCAGCAATTAAAAAACATTTTGAGAGAGAAGCTGCATGTTTTGGTGCCTGAATGCCTCCAAAACCCTGACTTTAGAACGTATGTGGGACATTTCACAGTTATCAAAATAGCATTCCTCGACTCATTTAATGTTTTAAATTGTTATGTTTTTGTATCTTTAGAAAAAATAGCCATTTTTTTCATTAATGCTAATTATCTGATGAAGTTAAGAGTCAGAAATGGAAAAGAAAGAAATGTGAAGTGATTTGTATAGTCTGTTATTAAAAAAAATCTAAAAATCTCTCTACCTGAACTGTTCAGATTCTATCCTCTTCGCTAAGACTTCAGCTTCACATCTTAGCACAGAAGTAAGATTCATCCCATATAAGAATTAAATATCAAATGAAAAAAAAGAAAACAGTACAAGACAGCAAAACAGCTACAAAGGGAAAGAAATTCTAATGAATGCTGAAGAAGAAGCACAAATTCATTTTTTTTTCAGGTCATTGACTGGGAGGATTATGCAAAAGATTAATTTTACTTCTTATCACTAGAGTCTCTTTCCTAGCACAAGAGAGAAAATGCTTAACAGCCAACATGCCAGGCTCTACAACAGTGACTCATGATTCAGCTTCTGGATGACTAATGTGACATACCACAAGCTGTCTATGACTGCTGATTTTGAATGCCAAGTGGACAATCTGAGCTAGTGACCAAGTTCTGCACATGAAAATTATAATAAAATGGAAATTATGACTATCCAAAGAAATCATGGAGAATTTATTATATATCATCCATGTAGATCTATATCTACCTGTAATACCTACATACACTAGCAGTTATGAAGTATTGCATGGCTCGGACAGTGCTCTGTATAGATTTTCTATCAAATAGTGAAGTGTCACTTGGGCTAGGAGACTTCTAGCCATCCCTTCGAATCCTTCTCCCCCATCTGTATGCTTCAGTCATTTTTCTTGTGCTTAATTCAGAAAACAGGCAATAGGTTTCTTCAGCTCACTGATACAATGCAATAACCTTGCATTGAGCATCAAAGTTTACTCACTCACCTTGGAGATGAACAGCCTGAAAATCCCATACAGCCTGAAATGAGGGCATAAAAACAGAGCATTAACATGCTTTCTGATGAAGTCTAAATTTACACAGTACAACATAGTCCTAATAGGCTATATTTTCTTCTAGTTGGGGTAGTGAGATCTTGAAGTTTGGGTCTGAGCCAATGCTCTCAGGCAATGCTAGATGTAACCCTTCTAAACTAATTCTATATGGATCTTTGTTTTGCTTTGTCTAAGCGGGCTTATATATTCTTGCATTTTTTCAGAAAATACTGCTTAGCTTTAAACTTTGTAGACATTGAATGTAAATCTATAATGACTAGATGCTATTTTTACTCATACACGCTCCTAGAAAGGCTCTATTAATGAACAGAAATTTGGAAATAGCTACATTTAAGTTTTAATATATAAGCAAAACATTTGGTTACCTAAATTCTAACTGCCTGGACTCTACCTCTTTACAATGGTGTGCATTCCTGATAAGTTATTTACTACATCTGTTTTACCTGATGGAGGTCCTGGATGTCTCAAATGGAAACAACTATTTGGGCAACTAAAATCTACCCATGATGTTATGCTCCTATGCCCACTTCCCACTTATTCTTATGTCTACCATTGTTCCATTTATCACTGCACACACAACAACAAGCTTTTTTTTTTTCAAAATACATTGAAAATAAAGGAAATAGACGTTACCTTTTATCAAAAAAGGCTAAACCCCATATATATGCTGTGGTGGGAAGATCAAAGAACAGGGTCAGTAGACCCCACGATTCAGGACTTGTTGGACAATGTGTAAATATTGCATCCAATTAAGAGATTATCTGCTTATTTTTTTAATATATTTTCAGAATAAGGTCTCTGTTTACATTCACTCTATATAATAAGATTTTTTCAAAGAAACCCTCTGCAAACAGGTTCTATCTTCAACAAAAAGAGCCTTCATAATCTTCAAGTTTAGTTAATTTTCAATACCAAGAATAAGGAAAAAATAAATATTAAATTCTGGAATAAGCTTTCTATGATGTGGGACAATCTTTATGCCAGTTCTCTAACTCTTGCTTATAAATAGGGTAATTTATGATCTGTGATTTTTTTCTGTATACTGTTCTGATCAGACAATAAAAGCGTGTCTTCTAGGGAGGGATCACTGTAACTTATGTAAATATCTATCTCTGAGCCAATTGTCTTGGCCTGCATTTAGGTCACTGAAGAGAAACTAGCACCTTTAGATTACAAGTCTTCAGATCCTATTTGGATGTCTGAAATAAATCAATACATTCATCCTCTAAAGCTGCCTATTACTTTCTCTGTTGACTAGAGAAGGAATTTATCGATAATTAGGTGAGATGAATCTTTCTATTGGAGTCTTCAGAGATAAGCAGAAGAGAAGCAGCAGTGCACTTTTTAATTTGCAGAGTTAACTTATTATTAAACTTAAACTTATTATTAAACTTAAAACTCAATTATTCCTGCAAGAGATAATCTTTTTCTATCTCCATGGTGCTTATGGATGATAGTGTAACAGGCAATACTGTATCTTGAATAGCCATATTTTATTTGCTCGAACTAAGGAAAAGGATGAGAGAGGAGCAAGGACCAGCCCAAGTCTTTAACCACATTCTGGGGAAAGGAAGAGACAATTCTGCAAAGGACTCAGAAACAGCTAGGAATGGAGGATGGCATTTGTTGGACAAACTTAGGACATTTTTGAAAGAACAAGGAACATGGGAAGGTCCCCCTTACAGTGGTGATTATTGTCAGCACTAAGGAAATATCTCGAAATCTTGGTAGGATTTTAGTACAACATGTGAGTTAACAAGGTTTAAAGGTAAGAACTTCTGAGGATGGAAAAGGGTTAGGTCCCTTTTGCCGTTCAGCTTTTCAGTCAGAAACCCTCTAATTCCAGCTGTTGGTTTTAAGCATAGTGGTGTAGAAATTAACATATTACAGACCTTCATTCATACTATTTGAGGATGTCCCATCACAGTCCCTATCACCAGGAGCAGTTATAAGTGTAAGAGTTAATAAGCAGCTTAATGGGAAAGTCTGTGTGAATGCCTCCTTAACATTACAAATTTGGCACCCATAAAAAGTTGGAGAGTGCAATAGCTTTCCACTCTGTAATGCATCCTCTTTAACTTGTCCTGACCTTGCTTTCCAGTGAGGACTGCTTTTGGTAATTACTGAAGTATAGTAAAAATATATCTTTTTTGAAAATTCTTGAGTCTATTTTGTTTCATCATGCTTCCTTTTAAGCCTATTAACACAACAATTTAATTCTTGTTCTGCTTGTCAGTGACTATCTGCAATATTTCTAAATTTTAAAAATAGAAACATTACAAACAAGCTATCGTCTAGTACTGATTCAGAACTAACAATACCTAGGCAGCTACTGCAAAGACTGTGTGTGCCTTGAAAAGAAAAATTGAGAGCTTCTATATTTTTTTCTTTTTCTTTGTTGTGTTTTAGACAAAGAAAATGGAGGATGTGAAATATTAGATTGTGGGAGAGAAAAATAAAAGAGCGAGTTGCAACATCTTATTTACTGTTACTTATTTGCTGATAGAGTCTCTAACTCAAAATGAGAGAAGTCAGGTTAATTCCTTTTAACCTTTCTGCTCAAGAAAGTTGTCTCATCAGTCTCATGAGCATAAGCTTGCCAAAATACATGTTCATTAAAAGACTGCCTCCCCAGTATAATTAATCCCCAAAGCCTGGTACTTTGTGAGGACCCAATATTTAGCAATGATATAAATCTTTTATAACTACCTGGAAGTCAGTGGACTAAGATAATCGTATAAGATGTATTTTAATCCAGCATAATTTTCACAGAAGAAGTGTCATCAGCAACTTCTTCTTTCCTAATGATAATACAAGCTATGAGTGTAGGAAAGAAGAGAATAATTAAATTTTTCAAACAAATATCTTATATGAGGCAGAAAGCAATTTCTCATAAAATAATAATGGCTCTTGTAGAAGCTGGTCCTGGGAATGTGGATGAAGAAAATATATGAAGCAGCAGATCACTGTAAATAGAAGTAGAAAATTGGGAGTGGAGAGATGGTCATTCTGTGGCTTTTATATGAATTGTAGGGGCTCTACTTATATTAATGCTCTTAGATAATGCAGAGGGAATGAACTATCAGGTAATAACGAGTCTCTGATGGAGTGAGATACACATGTGGGGATTTATGTCAATGAATGTTAGTGTGCCTATATACAACATACCCATGAATTAGACAATGCACTATTATTATATCTGTAAAAAAATAGAACCTCGATAATACAATTGCTTTATTTCTTTTTATTTCAAAGTAGTGCACAAAACTCCACAGTCTTATGTCTGACAGAAGATAGAAAACACAGAAAGACTGAACAATTTACATGATCTCTTTTGGGAACATAAACATAAGTGAGACATAGCAGGTGTCGGTGATCTCGGAGGGGTTCTTTCCCTGAATTCCCACATTATTATACCTCACATGTTCTCCTAAAACTATACCCCAGACATAACTCACCCGAAGCATTTCCCTTCTCAAATTTCATCATATATCTGTGCTTTGCTATTTTGATTAGATCATTCATTTTAATTAATGAACACTTCTGTGTAGCTACTGTAATTACCCAAATTTCTGTGAAAACCCAGTAACCCTGATGCTTTTCAGTTTCTGTTTTTTTTTTTTCCAACCTCTCTATAAATAACTATTATTAAAATTAGAGTTGGAACATGTATTTTTATGATAAAGGATTATTTAGTCATCTATCCTTTGACACTACAGCCAACTGTCACTCATTTGCATGACAGTATTTCAAGCTGAGGATTTCAGTGCCAGTTACGATAATATCTTCATTAATACATGTCTACAGTCCTACTGGTTTAGTAACTGGGATAGTACAAATCATATTCCTGTAGGTAGCTTCCATATAGAGCTAAAAACAATAGGCTTAAGGAAATAAAAGTTTGTGAGAAATATCAGAAAATTTATACAAGGCTTGGTTGTCTAACTCACACAAATTTATATAGAATGAAGATTTAAAGTAGACCTATCATTAACTAAAAACTTCCAGGATAAACTTTTCTTCAGTATGGTTTTCATAGCAGTAGAAGTTATTTCATTATATATTGTAACTCAGTGACTGAAATTTTTCTTCATAGAAAAATTTGCTAGTCAACACTCATAAATGATTTCACTAAAATTTCATTTTAAAGAAACCAGTGTCGTTCTTCCTCTTTCATGTTTTTTTTAGTTACTCTTAATATATTTTTTACCCCATTCATGATAAGAAACCATCAGTTACTAAAACTAACGAACGGAAAACAGCCAGTTAGAACAGCAAGTTATCAGCTGGAATACTAATTTCACAACTAATTATCCCTTAGAATAATAATTATTAGTGCTGTGAATATGACATTTCATATCCAATTACGCAAACCATGTAGTGACATAATGGTAAAAGAGTGAAAATGTTAATCTCTTATGAATTACAAAATAATGTATAGTTTTTGATAACAAGATCAAAACAAATGATTATTTTTTCTGATATTTTCCCATAAACAATTTGAATTTGGTGTTTGTCATTATAAAACAAAATGTAATAACAGAAACGGAAATAAGGAAAGAAAAGCAATTGCCACAAAAAGGAAATAAGGAATATTGACCTATTAATTTTGGTACAATTTCTTGATTATACCAGATGATCAAACAGACAGATAATTTGACTAATTATTTGTAAGAAGACAAATTATTTGCCATTAGAATTTGCCACTATCAAAAGGGAGAAGCAAAGAAACATGTAAGAATTCCAAAAGAAGCAGATATGAGTCTGGTTTAATAGCATGCCATAGTGCCTGGAGGTATACTGTGGCATAATTAGTTATCTCTCTCTTTTAGCTATTCAAGATTCCAAAATATATCCAAATATATCAAAATATCCAGTTACTTTTTGGATATGCTAAAGCCTTGACCTTAATGATGTTCTGTAGAAAAAACTTTTGCAGTCTAGTACCATGTTGTATAGGTACATATGCACTCAGAATAATACAACCAGACATCTCCTTATTCTTGTATCTCTCATGAGAATGGAAAATTCTCTAAGCCATTCTTAACTTCTTAAGTTCTTGATATGTTTCCTCTAGTCTTTTCTCAGGAAAGTAAAAATGTAAGGAAATCCATACATGTATACTGCAAACCTATATGTATATATGGTCTAAAAGAATTAATTTCCTGATCACACAGGCTCTTCTGCAAGACCCCAGTTTTATTCCATGGACAAATGGGAAAGATTAAAGATTCCTGGGCTCAATTCCAAGTATTTCTGGGAACATGCACCAGCAGGATTGTAGACCTTCTGTTCATCTCATACTGTCTTCTACTAATAAAAAAACTGCCATGTCACATTTACCCTCAAAATATTCCCTTGTCCTGTTTTCTCCTCTTCAAATTCTGCTCTTGTTTTGTCAGATTGCCACCAAATCTCTTCATTTATTGCCTACCTTTTCATATGAAAACTAATTACTTTTTGACTCATACAGTGGGCAAATGCTCCACAAATTCCTAAGATTCTAGGGATTTTATGGCTAATTCACATTCACGAGCCCTTAAAAAGTCAAGCAAGCTCCACAAGAGTGAAATATTCACCCTTTATAAATCTCTGTTGGTCATATACGATTAAATAATGGGGTTACAGTATGTTCACCAGATGCGAAAGAAAAATTGCACCTCTAAAATGATCAAAAAAAAAGAAAGAATATAATCTATTCCAGTTTTTCAGAAAAAGAAAAAGCTAAAAAGAGAGTTCTTCTTTTTATCTTCTTCTGATGATAGGAGGATGTTGAAAGATTTGCCCTTATTTTGTAATTAATTCTATGTGATCTACTTTCCCATGAAGAAATTTCTCATGTTCTTCCAAAATCTCTCATTTTGGAAGAACAGGATATGTCTGACATAAAGAATTCCTAACAAGGTCCTAACTGGGTAAAATTGAGAGAGAAAGGATGGAGGGATGTTAGAGGAGGCTGCTTGGATCCTATATTCTAAATCTAGACCCATGAAATACTGCATTTTCTTTTTAAGTTAGTGTAAAATCAATATACATTCAGAGAGTCCTGTGTCGTGAGGTTTCTCATTTTATGTTTATTGCATTTAAGTTCATTGATTGCCTTCTCCTGTTCATGCTGCAATTGTGAAATTCATGGAATTTTTAATATGAGAATTTAAATAAAAGTTGTTTATCACCCTTACAGTCTATCAGAGGGATATAAAAAGGAGAGTCTTGACTGCTACATAGTTTTGAAACATACATATTCCATTTTTAGCAACCCAAAACAGAGTCTGGTAAATCATCAGAATTACACCATACTTTTCTTTATCCTTCAAGGAAATATTTCAGCTTTATGATAAAGAAAAGATTCTTCATGCCCTGGTGGATGTGCTGATGGATGTCCTGGGTCCAGAGACACCTTCCTTCCCACCAGAGGGTGATATGTAGCCAGCTGAGGTAAACATATTGTCAACAAAGCGTGATGATGAGCTGAAAAAAACTGTCCCAGGAAGATATGAGCTGACCCTTTATCACTTAGGAAAGGGATTTGAGGGTATAATAGACAAATATTTCCAAGTCAAAAAGGTAAATGATGCCTTAGGAATTATAACAATGTAGAAATCTATGATGGTGTTATATGAAACATCACGTGAAATTATTGTTCCTTCCCCCTTCTTGTCTCTTCATCTTTAAAAATGCTAAGGTAAAATTGGAAAAGATTTTTCTCCTCATATTATCAAAAGAATGAAGCATTTTCTGTATGAGGAAGAACCAAATACACTTTGAATCTTCAGCTTGGGTAGATATGATGGAAGGGAAACATGGCTGAGGTCCACAAAATTATCACCAGTTAAACAGAGAATGGTTACTGATTTTCTATTTCACTGGGAGAGCTTGAGGCATCCAATTTAGCTAGCAGGTGAATCATTTAAAATGAACAAAAGCAGGTGGTTCTGCACCTGGTTGATAACCAAGCTGTGGACTCCCTTGTCACAGGATGCTGGTGATGCTGAACTGCAGAGGCTGAAAACAATCAACTCTGTAAAATTTCAAAAGTAAAATCCACAGAGGTAGATACAGGCAAAGTGCATGCCAAAACCAAAGATAATGCTTCCAGTCAAGACACTGAGGAGCAAATTGTAAGAAGCTGAGAAAGTATACTGACAGGGCATTTTTTTTGTTGTCTCATGGATGCTATAGAATTTTTATGGTGTCCACTCTTTGAGATAGACAGATGTCAATAAGGTCGCTTGGTATAGTCAAGTGATATTAATTGCTTCCTTGCTGACAAAGCAACAGCTTGGACACAACAGCTAAACAGAGGGGGACCTCCAGAGTTTCAAATTTAGCACCAACTATGGATTGCATCCGAAACAAGACATATGCCTCGTATTTGCTCCACAGAATAGTCCCTGCCATTAACATCAGGCATTTTCTAGACTGTTTAAATTCTTTTTTCTACTACCCTGATATTTGGTGTAAGGGTATATAAGCTACCAAAAACATCCTCTGTCAGCCAATAGTATCCCATCTCCACTATAAGGCATGGATCAGCCCAAATGATATGCTTGAAGGAGTGCATTTTCCCCTCTTATTAAATTTTGGATCTTTATTAAACCTTTTCATTAAGCTGCAAAGAGTGGGTTGAAGTCTGATAGATATAAGTCTCTTCTTCTAATCCAATTATTACTTATGTAAAGCTAGGTAACTTACTTATCTCTCTTTGCTAGTGAATCTCTACATGGAACTGCAATACAAAGTATGTGCTTAATTGAAAATTTGAGGTAGATTTTTCTGATAAACTACTACAGCAATAAATCACTGTTTAGAGAAGAAGCTATGTTCTTCTTATGGGCAATAAAATCCTAATAGATATGTAACATGTAGGTGCCACTGAAATTATTGAAATAAATACATCAAAGAGAAAAGAATTTATCAAACAAATGTCTAAGTCAATTCTCTGATATGGAACAATGAAGGCAAAGAAACTCAAGGAAACACATGCTAAAGAGAAAAATGTGTACAATGTTTTATATTTATGGCAATACTGAATGGGCCCTAATTTGAACTTAATGAAATAAGTGCCCATTGAAGCTGTCATTGCTACCAGGAACAGCCCTGAAGTCCTGTTTCCAACAAGAACATATGGCAAACCTCATATGGTTTTGAGGAAGATGGTAGCTATTCCTTCATGGATTTACAGACCCAAAGGAGAAACCTCTCCCAGATTTCCTATTACTGCAGTCATAATTTAGTTATTTAATTCCTTATGCTACATAATGCCAGTAAAGTTGTCATTTTCTATAACTTTTTCACACTGCATTCCAAATACATTTTTTTTCATGAGCAGAGGGTATGAATTACAGTCCATGTTCAGGTGCAATCTTAAGATTATCTTGAGTACATATCAGTGGAGAAAGTCCAGATTCACACTGCTTCTGAATGAAGGCTCAAGCATGAGGACAGGTTAAGGCAGGGCATGCTCAGGCTTACAGTTACTGCATAACTCATTTCCATTGTAGTATTGTCCTGTTTACAGAACTGGTCAGAAATATCAGCTATGAAGACAACCTTGACTCAACCTACTGCAAGGGAAAATGAAATATGTGGACAGAATGAGAAGAGCCCTTTGAAGATGTGGACATTGGACCACAACTTTCCTCAGATGGGATTACATTATGCTGAAAACTGTTGTTCCCTCCTACTCTCTTCCTTGCTTGTTATCCAATTAACCATCTATATAACAGGGCCTACATCTACAGCAGCAATAATGACCTGGTACTGCAATTGTTATACATATTCGCTGTTCATTCAGCCATAGCTTTGTTTTTTTTCTCAGTTTCTGAATGCTGACTCATACACATTTACCATTATGAAGTAGTTGACGTATGTGCTTAGAATTATAGCCATCCGAGGAAAGAAAAGTGAGCGCTTCACTAATACACTTTTTTTTTCTCCCTTTCTAAAATGGACAACTAAGTTGGATTATTCTACTTGTTGGTTATTCTATTTGTGTACATTTATATTCTCTGGCTTGGATGTGGTGTCTGCAATGCATAAATTTGTTGGTTAGATGATATGGGCTTTACTGGAAGTTTCCTTACCATTTTCACTTAGTAGTGTCACTTAGTAGGAAATATATATTTATTAGTGTCATTTTATGTTATCATGTCATCACACAATCAGAACAATGTGTTTTAGATTTGGAGGTCAATAGAACACTATTGCTAAGTTTAAAATGGACTAACCTGCATAATCTAGAATCTTTTGTCGTCCAGCAGAGGATCTAGTTAATTGGTGCTAAAAAATCCACCAATTTACACCATTGATGCGATATTGATGATTCATCATATTCAGAATTTTGCTGCTTTACATGACTGTATCGACTATCAAGATTTTGCAAAACTATAAATAAACTGGAAATCACTGATCAAGAACACCAAAGGATTATTTTTTAATATAATTTACAAAATACTTTTATCTTCACAGATCTTGGTTTTGTTTATTTTCTGTATGATATTGCTGCTCTGTTCAGTTTTTAATAGAATCTTCAGTGTGTTCTAATAGTTTCTTGGACTGTAAATTGTTTTTAAAGCTGCATTAATCTTGAAGTAACTGTACATTCATCTTACCTTTCAGATGCAGCTTCAGCATGCTATAATTTAACCTTCTTTCTAGATAAAGGATGTTTAAGGAGCTCCCAGAATAGCAGTGCTTTATTACTTGAAGATTCTAGTAGGATCAAGTACATCCTTTGGCAAAGAATATTTATTCATTCAGCATTTAATCTATCAACTCTATCAACATTTGGTCCCAATTTAGTCCCAAACTTTTTTTTCCTTCTTTTCTTTTTTTTTTTTTTTTTTACATAAATATATATTTTCCTTTGATGCAGAGGATTGAGGACTAATTTCTATGCATCATAAGTATGATGAATAAAAGATGACATTTAAGCAGTATATATAACCATGAAACAACAATTCTGTTTTAAATTCCACAGCTGAGAATGACACCAACTTAAAGGAGTCAGTGCTTTTATATACAAGTCAGTCCCTGTGGACCAATTTCTTTCCTTCCCTCTAAGATTTCACTTGCAAACAGTTTGTATCCCTGGTTGTTTTATTTGATACTGGTCTGTCATTGTGTCACTGTGCAAAAGTAAATAAATAAATAAATAGTAAATAAGTCAGCAGTAACAAATGCAAAAAACATTATCCTTTTTTTTTTTTTAATAAAACCACTTTCTCCAGTGAAGCATCCTGAGTTTTGTGCAGAAGTGCTGATTTAGAAGAAGGAAATCTAAGATGTAGACACTTATAACTGAAGCCATGGTTAGGCAGACAGGTTTTGGTGACTGCGAGACTTAATTTTTACATCTGAAAGGGGAATTGTGACTAGACTGTAACACAGACTTTGTCTATGAACAGAAAAAGGGCATGAAGAGAGTATATTCTTCAAGAAAGATAAGGCCTGGTGAGGCAATACGAGACTTTGATATATCTGTCATCCTTCTGTTTCCCAGAAATGTAGTTTAATAAACATCTATATAGAAACTATGAATTTAACCTTCTCTTTCAGTCCTTCATTACTTTAAGTTCACAGAAGGTGGAAGACATAGTGAGTTTTCTTAAAAAAAAAAGAGAGAATAATCATAATGAAAGTCATATATATTCATAGTTTGTCTCTTAGCTCTCATCCAGAGAGACATTGTGACTTGTCTGAATATTTTCAAATTTATTTTCAGTGCTAGTCAGGATTAGTCCCACTGAAGTATGGTTTATGACACTTGCATTTAGTGCTCTCATCTCTCACACTAGTTTTTGTTTGCCTTTGTAAGTCTCCTTGAAGTGCCTGCTGAAATGTTAAAAATATTGTATTCTAGGCTGGGGAGTATGGAGGCCTCCAGCTGCTGCAAGTGATCTACAGGGCTAAAGATAATGTTTAGCTAAACCCATAGTGATATAGTAACCAGAGCTCTTCAAAATAAAATGACTTAAAGTGAAACTTCCTGCAGAGTATGTACCGAGAACAAAGGCTGCTGAGGAAACAAAACAAACAAACAAACAAAAAAAGACCTGGAAGAGAGTTAATTTTTTGTAACGATTCAGTTTGATACGTACTTTGGGGACAAATTCAGTAAAAAGCGCCTGATTCTGCAAGGCTTATGCATGATATTCTGTATTTTCCCCTGTGAAGAACTGTATATCAACGGGTTCATCCTCTTGATTTCATTGAAATGCTGCCCAGATTATGCTGGGTTTATATGGATCAGGCCATTAGAACATCATAGACAGACATAAAGAATATGTACTCTATGAGCTGCTGACACTGCCCCTACATTTATGTTCAGCCCTCTCATGAAAGAGCTAGTTGAACATCAGAGAAAAAAATAACTCCCAAATTGTGCTGTTACTCATCAAATAATTAGTCTAGTTGGGCAAATGTATTTTTGGGGGGTGTTTGGGTTTTTGGGTGTTTTATTCAACAAATGGCATTAATGTTTATCAAATAAGTACGATTTTACGAAAGTAAATCTCTCATTGTACTTTAACTGATTTCCATGACAGAAGTGAGTTCTGAAAAAGACTTTTACTCTAATTGCATTCCACATTAGCAGGAAAGCATTTGATGTTTACAGGATGCCAAAATACATTTTTGATAATTTTAGACATGATAGCACCTTGGAGACCCTTGACTGGGACAGGATACCTAAGAAATATTTCCAGTGTACATACAACATAGGACTTAAAAATCTACAAATGCAATGCCATATCAAGTCACAATTATTCTGAGGAGAGGGAAGGATCAGTATTTTTTCATTTACCTCTACAGGCCTGTGAGAAAATAGGTAATGAGAGGAAAGCCAGGGACTAATAGAAGTTATGACATTATGGCTTGTTTGGCTATCACAGCAAGTTATGGCTTGCTATGAGTGAGAAACAGTTACCATTTCCAGAATGACTGGCATATACTTCTCCACAATTCACTTTACAACACAATCTGCCCTCCTAGCACACACTAATGAGAGTAAACAAAAAGTGGAGCAGAATGGAGGCACCATAACCAAACTTTGTTGTCCTCCCTGCAGTGGTGGCAATTTGGTCTTACCATGCAGCCACTAAGCCACATATTATGGTAAATTGTCTGTTGCTGGGCAGGCAATGGTGGCAGATTTGTTCCTTTCTGATGGACTTTGCTCAAGGTTCTCCTCACTCTAATCTCGTTATAATACCAATACACAACCCCATCCTGGAAGTTACCTGCTTCCAAGGAACAACCAGTCCTCACTGAGCATGCTCTCTAGATTTTCAATTAACTTCATAGAATTTTTAAACGAATCAATAATAAAAGTATATATTACTAGAGTCACTCAAGCTCCACCTAAACGTAAAAGAAAATATGTAAAAGGTAATAATGGGAAGAAGGAAAGGAAGAAAGAAGAAAAGAAGGAAGAAGGGAAGAAGGAAGGAAGGACAAATGAAGGAAGAGGAGGGAAGACTCCATAGTAACTTCTGGATCAGTTGACAGGTTGAACCCTTTGAGACTCCTTGAGGCTGAGAGCCCTCTCCCATCTTCTGGGATGGGTGCATTTGAACACTAGGCAGTAGTTAAGAAGCCCCACTGTAGTAGAGAATTTTCTATACTGACACACGAAACTTGTTCTCTAAATGTTGCATTTGAATAAATTGTGCTATTTGTGAACTCAACTGCTTGTTTTGAAGATGATCGGACTTCAGACTATTTGTGAATCTGATACTGCCAGAGTCAGGCCTATAGTTACCACACTATTCGGTATCCCTGTTAAAGAGATGAGTCCAGCCGCTCCTAGTCCCTCTAACCTTTGAGGATCGGCTGGATGCAAGGGAATTCATCTCTTACCGAATATCCCCTCACTCCCATCAAATCACAACAAGACCAACTAGCTTTTCGTTTCTATATCACAATGTCCATTAATGTAAAATTTGCTTCAACCTTGAAGCTACAGGTCTGTGCTCTAAGTACCTGATCTCTATTCCTGTTAAAAGGAATTAGCTGCTAAAAAAGTGCTTCATCATTAGCTCTAAGCAGGAGACTTACAGTAGAATTATGAGAAAGTGAAGAATACACAATCCACATCTATTTTTTTTTTTTAGTTTGTTTATTGTATATACTTTTTTTCAATGCTATGCAGCCCTCAGCAGCACTGTTTCTACATCCTTCTGAGGGAGCACTGAAAGAGATGACTAATTTGGATTTGATGACATCAAACTGCAAAAGAAAGCACTGATTCTTCATCTTTTATTATCTTTAAACAAGGCTAGATAACTTTCTGCAGGATGTGTTTTAGACACAGATTGTTGGGTTTTTACAGGACATTGTGTAAAATATGTGTACAAGATCCTACCTTTTCTGATCTGTTAGATTTAGAAAAATACAGAAAATGTTTAGAATAATGGTAAGAACCCAACAATTATATCTCATTATGCCCTGCCTTAATGTCTGTTACATAAGAATCTTCTCATATAAAGCCTTTCAAATGTTTTCAGAAAAACTGCTGCTTCTTCAACTTATATGGTAGAAGATGGACAAAATATCCCAGGTCCATATCTTTGGGTCAACCTACACAGGCTTCTGTTAGAGACAAATGGTGGAGGGGAACAGAAAATGGACAAAGCTATGTTTTCCTCTCTTTTTGGAGCCAAATATAAAACCACATGATCTCAGAAGGAAAGGAATTAATCGGTATCTGGAACCTAGCAGTTCAGTACTCAAATCACAGAAAAGCTGTTCTTTTTTTGGCATTAGGCTTTATGGTCTGGAGGAATACTGGGCTACTTTAAGACATTGAAGCTATTTAAAACACATTGCTAAGCCATTCGTTTACCTTTGTTGCCATGCAATTCCAATTTCCTTGATCATGTGAACATACATTACTTTGATTGGACTACTCAAATTTGAATGGTACAATCAAAACCTGAAGGGTGTTTCAGAAGTACCTATTGCTTCATAAATATTTATGTATTCATGGGTGTTTCAGTTGTCACATTGGATGTTTTATGATTTTGTTTACCTCTGCATTTTGATGTATTTATTGCTTCATTGGTTCCAGTGTATCTAGCAGAGTCCAAAAAATATCTGATAAAATGGGATACGTTTCACTGTAGAATGGTCTTTAAATTATGCTGCATGATTCTGTTATTTATCACTCAGACAGTTACTTCTGCCTATTTAGCTAATGATGGAGCATTTAATTTTGAAAACTTTCATTATATTGTCTGTACAATACAATCAAGTGCTTAGAGGAGAAACAGGAGACTATGTATCTAGATTACTTTTTTGTTCTTTACTCACCTTAGGGCAATCTAAACAAATTTTTATTTCTTTCTAGTTCATTAAAATAAGAACAACTTAAATTATTTGTTAGAAGGAAATGGGTTTGGTGATTAGAGTACACGACAAGATGTCAATGATCATGTTCTTTGTTTTCATTTGGACATCAGCTAAGTGACATGCTGAGTGCGTTTTCTACCTCAGTTTTCTATCTATAAACACATATTATAATTCACAAAAGTTTAACTAATTACTATTTATAAATGTCTTTTTAGTTTCTGGGATGAAAAGTCTTATATAAGCTCTCCAAAGCAGTGATTGTTTTGTTCCATCCTGAAAACAATGTTGGATCTTTTAATAAGAATAATGAATACAACAGACAATGAATGCAAAGTAGCATTTATTAGCTTTCATCTCATATGACTAAACAAGCTTTATTCCCAGTTGTGTGACTATGCATATGTATTTTCAAGAAATTCTTCTTTTACTCAGTGGGATGACTCTCTTGAGTAATTATTGCTTTTATCAGCAAAGATTTGTGGAAGAGAAAACAAACATCCCAGTGGATGGGACTTAGGAGTCAGGGTCAATTTTCTATTCTGCCATAGAACTGAGACAAATTATCAAGGTCCAGATACCCCTCATAGTTTCAGGACTAATTCCTACTGAGTTTGCAGGAGTGTAGAGCTCCAAATGCCATTGAGGACTTGAATTTTTCTTCCCCTGTGCAGCAGAGTGGTGACAGCAGCACCTCTTTACATATCAGCAACAAATCATTGCTGAGGCTAATTGTGTTGGTCTGGGCAAGGACAACACTTTTTTTTGTTACTAACCTCCCACAGGGGAACAATATGGCTAATATCCCATCTAGCTGCCTTTGATTTCCTCAGCCCCAGTGATGTAGTACTCATTTATAGCTGAGTTGACTGGGAGTAATGCTTGGAATGAGTCCAGGCCAGAGGCATGAACTCGCACCCCTGGATCTATACCAAGATCCAGCTTCATTACTCCATCATCCTCAGAGGGATGTTATGAGGATACATTAATTAATGTTTATGAACTGCTTCAGTGCTGCCATATTTAGACCGTTAGGGCTGCATCTGCAGGGGTGAAAGAGCAATTAGTAATTCTACCTGTAGCACAAGGTACAGATGAGAAGATGAAGCTCAGGGCCACAAAGTAAATTCCTCCAGCAGATATTTTTCCACAGTGTAGAACCATCACTGGAGGTGACACACAGCCAAAGGTGTGATCAAGAGAATATCTGGTCAAGAGAAATCCTGGATAACAAATAAGTACATAATAGAGAGGCTTTTATTTATTTATTTATTTTTTCTGGCTTTAACCAAAGTGTTTAGTCAGGTAATTTTACACATAGACACACACACCACACACACATACACACATGCACACACAAATAAGCCTAGGATGGGAGAGATTTATCAAGTATTCCAAAATATTTCAAGGTGACTGTGGTTGGTCGTGGGAGTTCTTTAAATGATTGGATGCTTTCTGGAGCATGCATTTGTGAAGCTTCATCTATCATACACAGTGGATTTGTTTTGGAAAAAAAATATGTTGCTTCCTTGCTTTACTCATAAGGTAATGAAGAAACTGAAGATGTGATGAACCAATACCAGAGTGGGCCCAGATTCCACACGGGCATCATGAAGGTGAGATTTCTTTATGGAGAGCTACTCATTTACTAGCTGCAGTTAATTGCTTAATGGATACTATTGTTATCCCAAGGGGATTATTTGAAATGTCTTTCGCAAACTTTTGCATGTCATGTCATGTGGAATCAAAAACAATGATTGCAGCAATAATGTTATGAACACCCTCCATGTTTCTTGAAAATACACAATTAGAAATTATTTTAGTCAGATTTCAGTAAAAAGGAAAATCATTACCTTGAAAAACCTGCTTCTCCCCAGTCTTGACTCCCAACGGGGAACCTAGAACAAAATACTCTGCTTGCTCTACTCTATGCTCCGTCCTTTCCATTGAATGGATTCAGCTGCCTGCAATATGTAAATCTGACCTTGTGAGTAAATGAGTTTTTGAGATTCAAAGTACTGAGTAGTCAGGACCTATAGGGTGAAGCAAGCAACTGATCAGGGAAGGATTTTGATGTTGAATATGACCCCAAGTTAAAAACTAGAATATACTTGTTACTATTAACAGTTAGGAGCAGTATTAGATTTGTAGCACTGCCTTATTTAGGACTAAGAGACAAAGATCAAAGTCTCATTTGGTTATATAGTGCAATCAGATGAAGAGGGGTCCCTGTTGCAGTCCAAGCATCAGAGAGGACATGGTCAATGACCTTTCAGATGGTATGAGGGAAATGCAGAAGGAAAGAGAATAAAGGAAATGAGTTAGCAAAACAAATGTCACTTGCATGGGAGAGTTATTCATCCCAAGTGAAGTTGCTCCAGTATGCTTGTAGCTTTCAAAAAGAAAACTGTACCTTTTATTTTGTCAAAATTTCCTTTTTTTTTTTTTTCAGCTCTATTGAAAGAGAGTGTGGGTGAATAGCACATTCTTTTTTCTAAACAAATTAGTGATTTAGCAGGATCTGTCAATCAGTAGAGTTTTTATTTTTTTTCTAAAGTCTAACATGACTTACATAATTGTATATGTCCCCTGAGTTCCCCTAGAAGGGTCATACACATATGACATTCTTCCCGAGTTTGTGTGTTTTCCCCTAAATAGAGCTGGACAGGTTTTTCAATATTTGTAAAACTCATTTGCCAAGGTTATGATAAAGCAGTCAGTGGTTAAAAGATTATAACCAATTACAGCAACTGGGGAAAAATGCTGCAATTATATGTTTTTCATAACTTAGGAGATTGTGAGAAGAGATCTAACCAGACAAGGAATGACTTAAAAGGGCATGACAATAAAAGAGACTGCAAAAATGTAAATAAATGACAGTTCAGAACTGCATAAATATAACAAATTACCTTAATATGGCATGTAATATTTTGTAAAATCCTTTTAGAATATTCTTAAACTTTGTAAAGGAGCTTAATTTGTGATTTTTTTGTTTTGTTTTGTTTTCATATACTCATATTCATTTCATATACTCATATTCAACTTCTGTTGAATACAGAAAACTAGGATAGAGAGCCTCTTGGTCAAATATTTCATAAACATTTGAATCTTATTTTTAATCAGTTAGCTTTATGTTAAACTGAAATAATCCACTCTAAAATTGAAATAAGAGTCTATTCTGCTTGACCGAGCTCTTGTTCTTCTCTAGGCAATTTTGCTAAGATAAGTATTGTCATGCTTTGTGGAGTGTACAAGAGGAGAACATCTTCCACTTTATGTGAGCTATCAGGTATTAGTTAATGTAATTGTGAACAGTGTGTGTATGGAGCAGAATACAGATTCATGTTAAATATGATAGCAGTATCCACAGCACTCAATATTTCTCTTCCACAATGGAAATGAGAAGGAAAGATAGAGTTGAAACTAGTGTCAGCAAGGGAATTGCTGGTAGCTTCTTGGGAAGAGGCTGGAGTCTGTATTGGTGAAACAAGCAGGCAACATAAAACTTGTTTTTGAGGGACTCAGCTTTCCAAAAGAGGAACAAAATCTCAGCACTAAAATTCTGACAGTAGTATTCTCAGTGGATTAATGGCTCTGGATTATGCATCTGTGATTTTAAGATCATCCCAGTGTTCTCTGGCTCAATGAACAGGTCAGTGATTGTAGGTCACTGGAAATTAGTAGGTATCAGTCCAAGCTATGGCCAAAGTAGAGAGGAATTATATAAAGTAATGCATTTCTTGGCAACAAATGTAATGATTTTTGGCACCATGCAATGTTTTAGTGCCATCTGGTGACTCCCCCAAATGTTACAAGAATATTTGCCAAAATGCCTAGATAAAATAAATACATTAGTAATAGGCAAATTTTCCATTAGTAACTATGTACTAGAAACCTAACCTGCAGAGCTTCTTCCCTTCAGTGAGAATCCTGTAACTCACATTATC
Organism: Nothura maculosa; assembly: GCA_032353885.1. Lineage (NCBI taxonomy): Eukaryota > Metazoa > Chordata > Aves > Tinamiformes > Tinamidae > Nothura > Nothura maculosa. The sequence goes on along the minus strand of JAUBOD010000204.1, from coordinate 594,163 downwards.
CAAACATGAATTTTTAGATATAAATTTTTATTGATAAAGCTGTCAAACAAAATAATTTCCAAAATTTCAGTGGAAATTGAGACAGTGAAGATTCATACAAAACCTACAAAGAGAAGCAGAAAGTGTGGTTGTGTGAATGATCCATCATGAAATTTTCATTAGCCTCTCTTTAAGACACTTATATCTATCCAAAGAATTGTATTACAGAAAAATGAAACCTACTGGAGAAAAAAGAGAGTTTTTTTAATATTCTTTTTGAAGTAAGATGATTTAAATTAAGTTTTTATTCTTAAAATGTGGATTAGGTTTCTTCAGTAATAAATATACCAAATAGCATAAATTAGCCATTCGTTTGTATCTTTTTTAATGAAAAAACTTCTTAGCAGAGATTCACATGTAAAAGTGCATAACCTTTTTTGCTTGAGCCCTTTAAATTATGGTTCTGCTTTGAAAAGAGGTTGTAAAAATAGCTCATTCTTACTCAGCAGTCCTATTCTCTTTTCTGAGTTCAGAGTCCAACCAGCTAACTTTGGACATAATTTTTACCCTTTTTATCATGCCATTTGACAGTGGAGCCTTAGCCTATGTGAGAAGGTTTGATCTTTATCATCATTTTTTGCATTATCAATTGTGAAATCATTTACTTTGTTCCAATTAATTGCATTAATTGCAAAGGCATTTGCATGCTTTTTCTGTGTTTCACAGATATCAAGTGTCTTAATATGAACTCAATGACCCTCAAAGTAATCATCACAAGCATCTTATTTTCATTTACACCATAGATTAATTTTTTTACTTAAAGATTTAAAGAAATAATTTCTGTTATTCCTTGTGCCTTGTCTTCTTCATAAGTGAAAGATTAGGCTGTTGCACCTTTGTTCTGACATTTCAAATATGGAGACAGACACAACTAGAAAGAGAGCATATGATGAGATAGCTGAAACAACAAATGACAGGACTTGATGACCCACAAGATTCTTTTTAGCTTTGTCTTTCCCACAGTTACTAATTCTTCAAATACTTCCAGCAGAAATTCTGCAGAGGGCTTTATTCTTAGCCTTTTCAAGTTGCTACAGGGATTCATATTGACTTCAGATAGCACTGGTTCAAATTAGCACTTTCTTAATTTTGTGAAATTAGCTTAACTATTGTATTCTTTGGACACCACTTTCTCTTTTCTGGATTTGGACAATGCTACTCTACCTCTCCTTGGTGAGTTTCCTGTCTTAAGAAAGAATAAGTGTCAGGTTCAGCATCTCCTCTGAGTTGGATGCTCTCTTTGACACAACATGAAAAATAGGTTATGCTTCTGAGAGATGCCTATTTGGTGATATGATGCTCATTATTTAATGAATGGGAACACTGCAGTTTCTCATGTGTCAAAAATGACTTTTAGTAGACTTACTTTTATTTGCTGTTCCTTGCTACTCTTTCTGGACAATAATGACACTTTCTCTTCATTCTTTCTTTTTCCTTTTAATTATTAGGATTAGATTTGAAATTTTTTTTTAAAAAAAGTCTATCTTCAGACAGAGAAGGAGATGAGCAGGGAGGAGAGGGATAAAGAAATCCTTGCTGCTTTGTCACAGAATAAACCAGTCTATCCTGGTAAAAAGATATAACATTGAGATGAAGTAACAGATTTTTGTAATCTGGAGCATTTGCACTGCTCTGGTTTCTGTCACTTGATACAGAGCCTGCTTCACTCTAGAGCAATGTTCAAATCCAGAGCACTGAATTTGAGCACTCCAGCTTTAGACTGTACTGTCAGCATCAACTACTAAAATGTATGGTTCTTACCTGTTTCCTCTGTTTCTAATACTGATTCTAAATAATAGCTTTCCATGAGTTCCTGGGACAGACATTTCTACAGCAGGCTACTAGTCTTTTAAGTCCTATGTGGCTTCACCTTGTGAACTCCTGTCAGCAAGGATGGTTTGTCCTGCTATCCAGGAGAAGAAAACAATCTCGTATGCCAGGAGCCATCGGCTGTCGTGGGAAGCATGGCTTCAATTTTTCACGCTGCCACAGAGTTTCTGTGCAGCTACTTAATCTCTTTGCTTCCATCTCTCACTGTCACATGGCATAATAGCACATATTTTGTCACGACTGATAGTCCTTTGAGGGGCAATTCCTCTGAGTCTTAGTGACCACAGTGAACTGTACTGCTGGTGGTCATGTTGCTTTAAGACTGCTCAATGGGTACTTTCAGTCTTTTCTAGAATTCAGGAGACCATCCAGTGATTTCCCCAAGCAGTGACGCATACCTTTCCACTCTTTTGATCTTCTTTGGTGCAAGAATGAAGTTGTTAATGACAAGAGCTCAGTCTTTGCTGATTAAAAGAACTTGGCTTAAAAAAGTGATATCAATAACACCATGAGGAAGAGCACTGGTGACCTTAATGCTCACAGAAAAACATGCATCAGGTCCTGAAAACAAGTTTAGGAAAAAAACTTAAGAAGCAGTATGACAAAATAATGACCCATGAAGTTCTGCATGTGTAAACATGTAGCAATGGACAGAAGTGGAGGCACAAAGACGTGAGAAGATCGATTTTAGTTATACAACATTTGGTGCATTGACAACATCAGATAAAATTTCTGATGGAACTTGACAAGCACAAATAATACATGAACTCTTAGAGAAAGTTGCACAGGATTCCTAGCTGACTGCTGCAGCTGTTAGAGCACACTGTTTTCAAGTAATAAAATGGAGAACTTAACTCTGTCAACATTTTTTCCATCCTCATATTAAGATAACCTGCCAGTACTCTTGCTGTGCATGGTACAGAAGTGCTAGTTGCCATAAATCTGTGATTTATTTATAAAAATGAAAGCATTTTTTTCCTATAAACCTATTATAAAAGCATGAATGGTCTTCTGCTTTACAATAAAAATAATCTGTATTTAACAAAAGAGCAAGGAAATACTGGAAATTATACCCAATTCAGACAGATGTCTTAAGACAAGTGTACGGCATCTCTGCTTTATAACTACCCAATGTATTAGAGCATTTGAAAAGACTTGATTCCAAAATAATAGACTATTTGGACAAACAGTACAAAAAGCTTCAAAGATACCACACATTCACCAGAAAATGGAATTTCTTATTCTGTATAGAAAATGGTAAGAGTTTATTAAGTGAATAGTAAAAAGAGAGATTTTTAAGGGTATATTTACCAATTCTTTAGATGAAGGGATGTCATGGCAGTTTTGACATATAGATTTGTGTGAATTATCAGATGGGGAGATGCTGGCTAAGAAAAAAAAATATTGTTTAGAAATTAGTCATCTGTTCTATAGTAGTTTTTGAGAAAAGCGGTTTAGCTAGCTGAGATTCTTTATTTTCTTAAATAAAATGTATGTTCTTCAAGTACTAAGAGACCTGGTGCACATTTTGTAATGGAAGTAGCTATTTTTCCTTGTTAGTATGGGAAGTCAGTGAATACTGGATAAATGCATTCAAGAATATGTTCATTACATTCAATTCTCAAATCCCTTTCCTTCCTTCCTTCCTCCCTCTCTCCCTCCCTCCTTTTTTTTCTTAACACAAGTCAA
>JAUBOD010000204.1:559905-571603 GCA_032353885.1 Nothura maculosa | reverse complement strand
GGCATTTTTCTGCAAACGTCCCAGAGAAATAACAATATTCAACCTGTAGCTTTAATCCTTTATCATGCTCCTCTTCTGCATTCAGAGATAGTTCATCACCCAAAGTAGGCCACAGGGACACCTTCTAGAACATTTCAGATCTGATGAAATCTTACTTCAATTGCCTAATATCAGCTGTCTAGTCATAAATGAGATGCTGTAGGGAGTCATACCTGACCTCCATTTGCTATTTCAGAGGGCAGGAGTTGCAGAGCTTGCAAATCCTGTGCAGTACCTTCTAACATTAAGATGTCTTAGACACACACTAAACACAATTAAATGCTGTTCAGAGTGGTCTCACTTGGTGGGGTAAATGTGAATCTAGACCACTTTCAACCAGAAACTGAATGCAGAATTCAACCCCAAATTAATCCTAAAAATAGATGGCTGCTATCTGGTCAGCTGATTTGCTTTCTAGGGTTCATTGACTGTATTGACTGTATTACTGTTGTCTAGATCAGGAACAGCTGCTGAGTGAAAAATAGACATCTATGGGAGCCTTGAGACCTTCTGAAAAGAGAGCTTGAAACCAAAGTAGTCTTCCTACAGCTTCAAACAATGTCCCTAGCGTCAAACAATGCTAGACTTCTATGCTGTGACTGAAATCAACTCTATTTTTATCATAAAATGGAGACAGTTGTGGCTGCCATATGCTTCTTCTAGCAGAGATCCTGCCTTTCTCCTTTAGGCATGATGGTCAGCTAAGGCTGAATAGATTTTCCCTTTGTGACCTTTAGAAATGACTGTCCCTCTCCACTGACTTAAAACTAAACCTGGTGCTTACTTTAACCTGGATAATATGTAATGTTTAGGAAAATCTGTGTCTAGAATAAGTGCTAGTGTCAGAAGCAGCACAGAATACCTTGAAATGTTTTAAAGCTACCAAGCTTTTGAATCCAAGCATTTCTGAATGAATGACTGAAGTGTATGTGAGGGGAAAGAGTTTATGCTTACCTACAGTCCAAGGGCTTGTACAGGTCACATATGGATGAGGACATCATAGGATGGTTTAATGAAGATCTTTGTTAAATTATAACCCGAGAAAAGAAGAAAAACATAGAAAGTACTGTGTCCCAGAGGTTTCCTGAGGAGCTATTAACTATGTTCAAATTATGTGGGTTTTTTTTTTCTCGCTTATTGGCGCTACTCCCCTTTTTTATGAATTCTCACCTCTAGGAAGGATGGCAAGGTATTACCAGATATTAAATATTTGCCACAATCAGACCAGCATAAATATATTGTTTATAAAGCAATAAGCAACCCCATATGCTCCCCAGAGAGATTGTGGAGTCTCCTTCTCTGGAGATCTTCAAAACCCACCTAGATACCACACTGTGCCCCGTACTCTGGGTATCCCTACGTGAGCAGAGGTTTGAACAAGATGATTTCTAGAGGTACTTTCCAAACTTACCCATTCTGTGATGCTGTGATTCTGTGATTCTGTGTATGCCATAGTGATGTGAATGCAGAAAACTACTGCAAGAAATTCTGTTTCCCAGTCACTAATAGTTTGACATTGGGATGGTGAGTGCTTTTCTCTGTCTCCTATGCTCCCGATTATCAGCCAGGGCAAACCAATAATTAACTGCAGTGCATGTTGCTGGAGGTGAGGACAAGTAATTCATTGCAAAGAAACAGTGTTTTCTTGCTGGAAAGTTACTAAGCAGAGCTGTGGCCATGTGAATAATACATGAGGTGATTTCCTTTCAGGAAGGCTACTGACAAGCATTTCTACTACTTGGAAATTTGGACTTGGAAAGAACATAGTATTTACATTGTTTTGGCAATAGAGAACACAGGGAACAGTTATGTGATTCTCATATTCTAGGTCCCAGGAGAACTGTCAGTATCCAGCTGAATAAAAAAGAAATAAATAAATGATGAGAGAATTTAACATTAATCTAGGTTCAGATGTATAGACTTAAAAGACAGAGTATGCATTTTAATTTCATTTTACAGGATGAATGTTACTACATACTTAGTTTCTTTAAATCTAAGTGATAAAACCCAATATTTCTAAATGCATCCAAATAACTTACTATGTATACATGAGGCTACAGTCCTAACTATCTTTTCCAATCTGGAAGTCTGAAAGAGATGATGGAAGAAGTTGTTGGACATATTAAAGATGAATAAAGAAAGATCTAACTAAAGCTCTAACTTTTTTTTCATTATGCTTTCTTTTAAAAACAAAATCTCTTATCTCAGAAAACCATCAAGTTCTTGCACATTGAGGAACATAAATCATAGCAGAATAAGCAGCCTCCTGTTTCATTCACTGAGCTCCATATGCTTATCTACCTCGTGCTCCTGCGTTTTCAGGCTCCTAAAATGTCCCAATCAACATTCCTTTTGAATTATGATACATCATGTTAATCATTCTCTACAGTGTCCCAAAAATGTATGTAAATTAGAATTTTGATGAACCAGAATATTTTTACAGAATTTCTGCATTAATCACACATGCACATACGCATACACACAGAGAAAATGTGTTCCGAGAGGAGGATATTTTTGGACTTCATTTGTTTTTGAAGTAGAGTGAAGCCAGGAGGCTGATGCTGCTTGTGAGCAAGGACATATAGGTGGCAGTATGCCAAGCCCCAGAGCAAGAAGTGTCTACAGTTTAAGTCCCTTCCTGTCAAGAAAAGCTGTAGCAAAGTGGAAAAAAAAAAGAAAGAAAGAAACATAACAGTTTCTTCTTTCCTTGTCTTTCCCCATTCACACTGCTGGTGTAGTGTTGGTTGTTCTGAGATGTTTGGTGTTAGTAATAACGTCACTATTTTTAGGATTATCATGAGACAATACTGTCCTGCTATGGTGGATTAATGTTTTTGCTTAATCTGTTCTTCCAGAATGAACAAAACCATAAATCCATTGACTTTCAAATTGCCCGTCAAGCAGCTGCTCCCGCTGAGTACCTAGCTGCTGTCTGCTGAGGTTGGTTAGAAGTCAGCTAAGTGCTAGCACTGGCTGATTGTAAATCCTGATACTTTTCTGATTTCATCTTAATTATTTTGTTGTATGTATGTTCTGTCTTGTTTTTAAAGGTCATATTCAGACCTGACAAGGGATGTCTGGCTTATTGGTTCCGCTGGCATGAGTGTGTGGGGCATGAAGCCAGAGCTTTCTCCCACAGAAGCCTTTGGAAAGCATCTAGTATGAAAACACTAGTTATACTCTTAGGGTATAACTGGATAGGCAAGGATCAGCAATTACTATATATTTATTCAGCTGATGATCTGGTTGACATGCTCTGAGGTTAAGTCCCTGTCAACCAATTACAACATTAGTCCATGTAGGAGGGAAAGCTTTCTCTGTGACTGTACTTTTCCTTTTGTAAAGGTATTTTTTTGACAGAGCTAACCATGAGTTAGTTCACTCTTCAAAATACTTAATACCTTAAAGTGAAAGCAGCCCATCTCTTCACTTATCCATTTCAGTGAGGTTGCAGTCTAAATGCTTTTTGGCTTTACAGATCAACCACAGATATCACTGCTCCCTTTTCTGGAAACTGTTTGGACTTCATAAAGTTGGTGTGGGTTTTAAGAAGCTGAAGCTGAGCTTTAAGAAGCTACTCTGTTGTGCAGTGTTGTGTCTACCATACTTGTAATGTTAATGACTGTTTATAATAAATAATATGCACTAGAAAAAATGATATTAGACATTATTTATAAACAGTTATTACAAAAGAGTTTTGTATATATACATCATATATGAAAAAGTATATTATATGTAATTGCATGCACACACATGCATGTATACGGAAGCACATATACAATTAAATACACAAAGGACATAGGAAAATTCAGAAAAAGGGAATATTTTGTCATCTAGAGCTAATCTTACAAAACACAATGAAATTCAGTTTAAAACACTACCGGCGTACAGAGACAGTCAAGTTGGATGCTATCTTTTTAGAGAGGTATCCAATCTTTTAAGTGCATGCAATTTTATGGCTAAATATAAACAGAAGAATCCTTCAATAATCATAAATACAGCTGTAGAGCCAAATTCTCCTTCTAATGATGCAATAGAAATATATATATAGATACACATATATATTCTAAATCACAGTTTGAAGTTCTTAATTTTCGATACCCAAGACTCAATTTCCTGCCAATTTTATAATTTTCCTGTTGTCAATTGCTTTCTAAAATAATTTTGAGTGAGGTGAAATTAAGTTTAACTTTAAAAAAATTAGAACCACGTTTTATCTCTATGAATAGCCATGTCACCTTTATATCTTGTATATCATTGCCTCCTGGCTCAAGATACGGATCCTATTGTTTGTCCTTAATTTTGCACCATCTTCAATGAAAATAGAGGTGGATTTTTTTTAATATTAGCAGAGTGAGAGGATTGAAGATGTTTAAAAGTAAAGAAGATCTGCAAACAAGACAGAACAATATAATGCTAACAGTTAACATTTTATTACTTATATTGTACTAATGGCTTAGTGTGTGTTGGTTTGAGGTGGTTTTAATTGCAATAATTAGCTAACCAATATTGTTTCAGAAAGCAAAAGTATCTTGCTTAAGAGTAGGATGGCATTCATAGGCTAAGCTAGTACTGTTTTAGGAAACATTAAGCAGTCAAGACTGTTCCTACAATGATAAATCAAAGAGAAGAAATCAGGCAAATCTAGAATTAGATGAGGCTGGGGCTGCACTAATGCATAATGAGGAAACAACAGCCACACAGTCACAGGAGTACAAGTGTCTGATGGAAGCCATGGCCTCCCACCTCCTCCTTTCTATGGACGTGAGTCTTATCTGTAAAACCACATGTTTTCTGAGCATCCAGATTCAAGTTCAGTATTTTCATTTCATATACTTTTCAGTTTAGACTGATGTTCACATTTAGGTATTTAAAATATGGATATATAGACCTTCTATCTATATATATATATATATCTATATATAGATATATCTTAGCTAGAAATATGCCAATCTCCATAGCTCCATTTTACAACAGAGCAAAGTGAATGGCAGGTTGTGGGATTTGGGAAAGGAAGTGCAGTGAGCTGTGGCACTAGGAAGAATAGGATACCCAAGAGATGGCTGCTAATTTGTTGCAGTGTCTACTCATGGTACCCTGACCTTTTTTAATTAAATATCCAAATTGATCCAAATTGATACCTAAAGTTTCATAGATATGAGCAGCTAGTGTTACAGTTACAACTGCAGCTTTTCAAACACTGGGTAGAATTTATATAGGGAATATTGATTATTCTGATCAGAATTATTAGCAAGAGAAACATTTCTTGGTGGCAGGATGTTGAGTCCTTATCTGCATGTTATTCCAGGAGGTGGTAACATCAATACAGAGGTGGTCCAGGGAGGGAAGATTAATTTGACCTAGATATGTTTTTGTATATGAATGGAAGAGAATGAGCTCTCAGTATTTGCATAGAATCTATAGGAGCTGATCCTGACACTAATGAATAAAAATTACATTTAGGAACAGTAGAAATGTGTGAAGTGAAAAGCACGTGCTTACTGAGCATTCTCCAAGCTGGTGAAACCAAATAGGAATGCCATTTAGCTCATTTACAGGCCTCATATCTCTTCTGTCAAGCGTCATTTGATCACACACTCCATGTTCCATGATATACGAACAGGTACTTAAAGCATTCACTCTTGGAGGCAAGCTTTTATATATGTCACAAGTTTCATTGGGAAAAAAATATTGAAGCCTCAGACCATTGAAGGATAGTTTGAAAATATCATCCTTGTATATGACAAAAACTCAAAATTGGAAAAAGAAAAAAAACCCTAAAATTTTTATAATCCCACCCCTAAGAAGAAGTAAACAAGTAAATAAAAATAGCAGGAAGATTCTGGAAGTAAAATATACATTTTTTAATAGTTCAAGCTCACTGAAATCAGGTTGGTAAGTGGTATTGTATTTTGGTGAGAATTTTTATTATATGTTAGGGTATCTAGAAAGTTGTCAACCCAAATGAAAATAATTCTATGTACATAGAAAGAGACTGTATTTTCACAGTAGAAAAAAATTAGTTAATATATACTGCACAGCTTCAGTCCCAGTAGGATTCTGGATTTGATTTTAGCTGCATGAGGCCATGAAATTAGAGATAACATTATTTCATTCTAAATTGAGAGAGAAATTAAAGGGAACAGCTGTTTGCATGTACAGAAAGACGGAGGAGGACCTCAAGGATCTCTGCCTTATTTTACTATCTCTGAAACAGATTAAATGCACTGTGATTATCTTTTATCCTATATATTGTATATGCTGAAAAAGTAAGAATCTATCTTTCTAGATAGTATGTCCTCAGCAAACTTGTGTTTTATGAGGTCTACTGATGAATATTGTTTCACATTCGTGATGGTAGATGGAAATTATTAGAGATGAACCAGATGATTACAGGATACTTCTGGTTCAAATGGATGAATCTGATTGGTGCAGTCACAAAATATAGTGAAGATGTTTTGACATATACCTTTTATTACCCTTTTCTTCATAATATTCTATAAAGAAGAATTTTTCTGAATTAAGTACTCCAAAATATTTGAGTCTATGTTGCCCAACAAAATCCTTCTGACAGGTGCTAGATGCAAAATCCTTTTCACAGATGATCATCCTTCTCTTGTATATCAGGAAATTGAAATGAACTAAGAATGTACTGCTAGATCCATTTGCCTGAAGACTGAAAGGAAAATAATGTCCAGAATAGTTTTTATCCTTTACACAACTTGTATGCCTTGGAAATTTAGTATATTTTGAGCAATCAACAAACACTAGGTTTATTATCTAGGAAGAAATGATTCGTATTCACTTTCTAACATGGTTTGTCTGGTAGATTTAATTGTAATAAATATGGTAGTAAGTAGGAAGTTGTACAAATGCAAACAGAAGGGTTTTATTTTATTTTTTTTATCATGGAGGAGTATACCAAATTGTCCCTGACTGTATGTTATGGCAGCTTGAAAAATCTTAAAATGCAGGGAATTGTTGGATTGACAGTTTTTATCATTCTTTTGATCATACAAATGAGCCTGCACCAGTCATGTTGGAAAACGACAGGAAGAAATGTCACAGTTCAGGGCAGGTAATAGGTCAGTTCAAAGAGTCTCTGCTCGCCCAGACACCTACAAGTAGACTAGAAATGGCAAACATTATAATACTACTAGATAAATACCACTGGGAATTATACTATTAGGAGACCTTCATTTTCCAGATATAGTGTGCTATTGATAGTGATGATACCCATCTTTCTATATGCAATGAAAATACTTTCTGAAAAAAAGACTGCTCTTGTTCTTTTTAGTGACATCTTTTATGGCAATATTTGCATTGTTAATAAATAAACATTTTATTTCTGAGTTTATCTAATTTCTCTGTGACTTTTTTAGTATGATTGTCTTCTAAATTGAAACTCTATTGTCAAAGTTTGTTTTCTCTTATAAGTGATTATGGCATATGATTGCATCTCTCTTGTGGTCCCTAATATAACTTAAATTGATTGATATCATCGTTTTTTCCACATTTTTTCCATCCCATCAGTCATTTACTTGCTTATTTCTGAATCCTTTCCAATGTTTTCAGCATCCTTTTTAAACACATAGAGACCACCATTGTGCACAGAATTACAAGAAATATTGTAACTTTGACAAACAATTTGGTTTTATACTCAGTGGAATATTTGTGTGTTTATAAATCCAGGATAATATTAACCTTTTTGACTGCAGAACTGTACTGTGAAATTGTTCTCTATTGTATATACTTTGTCATCCTAAGACCTTTTTAGAGTCACAACTGTCAAGATTAGAGCCTCCCATTGTATTATCATGACCTAAGTTTTTTTCTCTTTGATGTATATTTTCATATTTGAAACACATATAGTTTTCTAAAAAGCTATGAGTATAGTGTGTTGTCTTTATTTTTCCTACAGCTAATCATCTTGTCATGTACCAAAGTTGTTTTTTTTGGTTCACGTACATTTTATTGTACATTAATATATCCCCAAGATATTGATAAAAAGATTTTAAAGTACAGAAATAATAAGAACTAAAAAAACCTCAGTGGGATCCCACTTAAAATGTAGCTACTTGATGATGATTCGACATTTAGAATTATGTTCCGGAACTTATTTTTTAAGAAGATTTTAATTCATTTAGTATGTGAATGTTGAATTATTTAAGTTTATCACTCTAGATGTCATGTGGTATCAAGTCAAGTATATTATAGAAATCTATTGCAGCAACATCACTATTTTCATCACAAACATATCAAAATGTTGTCAATTAGTTTAATGTTCTACAATGTAGAATAGAATTAATTAAAGCTCATGCTTGCAATTTTATTGAGTTTTATTTTAGCCATTCAATGATTCTGTGTGTGCCCCTGCTGTATCAATCAAGCTGCAGTTTCCCATATGAACAGTTTTATCCATTTTTATGTATTGTCAAAACATGGATTTATTCTAGTTCCTGGAATATCTCCAGTATTTGAAGTGATAATGGAAAATCAGCATTTTTGATCAGCAATTTTTGATTTGAGAGTTCTTCTTCCTCAGTCTTATCTGTTAAGTCATTAGATAAGAATTATCTGGACATGCCAATCTTAAAATATTCAGGTTTAATAATTATTTCTAGATAGTACTCTTCGTTATAGTTGGAGTCAGTAGTGTTTTACCCACTTTACACATATGACAACATTATTTTCTTTCCATTTTCCCCTCCTTCCCTGTTCAGAAATATGCACAGCAAATGTCTGTCTTTATTGTTATTAATTACTCTATCTAGCAATTTACCAATACACATTTTAAACTTTGAATGATATTTAATTCCATCTTCATGACAGCCAAGATTTTAACTATTGTGGTTTCATTAACTACACAACAGAAGTCATCTGTCTCTGACAATATCTTTTTTAACTTTCAAGACAAGTAATATGATTCTTTGTCTTTATTAAATTATGATACTGAGTCCCTCATAGTCCATTAACTGGATTACAAAAATAGTTAAAAAATTTCTTAATGAATAAGTGTTGTTAATTGCCAAGCTGCTATAGCAATTATCTATTTAAAATAAATTGTTGTCTTGTGACTAGAGGCAGAACTTACACAGTCTACATTTTCATAGTCTGTCGATTTTGATGCTGATGTCATTTTTTTTTCTATGCAGGACCAAACAGAATAATAATAGTTAATTGTCAGAAAATGTTTTAAGATTCAGCATGAATATTTGAAGGTAAGGAAATGTTAAAGAAATCAGTGCTTGTTCTTATTCAAATAAGCATGGTAAAGAAAAAAAAGACTGAAATAAAAAGCATAAATCTGTAGACCTCTCTTCCTGGCAATCAACAGAATCTGAGAATATATAGCAGAGATTGTTGTACAAGTATTTATGCTAATTGAAATGAGAATTGACTCTGTATTTCAGAAATAACTTTATCTAAATGAGTGCTATCAAAAACACTACCTGACTTTTTATTTTCCATCATCTGCTGCTAGATATCCTATGTCTATCCAACCCGATTGCTTCCCATTGTGATTTACTTGGGGAACAGGGACTGATGTCCTGCCTGCTATCTTTTTGTCTTCATACCTGTATAAAATCACAGTATATTCTAAAATAGCTTAATTAGCAGAAGAATGCCTATTTAATTTTTCTTAAGTTGAATGGTGAGTGAACTTGCAAGAGATAGCAGACACCCAATAAAGCATGCAGAATTTAAGGCACTAATCTTCTCTCACAATATGTTACAGAACATAATCTTTAAAATCATAAAGTGGTTTTTTTTCATGAATGGATACTGACTATGTCTTCCATTTCATTTGATTATCACAGTGCTATGCCATACTATATTCGCAACAATGTTTTGTTACCTAACAGAACAGAGGACATAAATAATGTGGGAGAGAAAGATGTATGTCATTACGCAAATTCTATCTTCTTTCATTGTTTTATTAAAAGAGTTGTATTGATTATGAATGTTCTTTTTCAGTGTCTGATGCTTCTTCAAAACTTGAACACTGGTATATGGTAACTAGACATGTGAATCTTATCATTTCGTCTTTCCTTGGGGAGGATGAGAGTAATTTTGTACATATAAAGAAAACTGTAGAAGTCATTAAGGTTTTGATGCTCAAAGACTAGAAAAAAAATCTACTTGAGGAAGATCTTCGCTAAATAGAAGTCTGTTTATTCTTATGGTATTACAAAATAGATTGGCCAGCATGCAAACAAAGTCATTGAGAATATATACCTAGTCTAATTGCTTTACATGTCTTCCAAAAGAACATTTGGAGAATGTTCTGCTCTTCCTATGACAAACAGTTTCACCTCTTACGTGATTAATCTCTCTGATGACAGTTCAGAAGGCTCAGGCATGAGTACTTCACATTTTGAAAGCCTTCAGCAATATGGATTTCAATCAATCAGCTGTATGCCTGCTGGAAGAAATCACAAAAAGAAGATAAGCTTTGCTGTACTGTATTCATTTAATTCAGAGTTTCATTATGGTGTTCATATTGAACTAATAACATCAAATGCCAATGAACAGACTTGAAATCTTATTTGGACATATATCAGATAAATCTTTTCGAGGAGGCCATTATAGATCTGGATTCTATCCTTCCAAAAAAATAGTACATTTAACTATTTATATGCTGATACAACAACAAAGTACATAGATGACATATAAAGTTTGAGTGAACTTACAAGGTTGAAACTGTATGGGTTCTTGAAAAGAAAAAAAAAAGAAAAATAAATATTTAACTAATTAGGAATCAATCATCATGAGCCCATATAAAATCACTAAAAATTATTGCCATTGCAAGTGAGATATGTTTGAACAATTTAGAATAAAAATGAAATGTTTGTTTTACAACCATAACATTTCATTTTTTTATGATATCTTCTTCTGTGATAGTGTTGTATCATTGAAAAAGTTGCATTCCAGCTTTTTTTCAGTGCTAAACAAAGATATTTATTCAGAATAAATCTCATTTTCTCTCTTCTTCACTTTAGAAATTTGTGTTGAGCCTTCTTTAACATCCTCTTTTGTTTGCCACAGAAAAAAAAATGCAATTTGAAAATGCATATGCAAAACATTTTGCAAGACAAAGCTTTGCTCTGAGAACGTTGATTTTAATTTTAGTCCTTCCATAAGCTCATGAAAATATCTTAACATTTGAATTTCAATGTTTAAAACATTTAAACAAACCCTGAATATTTGAACATTTAGAATTCTCTGTAGGAGAAATATAGAGCTTGTTGTCTAAGAAGTAATTGGGTAGGTTATATATTTTCATTCCATGAATTTATATTGATATTTATTATCATAGTATAAATGAGAAGTAAAAATTTACAGTTTATATTTTATTGCAGTTTTGAACCTTGAAAAATGATTTATGTAAAATAAAATAAAATTTTGTAGTACAGATACTAACTGATTCCAGTAAAAAAATAAGGTATGCTACAGTAGGTCAAACAACAGTTTTATAATTAAAGACATAAAGCACTGAAAACTAAAGACGTGCCATGTGAAGGAGTCCTACCACAGTGCCTTGATTCTCTGTTTATTACTGGGGAGAATTAGAATTAGGTTGGCCAGTGACAGGACAAGGGGTAATGGGTGCAAGCTGAAGCACAGGAGGTTCCACCTGCAGGTGAGGGGGAACTTC
>JAUBOD010000204.1:546238-559805 GCA_032353885.1 Nothura maculosa | reverse complement strand
AGAGCAGTGGAACAGGCTGCCCAGGGAGGTTGTGGAGTCTCCTTCCCTGGAGGTCTTCAAAACCCGCCTGGATGCCATCCTGTGCCACCTGCTCTAGGTGTGCCTGCTGGAGCGGGAAAGTTGGACCAACCTTGTAGATTCTGTGATTCTGTGATTCTGTCCACTGAAATGCCTTCTAGATGAGATCCTGGTCATCTGAACTAATATGCTCTAGAACTGTATACTAGATGGTTCATGTTTAGGACAAATGCAAGTGTCTAAAACTGTTGTTCTGAACCCCATTCAAATTCAATATGCACTTTATTAACAATAAAGAACATCGCCAAAGTTGTTTTAAATGGTAGAGAAGGACAATACATTACTAGCCAAAAATGTGATATACTGAAAGATCTGACACTGCATTTGGAAACACATAGCCCCTTGTGTTTTCCTTTTACCTTCCATCATTCCCACACATATACTTGTTTTAATATATATTTTATATTTTTTTCCTTAGAATGAGGATTTTTTTTGCCTCAGACTAATGGAAAAAGAAAACTTAGAAAACAGTAGATAGTAGTAGAAGACATTAATTACTAGAAGATACTTGCTTTACTTTATACTTTGTCTAAAACAAATGAGTTTGGAGTAATGAGTTACAGAAAATATAATCTGTGCTATGTCACTGCTTGCCAAATTCCAGGTTTGGGCCAAGGCACAGAGGAAAAAATCTTGTCCTTGCTCGTCCAGCTTAATCTGTGATTTCAAATAAATACAACATCATCCTCTTCAGATCAGACAGATGTGACTGGATCTGAATAATCATCTCATCATGTTTTTCAAGGGAAAGTCAGCCAATGAAGGAGTAGAAGGAAAAACAGGAAATTTGCCTTCTTCATTCTCTTGCGTGAATAAAGGACAAAAAGGAATGTGATATCCTGCTGAGAATGACAGTGTAAAAACATGCCCAGAGACATGGGCTGGAAGGTGTGCTGAAAGATCTGAGGAGCCCTCCATAAGGTGTTCTCCAGATATTCCTTGTGTCAGCTCTTGTCTAGGAATACTTCACTAGGTTTCTAGCAATTTCATTTCCTTATCGATTTCCCATTTCTTCTCTCCTGTCTGAGAAAATTTACAAATTTGAAATAAGATGAAGATATTTTAAGAACTGCCATTAGTCTTTGTATTAGAGTGTCTTGTGCTCTTACCAAAGTTATTTGACCTCTGCCTCATTATATTCTGCCCTACCCGATTCACTTCTACTCAGCTTCCTATAGCACTCCATCTATTTAGAACACATGATTTCAACAGGCAAAATCAGTTAGAAGTAAGCAATTCATTTTCATGTGACACTACAAATGTTGGACAAATATCATAGCTGTAAATTATTTTGAGATAGCTACAAGTCTAAAGGCAGATTCACATACTTCATCTCATTGCTTATTGGAAAATGTAAATGTAGAATTTTGCTTTTGCACTGGGCTCACTGTAGAACTTATAAAATTTCTTTGAGATGCTGCAATTTATTTTGCTTATTTAAAACAAATATGCAAAAGACATGCTTATCTCAATAACTCTTTTTTCCAGGAACATTTTTGTTTTTGTCATCTGGTATCCTGTTGCTCTTGGGTGAAGCTCTCCATCTCACTAGATCTCTCCTCTATACAGTACACACAGAGTCAGTACCTGTTACTCCAGTTACAACTGACTAGAATCACACCTCTCTGACTAGAACCACAACTCTCTGACTTGAGCCACAAATTTGTTTCTCAATTTTCCTTGAAGACATCTCCTTAAGAAACAGGAGACATATACCTGACTTTCCACTAGCTGCCTGAGAAACAAGAAAAAGAACCACCATATTTATCAAATCTGTCTTTCTCAGGTCTATCTAGCCTGAGATAGATAGACCTGAGTTGACAGCGGCCATGGGAAAGGAGACAGTTTAGGAAAAGCATGAAAATTTCGCCACTGTCTGCAGTCTGTTATTCTCCTTCTACACTACCTCCAAGCATTAAATTAGCAATGTTAGAAGGTAAACCACTGCCTCTTCCCTTTTATAGCTATTTATGAATCTGAGGTTCATTAGTGTCTCTAGTTCTTTTTGAACCTGCTGGTTTGCCAACCTTGTAGTCTTCTGGGTCAATATATGCCAGAAGTTCACTAAGTGTTGTGTAAAAAAAAAAAAAACAACCAAAAAACCCTTTTCTCTGTTTTAAGCCAGTTTTATAAAATGTTCCTGGAGTGCATGCTGTATTGTATGACTCATGATTCATGGTCCTGCATCCATCTTACACAAAACCTGCATAATGCAAGCCTTGGGCACATATCTCTCAGCTTTATTCTTTTTAAACTGAAGTGTTTCCTCACAGAGAATAGCTCTGCCCTCTTTCTCATTTTAGTAGCTCATCTCTGTACCTTTAACTCCAGTACATCATCCCTGAGCAACAGAAATGAACTATACCTAGTAGCTCAGTTTTTATAGATGCAAATGGTATTTTCTTTTCAGTTCTTAATAAACTTCAGGAAGATGTCCAGCTTTTATTGCCTTTTTTTGGCTTTCGCCTCACAATGAGATATTGAGTTTCCAAGGCAGCAATATGTTCCTTACGAATATTCCTTTAACACTCAGTCAATATTATGGTATGAAAGCTGAATTGGTAAGCTTTCACTCTTATAGCAGTAGGTAACTATAAGAGGACTAAAGAACTTGACGGAAAGTCATCACATAAAGCTAAGGATTAAAGCCATACCTTGTTTCATATGCTGCATTATATAGAAAAAAAAGTGTTGATTGTAATTATAATTTTAATGTGTATGTAATTTTAATGTGTAGTCAACAAAATTAAGACATACAAAAATTACTCCTCGCTTTTTTAGAAGTTATAAAGTACTAAAACTTAACAATTTTTAGTTTCAAAAGATCATTTAGAAAACTGTTTCATCTTGTAAATCTTTTATTATTATTATTGTTATTATTTTGCAAAATATTTTTCTTGTAGTTCAGATACTCTGTAATCCAAAACCACTGCTTTAGTCTCAAATGTCTTTCAACTGCTGTAACTCATAGGACTCGCTGCCAGAGGCTAAAACCATATATTATATAGTACTAAAGTTGATCTTTGTCTCACTGAGGAGGCTTTATTTTATTTTATTTGACACAGTAATATTTATTAACTTCAAAGTTCCTCACAGCATATATAATACTTGAAAAATTGTACCTACAGCATGGGGGAGGAGGCCTTATTCTGAAGGAGGCTGAGCTGAATCCTACCCTGATTTGTGGAATCCAGCCTCTGTGCTTTGATATCTCCAGTAAAGATATCTGCTGTCTGAATATCAATCAGGACACGCAAGAAAAATAAGGACTGAGTCATGCAGAGAGATAAAACTCCCTCTGGTTGAAATAGACACTTATAGGATATGTTTTTGCCTGTTCTTTCACACTCACCAGGATTCGTTCTCAAAGGCCGTGTGATTTAACCAGCATTTCCCTTAATTATAACCTGAATTGCACTCAGATTTGAGATCTAACCAAAGAAATAGCTTTATGAAAAAGAGATATTGGTAAAATCAATTGTGCGCAGGTGCCTTACAAGAGATACGGAGTTAAAAGACACCTTCCACCTCCACTGCAGAGGCTGAGTCATGTACTAGGCAAACAATTGCAAAAAGCCAGTATGTTAGAAAAAGCCAAACCCAAGTAAGATCTTGGAGCAGTATAGAAGAACCCTAAAGGGAGGAGAAAGAGTACTTACTACTGTTTTTTTCTTGTTCATTTTCTGCTCCAATAGTTCTGGAATAATTATTCCTTCACTATAATATTCATTCATTATATGGTGGATAATTACTTAGTAATAGTAATAATAAGAATACAGAAATGTTTCAAAAGTCCCAAATCTGACTACAAAGTGACATCCAAGGCATGCTCTTTAAAAAGGTGGGGTACTTCTCTTGGATTAGGAAGTATTGAAACATATTGATTCCCCACTTCCTTCTCACATGCTGATTGGATTTTGCTGGCTTCTGGTTCCTGAATCATTTGTGGACTTTGTAGGAAGTCCATATATGTCTCTAAGGTTGGTGGAACTGTGCTAGGAGGAAGGCACAAGTTACTCCAAAAATACAGCCAAAGAGTGAAATAGATCAGTAAGGCATGAGGAATGTAGAGTGTCTAGGTTATCTACATTGTCTGGTTGAATCTAGTCATGGAGGGCCAGAATCCTGTGGACAGGCTCCAATCCCTCCCCTTGAATCACTTATAGGACTACCTCTTCCTTTGCATCTGTAAAACACATATTTCAAAGTTTTTATTCATAAAATCAGATTGTGGTAATCTGATGTGAAAAAGTACATGACACCACTGTGTGCTTACGGGAAGAAATCTCAAAGCTGCCAAAGAAGGCCATGTATATTCAGGGCACACTCATGAGCTTAGATGAAATTTTGATGTTTCCTTGACCATGTCAAAACGGCAATGGAGTCCAGGTTACTAAATTCTGCCTACTTTTTTACATCTGAGTTCGCTTCAAACACATCAAGATACCTGTGCTTAGACACCTAATGAATGTAGTAGCCTGAAATGGAGGCAACTGATTGATTTTAAGCTTCTACAGAAATTAGGTAATACACAAAAATGTCTAGGTCTGAATCTGAATTAAAAACCAACCAGTGACCATTTGAATACAATCCTTAAATTATTCATGCTGGACAATGATGTGGTTCTTAATGCTAAGGATTATTACCTCCTGTGCCTATGATATTACATACAGACAAATCTACATGTTTCTTTTTAAAAGTTATTTTCTTTATAAAGATTTCCAAGTCATTATTTTTATAGTATATAGAAAAAGAATGGTAATGAGGCAATTACTTTAGAATTTGAGAGGTCTGTATTAAGTACTCTATTAGTCAGAGATTTCCTACATGATCTTCACTGGATTTTTATTGTCTCCATTTTCTGCCTATAAAACAGACAGCTTTTCCATTCCTTTCAAATTTACTTCAAATTATTATGGTAAGTGTGTCAAAGTATTAAAATAAGCAGAACACAATAAAGGCTATCAATGAAAATTTATGTGTTTTAAAAATATATGGAAATGAAATTTTGCAAAATGCTTCTGCACACTCCACAGTTTTTAGTTCCATGCTTGTCATCAAAGTTTCTGAAATAGAATGGACTTGGAAGTTATATTACTCTGCCGGAGACATCAAGCATTTTGTTTTTCCAAAATTTGCCAGAGCATATCCCATAACAAGTTTTGTTTTAAAATGCATCATTATCTTCTAAAAGCATAATGTAGAACAGTTTCATTGTGTTTGGTGTTTTTACCAGCATGTGGGAAAAAAAAAAAATACATTTACTCCATTGTGCTCTTTGTGAAACATTCTTTATATGACTTTCCATCTCTTGTAATTAGTATTAATTGAAGTAACCAGGCTAAAAAAGGCATTTAATAAGACTTTAGCTAAGTAAATTCCCAGATGATTTTCTGCTAAGGAACTCTTTTTTTATAGAGAGAAAAAGAAAACAAAAACTTTTAAATCAATTCCATATTAAATTTTCTCTTCATTTTACAAACATCTGTGGCCATCTTGCTGACAATCTAATATGCTGCTATTCTAATATAGAGTATGGAAATTCCTGTTTGGAGTTTTTCTGATTAAACCCTCACCCTTTTCCTTCAGAAAAAAAAATCAAACCATTTCTTTTAAAGAAAATACTCCAAGAATCGCAGGTGAGAAATACAGTCATGAACTAAAATCTCACATAGGTGAAGAGAGGGAGCAGAGCTGCTTGAAAATATATCTTCTAGTTGTACAGGCAACTCTAAAATGAAGGATAGGATCGCAAAAATGCTTGCTGTAGTTCTCAGCAAAGCCTTTCATGAGACTATAATTCAACCACAGATGAGTGATCCCTTATTCCTTTGACATCTATCCAAACAGAATTGAGACAAAAGAGCTTAATGTTCCCCCCAAATTTTCTTAGGGGCTGAAACCTGGTTGACAGTGTATAAGCGGCCTGGTTCACCCTAGAGCCTCCACTAGCTAAGAAGAATTATTATCTTGGTATTAATTCTCTTATTCAGAGTTTCACCACTTGAGGAGCAGGATTATGTGATATGGTCTGTACTCTGCTGCCTCTAACATGATCAGTAAAAAATATATTTTAATCTAACCTCTTTGATATGAATCTAATAATTAAATCGAATACTCAAGAGAGCATGCTGTGGTGATCAGTAATTACCAAGTCTTTTAAGGGAGCAACAATAAGCCATATATGTAAAATCTGCATATGCTAAGATTTTATCCCTGCGTCTGCTTCACATATAATATTAATAGATAGTAATTCCAAGAGTGTATGAAAGCCCATTAATGTCCCACACAAGTAAGAAATTCTACTTTAAAAAATGTATTCTCCTATTCCTAAAAATGGTAGGGAATTTATTTAATTGCATGTGTACATGTATGCAAGCATATGCATATTGAGGAACTACAGGATAAAATGTAACTGTAGCAATAACACAATAATAGAAGTGGTTGCAGTGTCTACAGGAGAACGTAATTCCTAGGAGAGGGTTGTGTATCATCCAGTTAATTTACAAATGTTGCAGCAAATGCTGATTAAAAATGGGTTTATGGAGTGTGAGTAGTAATAGTGGAACTTCATGTTTTTATGCCACGAATAAACTATTTCTCAGAAATATCTCTCAACTATATGTTTATATATATATACACACTCATAAATATATATTTACACACACAAAAATATATGTAAATATTCATACACTAACATATACAAGAGAGAGTAAAATACATTTCATATATGAAAACATAATTGCATCAAGCAAAAATGGCATCAGCATTTCTCTCCATGTAACTAATGGAGAGAAGCAGTGTCTCTGATATCTTTTAATAATGCATGAGCCCAAAAGTCAGTTGGTGCACAGCATTTGCAAGTAGTGGGTCATTGACATCTCTCAGGATTTGCCCTATGAACAAAACCAAACTTCTATTTTAAGTGTAGTACAGTGAATAATAACTATCTGCCATCTGGAAGCGCCAGCTCTAGGAATGAACCATGATTTGGATGAGGTTATAAGCATTCAGTAATCACTTGGATAATATTTTACAGAACTATTGCACTATATAAGAAATCATTTTTAAATTAAAGTTAAGATTAGAATCCTTCAGTGTAAGGAAATTGATTATATATTGAATCATTATAGAATGAAGTGTATTTATGCAGTGTCATCTTCCTTGTTGTTTTTCCATTCTCAAAAACATACTCATTTAATAGAAGTAGGGAGATTAAGATTGAGCTTGACTCCATTTGGTAGAAGACACTTTCAGGATTCCTGCACTGGTGCCAACATGAGATTTAGATTTCCAAACCTAGAAAGCATTTCCTGGCACTTTTAGAAACTGAGGAGGGTGTTATTTTGTCTTCCAGGTAGGCCACAAATTATATTTTTTGCCTCTTCTGAGGCAAGTACTCAAGTACTCAAGTACAGTTTGGTGAGAAAGCCTGTTCTCAGTCTACTCCTACAAGAGGCTAGTAAACCAAACAATGATGAGGGTTGCAGGAGGCTTGCCTGGAGGTGCTTCAACATGACAAAATGAGATACTACATTCCTTTTGAGGAAAGGAGAAACTTCAGGGATTACCCAATGTAAGAAAGATCACTGAAGGATTATAACTTAAGCAAGATTTTCTTGCAGTTGTGATGCCTTTCAGGAGTACTCTTAGGTTGGAAGGACTTCTGCAGCCTGTATTTGTAAGATGCTGTCTAGTTCTCAGTCAGACAAGACACAATTTTGTCATGTACTCCTACAGTATTCTGTTCAGCTTAACCTTTCCTTAAGTGCCAGATAAAGCCTATAAATATAATAACATAGCAAACTTACCAAATACTCCTACTATTCATGCTGCTTGACTATTCTGAGTAGTGCTTTTAGCAGTTTAGCTTGTCAAAACATGTGCTACCTGTGCAATCTCACTATTGTTATCTACATCTTTACTCCTACCTGCTATTCGTTCCCACCTTCATGCTGTCTCAAACTAAGCTGAGAAGTACTTGGTACAGGACCTACAGTGACTACGACAGTACTTGTGTTCTCATTCCTATTACACTAGAGTAAAAAAAAACAGGACCTATGTCCTTTACTTAATTATGATATCTCTGTAAAATTGAACTATAGTTACTGTTGGAGGCTGGGAATGTTCTTCATTCTGCCTAGCTATTTCTAAAATCTCTGGAGAAGATGGCATGATTAGGTGGAAATTGCTTATAAAAATTTGCCTGGGAACAACAGCATCTTTATCTCATGTGGCTTGCCAGAGAAATGAAAAAGCTGTCTTTGCAAAGTGAAAAGTGCACCACAGCAGCTGTTCCAGAGGGATCCTGAAACAGGAACAGCAGCATGTCACAAATCTTCCGTGAATGACATTCCACGTTACAGTCCTTACTGCCAAGTGATGGAATACATTTTTGATACTACTCAATATGGGTTGATCTGGCTTTGCCAAATGTACAGTCTGTGACTATGGCATCAGTCACAAGTGGCATTAAAGAAACAGTAGCATTTAAAATGAACTACATTTTCTCACTCTAAAAACATGCTTTTTTTTCAGAGCAGAAATACTCTAGATGTGTGCACTTGTCATGAAGGAAGATAAAAAATAGACTTGTGCCTTATGGAATTCTTGAATAACCCCACCAAAGTGAATGAAGCATAACTGATAAAATGTGGTAGTGATAAGAAGATAAGAATCAGATAAGGATATCAGATGTCAGATAAGGATATCAGATATTCTCAGACACGGAGATAAGAATAAGAAATACTGTCTGAGAGAGCATTTTAGCTCATTGCAGGCATGGATCTGGGATGTCTCCCTTAAATGCAGAGGTAAAATTTGTCTCCATTTGTCTCTCTCATCTTTGATTTCTCTAAAATGGTAGGATAGGCCTGTTTACAGATGCAGACATGTTGCAGTAGTGGTTCAATGTTTTAAGAAATTGTGTAAGCTCCTAGTCAGAGTCACAGCAGTAGAGCAAAATTTCTGTGTGTTGATTATAAACCTGGATACTTTCTGGAATTTGTCTGGTGACACAGTTTTGCTCAGAGTTGCTTGAGGTCAGCTCATAGCAGCAATGTTGGCCACGGTATCATGCTGTAAGGACATGTGACAAATGGGAGTGTCATGTTCTTGTTGTGAAAACAGATCTGTAAGTGCCAGATCCAGCCACAGATGGATCCTAATCCACTAATCCACCTTATTCATTAGAATTAGAGCATTTTGTAACCTGTTACTAGCGTGAACAACCAATCTTCTAAATTTTTAGGAAAACATACAAAATCTATTGCAATGCAAGAAGATTTTATACCAAGCATGAAGCATTAATGAAAAAAGTGGTGGTTAACACATAAAAGAGAGTAGGATCATTGTATCTATGCAAGACTGTTTTCCTGTAGATATATATTCTTATATGCTTTGCAGTTCTTGCTGGGAAAGAGCAGAAGGCAATAGTGTTAGGAGTGACTTGGCAATTTGGAATCCAGCATCACTGAGTGTAACCTTGAGAAGAGTCATTTGTTATTTCAGGATAAAAATAATTTTTCTGGTTTTAGTGAATTAAAGTGTGTCTGCTGAGATAACTATTGCTCTTAGGATGTTTGTATTAATGTGTACAGTGCACTTCAGTTTTATTTTTTATTGTCTCTGCACAAAAGGTCAGCATTGGTCAGCACCTGTTATGTGCTCCAAACGCATCCTCTGCTGCTTGATCTGATTTGCAGTTCTCCAAGTCTCCTCTAGACCATCTTCAGAGTATCTTCTAGAGGGTACAGCAGTGTGTTGCTAGCAGGGTCACAGTCATGATAGCAACTGAAATTTCCAGCTTGTGCTAGACATCTGCATTGGATGCATCAAAACCTTTAGGTCACAGTATCTCAGGTGTCTCTAGATACCATTTGGTATACCATTTGGTTGTGGGTGACCAAATCTATATTGATGAAGTTCTCTGACATACACTCTCCTGCAAAAACGAAAACACAGGTGTCAGAACCTGGATCCAAAAAGAACACTTTTATATGCCTGATATTTCTTTAAAATTACATTCTGCCATTTCTTTTTGTTTACTTGTTTTTGTTTTGTTTTATTTGGGGATTTATGGTACCTTTATATATATAAATGATAAAAACCTTGATTTGTTGTCAGGTGCTCTTTTCTTTACCTCTCTATTGGGCAAATATGCACACAAATGCTCAATTCATTCATTTCACTGTTTCCCACTAAGATGTTTGTATTTCTTATATTTTGGGAAATGGAAGGAGAAATATAGAGAGAATGAATTAAGAAATATCAACCATCTCTAGATACAGATCAATAACTTGAGTTCAGAACAATGGTTCCCATTGTTCAAGGTTGCCTGGCTTTCCTGTCTTAATTCACTTTTGTTTGGCAAAGTAAGGATGGAAATATCTGTATCCAGGATATTCAGAAGTATAATATAGAGTATTCTTAGATACTCAAAGGATTAATCTCATGCTATCAGTGGAAATTGTACTGAGACTTAATTGTTGAAATATATATTAAAAATATCATTTTAATAAAAGCATGTGGTCATGTGGTAATATGAGATATATTTCTTTTCAGCATCTCATCCTACTTAAAAATATGTGAAATCTCTTTTCCTTAAAGAAACCTTCTTTGATTCTAATACAGATTTCAATTTAAAATACCAACACTAAAGGAAAATATTATGTGTATATGTATGTGTATATGTACCAGCAAGAAGTATTATCATTGTGCCTGAACATGAACATATGCTATTAACTCCCTTTCTTCCTAAAAAACTTTATATTGTAACTACAAAATAATGATAACAGGTGGATTCAAACAGATGGGAAGAGCACAAGTTATTAGCATTGGTACAGTACACTACAGAAAATGTGTTGTTGTTGAAGCAATGACTAATTGGTTCTGCAAAATTAACAACTCATTTAAATAGTTTTGCTGCATATGTTTCAAACTTATTATCAATAATATCCTACAACATACAGAGTATCTAAGAATAAGGCTTATAGGTAGTGCAAAGACTCCTTTATGAATGTAGGAATTGAAATAGCCTTTGGAAAGGAATTTAAACATGTTTTTCTCTTGAGAAAGTGGAATAAAAGCATCTGTAATTGACTAAAATGCTAGACAGTGCATACAGATTCCTGGATGATATGTGACCTATAACGACACTTTTGTTTTCTGTTCTCTTGACAATTCTCAACAGTGTACACCCAGATTTAGATGCTACTCACTTTTAAATACATTCTAGTAGTTCTCTAGAGCACTTGGCTTCATTTAATCTACTTGAGCATTCTAAGATCTTAAATTAGGAACCTGGTCACTGAAGACACCAATACTGAACTTAACATCTCCATAGGCGTCCTTCCTTCTTAAATTCATAGGAACTTTTTAAAGTGATTTTTTATTCAGAAGTAAATTTAAACAACATTGTGTGTTAAAAGATTTGTTCATAAATAAAACATGTTTGATGAGAAATAAAGCAAGCAGAAGTAGAGCAAGTTACAGCTGGAACTATGTACAATTTTTCCAAGTGCAATGATTAGCTCCTCATCTTTGTGCAGATTAGCTACAGAGCAGAGATTCCCATCAGTGGAATCAAATGTTGTCCCTCAAAACAAGATGATCTTGCATAGGCGAGTCCTAGTAATATTACTATTATCTCAATTGAAAATGTAACATTTGAATGCCGTTTTTTTCGTGAGCTGATATTCTTTACTCAGTGAAAATAACATAAATACATACTTCAAGATCACACAGTCCTACTTTCTCCCAGCCTCATACATCAGCCCTAGGGAACTGCGCACAATGAAAGATTTCTTCATTGGATACCCCTGACAATTTGCACAAATTTGAACCCAAATGAGATTGTATCTGTTCTTAATTCCCATTTCATTAAATGTAACAAGTAATTGCCCCTAAGACATTGGTTCATTTACTTTAGGATCTTAAATTATGACCACCTTGAATATATCTGATTCACTTCAGGTAGTATTTAACTCCTTCAGTATACTTTAGAGGGCTGGTACGAGGAATCCAGGAACAGAAGAGTTCTTCGGCAGACATCCAAACTTTTATTTTGGAAGGATTAGACCCTAGCACAATTAAGAGATCCTAATTTAGCTAGGAAATCATACACAAACTGGCACAAAAATATAACAAGCTGTCACTTTAGGAGTGTTGGATCGTCCTTAGATAAGGTATTTGCATATCTGTGCATACGTATGTTCTTCTCTTATTAATTGCCATTGGTGACTAGGACTTCTGACTCTGTTCTAGGAACTAGATTTTGTCAGGATGAAGGGTAGAGTTTTCACTAAAACATACAGGGGCTAATATGCTTCTAAAGAGCAACGACAAGGCTACTATGGCAAAGCTAGTTGTATTGATAAAATAATGTGGTAGTATTTGAACAAGAGATTCATAATTAATCTTCCAGAATGATCAGATAATATTGCTATCTGTATAGGGTACTAAAATGCATGTGAAAGGTAACTTCAGTAACATTAGCACAACACTTGTTAATATGATTTTTTAAAGAAAAAATAAATTTTTGCTGTAGACAAACTGAATTATGCTGCTTTCAGTTGTTAGTCTATCACATATAAATTTAAATGCATACTTTTAGTTCTTAGTATATTTTTCAACTAAAATTAATTTTAGCTGAATTAATAACTTAAGGATGAAATTATCAATGAAAAACTGGGTCAGATATTTTCATAGTATTTACTCACTGGTTGTAAGATACACTAAAATTGTATAGTCACTTTTCAGGACACAATTAAGAGAAAAGCATGCAGAGTTATACAAGTTAATACTGAATTTCCATTCTATTCTGATGAGACAGGAGAATTTAAGTAATAACTGGTAACTGTATTTTCTTAACATTGTGTTGTATTACTCCATTATACTGTGCACAAACTTCATGTCTGCTCTTCATCACTTGCTAATTATATCCATAAAATGGAAGAATTCTTTATACTCTCAAGGTCCTTGATATGTGTAGATAGGAAGTTTTATGGAAAACTAATTGTGTAGTATTCTCTAAGTTAATGAATAATGAAAGAAGAGATTTGTCACAGGACAGCTCTGAGCAATGCATGTAGCTTACTCAAACATGGTGCTTCACTTTGAGATGTGTGATAAAAGCTTAATTTCTCTGTTCAGAGATGAAGAAAGTTCATAGTGGCAGTGTATCTTATATATCAACAAAGCAAAAATCAAAGCAGCACAAAAATAAACAGCACATTTTCCTGTTCACTACAGCCCTGTAGTTCTTCTCCATAATTAGAGACTACTGAGAGCCAAGGGAAGTTTCTATCTTCTGTTAGATTGGCCTGATGCTGGACATTGCTTTGTGTTTATTATCTCCAGCAGACATTGGATTGGTTGCTGAAGTAGTTGAAAGGAAGGAAGGAAGGGAGGGAGGGAGGGAGGGAGGAAGGGAGGGAGGGAGGAAGGAAGGGAGGGAGGGAGGAAGGGAGGGAGGCAGGGAGGGAGGAAG
>JAUBOD010000204.1:521952-535541 GCA_032353885.1 Nothura maculosa | reverse complement strand
ACTCTCTCCAGCAGCTCCACGTCCCTCTTGTACTGGGGAGCCCAGAACTGGACACAGTACTCCAGATGTGGCCTCACTAGGGCTGAGTATAGGACGATGATCATCTCCCTGGACCTCCCAGCCTGCTGGAGATGCTCTTTTTAATGCATCCCAGGATCGTATTTGCCTTCCTGGCCACTGTAGCACACAGCTGCCTCATGGTCGACTTGTCGTCCACCATGACGACTAAGTTCTTGTCTACAGAGCTGCTCTCCAGAAGGTCAGTTCTCAGCCTATACTGGTATCTGGGGTTATTCCTCCCCAAGTGCAGAACCTTGCATTTGTCTTTGTTGAACTTGATTAGGTTTCTCACTGTCCAGTTGTCCAGTCTGTCCAGGTCCGTCTGGATGGCGGCTCAGCCCTCTGGGGTATAAATTATTGCTCCCAGTTTGATATCATCAGCAGACTTGCTGAGAGGGCACACTGTCACTTCATCCAGGTCATTGATTAATAAATTAAACAGAATTGGGATGAGGACTGTCTTCTGGAAGTCACTGCTAAGTGCAGGACTTCAGCTAGACTCTGCACCACTGATCACCACCCTCTGAGCTCCACCATTCAGCCAGTTCTCAGTCCACCTCAGTGTCCACTCATCTATCCCACACTTCGAGAGCTTGCCCAAAAGGATACTGTGAAAGATGGTGGCAAATTCATTGCTGAAGTCCAGATAGATTACATCCTCCACTCTGTCCTCATCTACCTGGACAGACTTTCCATCATGGACAGCTATCAGGTTGGTTAAGCATTATTTACTCTTGGTGAATCCATGCTGACTACTCCTGACCACCCTTCTTGTCCTCCACATGCTAAGAGGCAACAACCAGGATGAGCTGTTCCATCACTCTTCAAGGGATGGAGGTGAGGCTGACTGGCCTGTAGTTGCCTGGGTTGTTTTTATTGCGTTTTCTTAAGACTGACATGATACTGGCTTTCTTCCAGTCCTCAGGCACTTGCCATGTTCTCCAGGATCTTTCAGTAATGATGTAGCTTGGCTTAGCAAAAATATTCACCAGCTCATCCAGCACTCTGGGTGCAACCCATCAGGGCCTACGGATTTGTGACTATTAAGTTTCCCTAAATGTTCTCTAACCCAATCCTCCTCTAACCAGGGCAAGTCTTCCTCTCTCCAGGCTTCTTCTCTTGTCCAGAGTGCTCCAGAGGTCCAGGAAATCTTGTCCACAGATTCCAGAGAACTGCCCTTGGTAAATACTGAAGCAAAGAAGTCATTCAGTTACTCTGCTTTTTCTGTGTCTTTCGAAATTAGGGCACTCACCTTGATCATGTTTTCCTTGATCTTTCTTTTGCTGCTGATATATTTGAAAAAGCTTTTTTTGTTATCTTGAATATCCTTTGCCAGCTTTAATTCCAAATGTACCTTAGCCTTCCTGATTGCATCCCTGTATTCCCTGACAACATTCCTAAATTCCTCCCAAGAGGCTTGTCCTTTTTTTCCGTATTCTGTATACTGCCTTATTCTGTTTGAGTCTTGCCAGGAACTCCTTGCCCATGCACACTGGCCTCCTGTCCTCCTGCTTGATTTCTTACTCCTAGGAATGCACAGATCTTGAGCTTGGAGCTTGGAAGATAAAAATAGGAATTGGTTACATTGCACCAAAACAAGTTGCTACATCCATAACTATTTTGCTGTAATTATCCATCAACAAACATAGGTGGACACATCACATTCCTGTCGTTCAGAACACATTGATTTATAGCCAAACAATATAAAATAAAAGCATATGTCACAGAAAGTAAAGGCTAGTCAAGCATCCAAACATAACACGAGGGTTATGTGCCAAGGGAGGTTCGGATTAGACATTAGGCAGAATTTCTACATGGAAAGAGTAACTACTCTGGAAGCAGTTGCACTGGAACAGGATGCACAGGAACAGGAAGTAGGGGAGTCACCATCCCTGGCAGTGTTCCAGAATCATGTAGATGAGGCACTTTTAGGCACATAGCTTAGCAGGTATGTTGTTGAAGGGTTTACAGTTGGACTCAATAATCTCGAAGGGATTTTCCAATCATAATGAATCTATGATTGCTGTTATTTTCATCATGGTCCTCCAGTCTTCATTTCCTGTCTGGAGCAACCTGCTTTCACTGCTCTGTTTTGTGCAGAGGGGCTGGAGTAATTCATCTCTAGAGATCCCTTCCTACCTCAACCATTCTTTGATTCTGTGTTTCTTCTTAACTTTTACTTTTAATGAGAATTTTCTTCCAGATTTTAATAGCATTATCATCCATCTGATTCAGTATAGGTGTATTTATTGTGGAGGAATACAATCCATCATTCCTTCAACTTTGTTACTTGTATTTTTAGGCAAAGTGCTAAATGTTACCTTGGAGATACCCAGAACTGTCAGTGGTTACCGAAGTCCCTAAAAGGTGCATCAGTTCATCAGTTTGTCAGACCAAGCTCTTCACTCATTTTATTACTCACCATTTACAATTAAGTGAGAGCTAAATGCTGCATTTTTTTCTGTACACTTTTCAAATACTAGGTTCATACAAGTTTAGGTAACTCTATTTATTCAAGACCTTTGCTAATATGCTCTAGTACTGAGTTTCTTGGGCCATAGATTTTATATTATAAAGGGTATTTGTCAAATTTATTAAAAATACAGGCAAATGGGCTAACATTAAAAAGTGAAGCTACTAATTATGATCCATGACCTAGGAGAGTCACAACTCCAGTTTTAGACAAGTGTAACAATTGAAGTAGTATAGGACTGGTTAATTTCTTAGGTCGCTTAAGTGGAGTGTAATACCAGTGTCTCCTTCGTTTTAAACCTCATATACGGCTTGTCTTTAAAATAAAATTCCTTTGTGTATGTGGGTGTGTTTGTGTATGTGTGTGTTCTAGCCACTCCCAATTATCCTCAGCTTGAAGTAGAACCAGGAACTGAAGACTATGCATCATTACTGCCTTTCACGAGTAATATATAACTTTTACATTTATGTCCAATGTTTGCTGAAAGATCATGCAAAAGAAAAAATGATGCTAAAAATTTTCTTTATCTGAAAGGAAGGAGTTAACTAATCTCCTCAGACATTAGTAATTGATTTGGCATTCAGTAGATACTCTCCATTTTATTTCTTCCATAGAGAAACAATATAGAATGGAGAGAGGTAGGCACCTCTAGAGGGTGCTTTATTATCAGGTAAGTAACATCAGATATATAAGAAGAATCACTTTTAAAGATATCTTTCTCCATTTTCATTGACAGTTAAAACCTAGACAAAAAGCTTAGGCTGGACAGAGAAACTGAGATTAAAAAGGTAAAGCTTATCTGTCTAGGTGGGGATTTAACTCATTCACTTTTGTATATCTATAATACCTGCACCTTGGCTATTCAACTAGACCATATAGAATCAGTGCAGGAAAGCCTAGGATTTTTTTCAGTACTAACCATCTCATCTTCAAATAAGCAGCTAAGACATTTCAAATGAGTTACTACCTAAAAAATGCCTATTTCACTCAACTTCTTCAAATTAAGGTAATTCAGATATAGGTATCAATAATATAGATTTCATCAATAATGTAGATAATAATATCTACTTTATTTCATCAATAATGTAGAGAGATGAGGTAGATGCAATCATAAAGTATGATCAGATAAACCTCACTCTTTCATAGAACAAGGATTCTTCCTGATATTTGTAGAGAGTTCTGGCACAACCTATACAGTAACTTTGCCAGCCTTCTGCAGTATTATTGATTGATAAACTATTATTTTCATTAAAAAAAGAAAAAAAAAACTTGATATAATCACTGTGATTTTTCTATTTGAAATTTGTAATTATGCCACTGGCTCATGTATTTTCTTCAATCTAAATAAAATCTTAAAGATGTTTTTCCCTCTATATTAACAGAATAGAACAAAACAGAAGAGCACAATAGAATTCTTACAACTCAGAATCAACTTTGCACTGCAAGAACAAAAGAAGTGAATACAGTGAGATATATATTAGAATTGATCCCATGATGATAAGATAGTATCATCGATCCTCAGCTGTAGATTTTGTGAATGAATTTTATACAGGGAGCACATAAAGAAAGCTTTCATTTACACTTCTTCTCACCAATCAGTTTTGGTGGAAAAAGAAAACTAAAGGGGAAAGAAAACATGACAATGTTTTGGGAGTAATGTTGAATATTATGTTATTTATTTGTTTTAAACTGGCACAATGTAATATTTCTTTTATAAAAAGTTGTTCTATTGCAGCATGTTTCTGATAGATCTGTCTTGTCTAGAGCATTGTGTAGACCAGAGAACAATATTACTTCAGTGAACCAAACAGAAAAAAAAGTTTCATCTTGTCAGAAGTATTTAGTGTCTATAATCTACACTGCACATGTATTCCTGTAGATACAATACAGAGCATATTGTCAAAACAAAACAGTTCATTCAGTTGAAGAGTGCAGACTATTGTCTGCAGTACAACAGTCACTCCAATATGATCAAATGATGTCTGAATCAAAACAGAACTGGAAGTAATAAAGTAACTGAAAATTTGATATTCATTTCCCCAGTACCATCATTTATAATGCACACTTATTTTTATGTGCATTTAGAAATGCCATAAAATTACCAATTCACTTAGGGTGCTATTTCACCAAATCCAGGGAAACTAAATTCACAAACACAGAATTTGTTCCAGAAGTGACATAAGTATACAATTGTCAAATTTAATTTTCTAGAAACAGAAATTAGCGAATAGTCCAGATTTCCAGGGAAGATAAGTGTAAAGGGGAATAAAATTCAGAGGACTGTAGAGTGTAATACTAGAAACAGTACGCTATAGCGTGGAGTTTTTTTCCCCTGAAATTTTAAACTTATTAATAGTTGTTCATCATGCAGTAAACTGCTGGTATTTTAGAAGTCTTTAATAGACTAGCATATATTTTTCCAATGCAGAAATTGCTGCAAATTATGTTTGTGACCCTCCTTTTTCTCAGCATACTCTTTTCTGATTTTCTTTTTTTTTTCTTTTTAAATTTTGAAACTTGAAACAGGTAGTTGTAGCTAACTCCATAATCATGATGCAGAATTTGAGTGTAGAGTTAGTGAATCTCTGGGGAATGTTGCTAAAAATACTAATATTTTCATGCATATAACCTGCAGTTCATATGTAAAAATAAAGCAAAAATGAGATGTAGCAGCAATGTGAGCTACTCCCAAAGGAAAAGCATATCCTCAAGTCCCAATTCCCTGAGCATCCTTTCTACTACAAGATACCTGTAGTCTGCTCTGCTTCTCTGAATAACCTCCTGCTCTTTCCTCCCTCCTCCTCGTTTTCTCTATTATTTCGTACAAGTTTTCAGAGAACTTGTTTTCAAGGTAGAGTGGACTTAAACGAATGTGAGTTATCAAAGTGAGTGGAATTTATAGAGATGAAAGCACAGCTAGTGACATATAACAGTATTCAAGGGCATTTTGCAATTGTGGAGTGTTGCTTTTGTCAATCTCCTCCCCCCCTTGCTTGTCTGATACATATGATTGAAGTTATTATCATGTTAAAAAGCAGTATTCTGCACTTTGAAAAATGGATGCTCAAACAGTCTTTTAAATTCACACTGAGGTGTACAAAATAAAAAGGAAATCAAGATACTGTGGTGCCTAAGTATTGGTTATTAACTATTTTGAATAAAAAGTGGACTGTTAGATTTTTCCCCTCCTTTTTTACATCCAGTCTGTGATACATTTTTGCAAGTAACACTAGAATCTGTGATAATCAAAACATACTCCATTTACCACTTATCTTAAAAGCATGGAAATAAATAAAAAAAGTAATTCATGTTCTTTTTCTGTCTTCCAATTATTTACAACAATATCTATAAAATATATCAATGTCTTTTCCCTCTGTCTTCAACAGAGCTAAAGAAATAACTCATGTCTTTCAACTTGCTCACCATTACCAAGCCTCAACAGTTGTGTAATACCCTGTTTCAGTCCTACATCAAAGGCTTGGAAATATAAATATCCAATATTCTCCTGTATTAGGGAATTTTCTATTCAGTATAGCGAAGATCATTATAAAGTTTGTTTTAAGGTCTGTCATCAAATCACTATGAAAAAAATAAATACTTCTCTACAAATGTTTTCTGCAATGTGGATTTTTCCACTTCACCCAGAAATTTTTAAAAAGTCAAAAGTTTAATGTTCCTCTCAAAAGTAAGTTCTACAAAGGCAGATAATGCTGTTTCCTCAACCTCAAGATGACTTTCACGGAGACTTTGAAGGCATTTAGGTCCTATATACATATTTGTCTATACAAATAGAGAAATTTCACCAGTTATCCGATGAGAAAATATGAAAACCTCTCTGGACAACAAGCAAGAAGCTACCAAATACCAGTCCATAAGAAAAATTGTGTGCAGGAGATTAACAGGGATTTTAGACCATCTGTATGTGTTCCTCTTTAGTTTAGAGGATAGTAAGGGTGTAGTTCAGTGTTCCCAATGTCTTTTTAATGACAGCACAGTTTGAATGGACATTTTCCAGATAGACTCAAAGGATGGTATTTTTGGATGCAGTGGTTCATGGAATCCTATATGTACAATAAATTCTCTCTGCCAAGCAGGATGAAGCACAATTGAATATTTAAGTAGTGCCAAATAAATTCACTGGCATTGATCTAGGGCATCTGCACTGGTAGAGAAGTAAGATCCTACTTACCCATAAAATGGAAACATCTGCTGCCTTTGAAAGCTGTCCGGTACTTTCTATGCTCTCAAAGTCTAATCTCACCAAAAACAGATTAACTAATTCACAAGAAAATTGTCTACCTTTAATTCATCTAAACCAAGAATAATCAAGTGAATGACATATTCACAAATACTCACTGTACTGCCTTCCTCTCCAGAATTTTACTCTGCAATCATATTCACTTTCTGCTTAGGACCTTTTATCAGCATAAGTTCATCTCAAAGCATTTGAAAAGGAAGATAAATGTTATTGTAGGTAAAATGGGAGAAAAGAGATGGGGTGGAGCGGAAGTTACATCATAACTGAGAAAAACAGCAACTCCAGTCTGAAATTATTATAGAGCGAAGCTAGTCTAAATTTAAACCCAATATAAAACAGTATTAAGTAAAAACAAATAAATAAAAGAAAACAAGAAAATAGTAACTGAAAAGATTTTGAGTTGCTAAAGAAATTTTCTATTCTTGGTCTTAACCCATCTGAATTGAAGATCATGCCTTACCCTGGAGGTTCTGGTTATGTATTTCATGAAATTTTCCAAAGGCAGTGTACTTCTGAGATTGTTATATCAAAAAGAATAGAATTAAATACTATTACAGTATTAATAACACACCTGGCTGTTTAATCCCTAGAAATTTTGCTGGAATACAAAGAGATTTTTTTAATATCTCTAGGAGAATGTCTGCTGTCATACCATATTTTAGATGTCTAATAATAAAAAAAGACTTTGTTTTATTTAAAAGATATCTCCACCTACCTCTCACTCTGCAGAAAAAAAGTCCTTTTTATGATGCCTTTTCCTTTGTACTTCCACTGACATAAAACATATCTGGAACATTTAATACATGCCATTTTCTTTTATTTAATTTTCTAATGCCTAACCCATAAACATATATTTAAAACAAAAATAGAGGTGCTTTTGAAAACAGAAACAGAAGGTTGCAGAATAACCAGTAGGCAAGGTTTCAAATCTGAAATTTATTATGTCCAGGATGTACATTTCTAATTTCAATGCCTGAAAACTGAATGTGAAGAAAGACACTTAATGAAGATAAATATATACACTGTCCAAATAGAGTTTTGGTCAAAATTTTGCCCAACTACAGCACTGGTCAATGCTTCATTGAAGAGTTTAGCATGTAGTATGGGTAACTTTTGTTATTTGTGCCTTACTTGTTCTGTGAAAGAACACTAGACTTTTGGGACTTCCAAGAGTTAAATGTTTAACTAAGAAATAAATACATAAGAAAGAAATCAATTGACTGTATTAGACATTACTGACAATCAGTTTTTAAAATTCTTTGAACTCAGTTTCTGCTGGTGTGCAAATATACTAAAACAAAACAAAAAAAAATCAAAATGATAAAATATTTGCTGTTTTTTCTTTTCAAATCCTTACTTAAATAAACACTAAAGTGATTACAGCACTTCAGCTGCTTTTAATTGAAGTAAGTAGATAAATTCTTTCTGTCCCAATAAGGTCATGCCACATATTTGTAAAATTAAAACAAAACAAAACAAAACAAAACTACACATCTGGCACTCTCAGAATTAAGAAAGAGACATATGCTAGTATTTGGCATATAGCCAGATAGTCTCAGTGCATTTTCAAGAATCACAGGAAAATGCTATTTTTTTTTGTTCAAGTGACATTGAAAAAGAGACAATACATGCAGCAGCAGCATATCACAGATCTGGATAGGGACCAGTTTGGGGGATTTTTAAAAAGTGTTCTAAAGAAGAAAGTAATTCACTTTTCTGGAGTTCAGTGCACAGTTATGCTTTTTTTATTAGTCAAAATAATCTGTCTTGATCTTAGGTGTTAAGCAGGATCCCATTCCATTAATAATATACTATGAATATCTGAAATTCCCAGAAGAAGCATCTCGGTTAAAACCTTGGTGAACTTAGTGAGTGAGCTGGAAGATATCATTAATTTGCAATTTCAATACTGAGCTGATGGATTTTTTTCCAGGTAAGTATTAAATGGCTGATTTTTCCAGACAGAATCTGATGGTCAAATACTACTACTAACTCTGGCAATTAAACGTCTTAAATCTAGGATGTTAATCTGTCAACTTAAAGCAATGTATAAGTCAAAAGAGTGAGGCACATTTAGCAAGTCAAAATAGTGATGCAGTAGGGAGGCATTCCCTTTGCAGGAGATGGGAATGATAGCATGGCATCTTTTAGACATTGTCAAAGGTATGAGAAACAAGAAAAAGCTGATTCTTTTTCTAATGCTTATGACAAAAAATGTCACAAAGACATTATGATATAGTTACATTATGAAATATTATGATGGATCCATGGAAAGTTTGTGAATTATATGATCATTCAAAGTACAGGTCTGCTTGTTGCTTGTACTTTGCAATATACAAGGTTCTGTTACTTTATCTAACAGGTAATCTTTGCTTGGTGGACCTGTCATGATGTGCAAATTTCTAAGAACTTATTTTATATGCCAGAAAGTAATGTTGCATAATGATATACAACCTCCTAAATGACTACCTCACTTTTTATACCATTGTTTATCAGGCACAGTTTTGAAGTAATATCTTCATGGACACAGAGTTCTTATACATGTTACTTCACTCTTCGCCTTCTTCCAAGCTGTGAAATTGTACAGACACCTGCAAAAATAGTCATCCTCTAAGCTTCTTTGTAAGGTATCCTGTATGCTTATAATATGTTTTCCATGTAAGGATCCACATTGCTATCTTTTACCTTATTTTCTTGAATGAGTAGAATAACTGATCTGCTGAGCATAACATAAATTGGAAATGTTCTCTCTTTAAAGTCTCTTTTCATAATGAGTACTATCTTTCTGGAAAAAAAAATAAAAAGGAAATCTTGATATCCCATTCCCTCTTTACAAGCCTCCTGCCTGCTCATGAATCACTCATAAGAACACTGTTAAGCCCTCCAGGCAAGGATTGCTCATTCTTCTTGCTGTTTTTTCTCTCTGATTTGCAATGTAAATAAATCAGAAAAGATTAATAGATTGTGAGGGACAGACAGGAGAGGAAGTAAGGGAGTGATTCAACTTGGATATGTGCTTTTATCTTTATAAAAAAAGATTTTGCAGCCTTGAGTACAGAAAAATAGCTGGAAAAGAATCCAGGTGGCAAAGACAAAGCTTCCTACCAGCATTAGCTGCATCTCCCATCCACCTCATCCCCCTCACTCTATTCACAGTTCAGAATAGTCGAGCATATGGTAATTTATGTCAACTACTTTTGTCATAGTACAAATCCACCGTAATTAGTAATTATTTTGTGCAACTGACAGACATAATAGGATCATTTTTTTCTTGTAAAATGAACAACTTGGGACTTTTTTGAGAGACTGTTATGAACACTCCATATATTGGACTTCACAAGCAGTGGATCACATGTACACAGAAATTAAAATATTCCAAAATATATGATTATGTAATTATGTAACAATGAGACAATACTCAGTTCTGCTTAAGATACATTAAACAGAAGTATAACCTCATTAGAAGCAAAGCCTTACTCAGAAGTACTCAAATTTATTGCTGCTTCTAAAGTATGAACAAAGGCATTAGAAGCCGCTTCAAAACAAGGAATCTTGCTGTCAAGCTGTCGGTTTCCTCATAAACCCTCATTTTCTGTCTTTGTTGTCAAGGGCATAAAGAGCATGTTAAGCATAGCTCTCTTCTACATCATACTGTTGTGTACAAATTTCTCACTTTGTTCCAAATCCCTGTAAGCATTTCTCTCTTTCTCTAGACTTTTCTAACTTTAGTATGGAGTAGACATGGTATTGAGTGCCTGGAATAATGGGAAGGGGCTTGGGAATGAAGACATGCTAATGCAAACTGTCTCAGAGTGATGTATTTTATGAAGATTGAAAAGAGTAAGCAGGAACATTCATCATTCAGGTTCAGCGGGACTTTGGGAGGTCTCCAGTCCTTTCTCTTCCTGAAAACAGGGTGAAAACACAATGCTCAAGTCCAGGTAAGGCTTGAAAGGCTTGTCCAAGGCTGGGCATTCCACACCTCTTCTGATGCTTAATTGTCCTTATCATTACATTTTTTTATGCATTCAGAACCTCCTTGTTTTAATTTATGGCTATTGCTTTTCTTCTCTTTCGTCTCCTTTAGCTTCTGTCAACAGGATCTCACAAAACAGAAAACTCCCTATTCTCCCTACTGAAATCCAAAATTGTGCAGTAACAACACCTTTATTTATGCTTTATGGAGTCTTGTGGGAGAACTCTTGATCTGACTCATGCATGAGAGTTCAAGCTTTGCTTCTAACTTCTGCACATCACTCAGGAGACATCACTAAATTAACAACAAATCAGCAGGGTAATACTTACTGTTCAGAAAAATGAGGTGCTAGTTACATAACAAGGCAGAGGATATTATCTATTATCTACACCTGCATGGTGTAATTGTGTGAGATTTAAAGTCCAATGAGATTTGTGGAGACCCATGACTTTGATAATGAGGCTTTAGGAGATCAATCAGTGTGGTTTAGCAGACTATGTCAATGGAACATAGCATAGAGAAGTTTTCCTGTTAGGGGAAAGATGGGAGATGATAGCAGATAGAACCCCTATTTAATATCTAATTTAATGCCTAATGAGATACCATATTGTGTCAGAACATGTACAGAGATTTGGAAACAGGTCTAAGATGTGGTGAGGTAGTCAACTGCTGTTGAGGGAGAGACATGAATAGAAAAACATAGGTGAAACATTTAAATTGTCTGCCATTTTGATATAAATACCTTCATCCATTTTGCATAAAAAAATCCATTTGTTGTGATTTTGTTTTTGTTTTGTTTTTCCAAGAACTACAACTTTCTGTGCTTCAAGAGCATTAACTTATTTGATGACTAGTAAAAAGCTCACAAAGGTCTGATTTAAATTGTATATTATTACTTATGCATACAAGAAGCCTAAGAGAATTTGCAGCTTTGGTGTGAGAAAATAGCAGCTATGATCCATTATTTTGACTGAAGACATGACTAGGGACAGAAAACATTTCTGGCAAATTTATCTTTTATTTTCAAATGCAACAATCAGGAATGAAACCAGCATGCCTCAGAGAACATTGTGACTGTTGATTTAGAGCACCAGAGGAAAATACAAAAGTAGGTTTAATAGAAAAAGAATCCATCTTTAGTGTCAGTGAATTTAATAACAATAGGAGATGGCAGACATTTTCCAAGCAGTTCTCTGTGAATTTTGTTGAAAAAGGACATATTTTTAACAACTGTTGAATAAAAAATTCAGTAGGAAGAAATGATAGTGAAAGAACCCTTCATCTAACCATTATTTTAGAGGTCTGTTCTCTTCAAAGAACATATTCGTTAGACACTGGACCACCAGTTTTTAAAGACTTAGCATTGTCTTCTCTAAAACAATTTGGGACAAAGTTGTCTGATGCAGGACAACAGATCTAGCTAAAAATAGTTTCAATTTATAAGCTAAATAAAATTGATATTTTCAATTCTCATGAGGAGCTTTCAGCATTCAGAGAATAATGCATATGGTGATTTTAGTGTGAATAGTTTGTATATTTGTGCACAACAAAGTAGATCAAGCTTTGTGTCAAAAAATACATTCAGCTTACCTAATCTGTGCTGTCAAAATCAAGGTCTGTGCTATGTTCTGTCAGGTTACTCATATAAATATTCAACCAATCCAAAAACCTCCTTGTTAATCATTAATTGGCTGTTAAATATTCATTTTTAAATCTGTTTAATGTCATATTATTTAAATCCAACAGAGAAATCTTTACATGATATCACTCACCAGTTCCTTCCCTTTCCATTCATCCAAATGAATTAGCATTAGTTCAAAATTCTTAAAAAGATATGGTTTCTAGTTATCTGTAAAGCCAATTTTAGAGTATACAACATTAGTAGATATTTTCTAACATTTTCTTTAACTGTGGAGCAGAAAGGAATTATTAAACTTGCACAAAATCCTTATTCACCATAATGTCAAGTATAAAAGTTTCAAGGTTCACTAATACCTAAAACTGCACTACTACTTCAAGCTCACAAAATGAGGAGAATGTTTTTACTTTGTCTTACCATCCTTAACTAATAATGAATGTATACCATTGATAGGATTCATTTTACTCTTATTATAATGAAAAGATAGGCATTTTGCTCTTTTATCACATGATTCATCATGGACTTTTTCAGCGAAATTATTCATGTTCCATATCACTTCCCTGCACTGCTTAAGTTTTAATTTATATTCATTATAGCCAAATTCCATCTTTTCCCTCTATTTCAGTATGATTCTTTCTTGAAGGATAGGTTGCACATCAAAGAACATAGTCTTTAACTTTTGCATTACAGCATTTATTAAAGAGTTCTTACTTTTTTTATAATGCTTTAAGCTTTTTAATTCACATAGTCTACCTTGTGAAAAAGGAGACAATTGGTGAATGGGCTAGTCACATACCACTACATTTTACTTCATTTCTTCCCAAGGGATGGTGTGGCAAGGAGATCCTAAACTCTTGATTTTACATGCTTCTTGAATTGATGCTACAGTTTAAGAAGTAAAATAACTTTTCCATGTCCACACTGCTGTTACTAGTTTGTGGACAGTTCATTTTGCCAAATACAGGCACCAGCTTCAATGTTCCTGGGCTCCTCATAATTAAGAAAATCAGGTACTTCCATCAACCTATGATTCATCTTATCTTGAGGCTAACAACAAAACTGTGGAAGTTTAATTTGTTTATTAATTTATTTATTGACCATGAGACAGCAGTATGCCCTGGTGGCCAAGAAGGCCAATGGGATCCTGGGGTGCATTAAGAAGAGTGTCTCCAGCAGGTCAAGG
>JAUBOD010000204.1:503402-521852 GCA_032353885.1 Nothura maculosa | reverse complement strand
TGAGCCATGTGCTCTAGGTGACCCTGCGTGTGCAGGGAGGTTGGACTAGATGACCTCTAAGGTCCCTTCCAACCTTATACATTCTATGATTCTATGATTCTGTGATTATTGCATTGATTATTAAGGGAGTTCAAGATAGCTGGCACCATATTATGACAAGTGAGCCTTGCAAAGAGTGCACTCTTACCACAAAACAACGTAAGGAAAAGTTAATCCCATTTCTAAAAATCTAGTTCAGATGCTCTAATCTGTTGCATAATATAACTGATTATGGTAATGTCCACTTTAAAAAGGAAGAGATTGAGTATGCATTTATATAAAATAAACATTTTCATTGCCATCTGCAAAGTCAGTATCTAAGCATGAAACATTCAAGGACTAATTGGTGTAAAGTTGAATATAATACTTTGAAAAAAATAAATTTACTGCTCATGTAAACAGGTGCAGCTTTGTTTGGATCTGTGAAGTGTTCTAAAAAAAGAAAATCTTTGGAAAGAATAATTTTTGTCCTGCAGTTCTCAAGGAAGGATTAAGCCATAAATTTAATTTAATTTTAATTGCTTTAGGTCTCTAAGGATCCAAAAAAAACCCGAATAGAGTCCCAGAGGTGAAACTACTGATTTGCTCCTAGCATTTTGTTTAAATGAAACACACAAAAAAATCTCTAATTAGCAAGGGTAGAAATTGAAATTATTTAGGATTTTACTTAATATGAAGCAAATAGCTTTGACTGTTACAATTATCTAATTATACTGTTTTACTACTGTGGACGTTTTTACACTTGTTTATGAAGAGTTGCTGAATGCTTAGAACAAATTCTTTCTTTCCACTACAGCAAATACTTTATCATCTGCTTGACCTATGGCAGAGCAATTAAAGATGTAGTGCTCAGTTCTCTAGAGAGATTATACAGAATTCATTCATTCAGTTAGAAACATTTAATTAACACACAAATTTTAACATGAACATATATTCTATGATTTGTAAGGTTTCTATAAACCTTAACCGAATATTCATATTCTAAGCAATAAAATAATAGCTTATATTTGAAGATGTTGGTTTGACATATCCATCTGGCATATGGGAAGTGTTCAAATCCTATATTTGAGACTGAGTGAATTTTACAGGTGAGGATAAATTTAAGAAACAGTATTTTCCTTGAGATCCTGATTGTTAGAAATATCTGACCTAAGCATTCAAGCCTAAAAACAGAGTCAGGAGAGGGATGAGGCTGAAGCAGCACCCAAAAAAAATGGAATGGGAAGTAGAATTAAGTCTATCGGTGATAATAGAAAACTTGAGTATCACTTTGTCAATAGGTTTCCTGCAAAGTAGAAACAATTTGGCAACTGTTCATCAACACTCACATTCTTGCTGGATCTAGCTACCTTTCCTCTCAGTCTATCAGTGGTTCATGCTGACTTAATGTTTACATATGGAGGCTTGTTACACATTCACAGTGTAAAAACTTAACTTTGACATTTGCAAGCAAAAATATTTTTAGAGGTAAATACTGAAAGATGACATGGTTGATGACAGAGGAATCTTTGGATGAAAACAGAGGCATACTGAAACAGGTCAGGTTTTAGGATAAATCCATTGGCACAGGATGTTGCCAGATCTCTCTCAGAACCCGTTTTACAAAACTATCAAGAGAGTCAGAAGATGACAACCTGATTTAACCAAAATAGTGCTTCAAACTGTGTTCCTGGAAAAGAGTGCTGTGGATAGTATCTCTGAAAATAGAGCCTTGGAACAAGAAGTAAATGTATAGGACATGAGGAAAAAATCAAAATGCTTTATGTGAAAGAGGCAGGCTAAAAAGTCTAGTGAAGAAAGCTTTAAGCTAATATATAGACAAGAGATAGTAGACCTAATTTCACTGTTTTGTCCACACCTAGGATTATATATGCTCTTAGAGAGGTATAGGAATCTAAAGTGATTTATAAAAGCTTGCAGATTATCAGTTTTTCATTTTTCTAACTATTCCATCTTCATAAAAGTAAAAAAAAAAAAATGAGGGTGATACTCTTGTAGAGGAATGACTGCAAGAGTTGGGCCTGTTCAGCTTAGAGAAGAGAAGGTTGAGAGGGGATCTTCTTAACATGTATAAATACATGAACGGGGATTGTAAGGAAGAGGAGGCCAAGCTTTTTTCGGTGGTGGCAAGTGATAGGACAAGGGGTAATGGGTGCAAGCTGAAGCACAGGAGGTTCCGCCTGCAGGTGAGGGGGAACTTCTTTACTGTGAGGGTGACAGGGCAGTGGAACAGGCTGCCCAGGGAGGTTGTGGATTCTCCTTCTCTGGAGGTCTTCAAAACTCGCCTGGATGCCGCCCTGTGCCACATGCTCTAGGTGTGTCTGCTGGAGCGGGAAGGTTGGAAGGGACCTCTCGAGATCATGTAGTCCAACCTCTCTGCTCAAGCAGGTTCAAACAGAGCATGCTGCACCAGA
The DNA here is from genome assembly GCA_032353885.1 of Nothura maculosa. Classification (NCBI taxonomy): domain Eukaryota; kingdom Metazoa; phylum Chordata; class Aves; order Tinamiformes; family Tinamidae; genus Nothura; species Nothura maculosa. The sequence continues at coordinate 519,399 of JAUBOD010000204.1, read as the reverse complement.
GTATGTCCAGATGGGTTTTGAGTATCTGCAGAGAAGGAGACTCCAAAGCCTCTCTAAGCCACCTGTTCAGTACTCTGTCAACCTCACAGTCAAGAAATTTTTCCATATATCAGATCAAGCTTCTGGAACAAGTGCTTATGAAAACAATATTAAACACTTTTTAATGGATTTTAGTGGGAATTTATTATGTAGATATCTCAAGAGGTGGAGAAGGCAGAGAAATCACGAGAGCTTGCCAACAAAAGTCAAGCTGTTGAATAACAAAGAAGACAGTAGAAAATAGGGTCTAGAAGGCAACATCTAAGAATACTTCTTTTTAGAAGATAAAAATGTTTGGAAAAGGTAGCCTGACTAAGCAGTATTGCAGACTGACACAGGAGGTTTACAGATTCAAAATATTAAAATTTTGCTCCTGTCTGGCTGCCCTGCAGTGGAGTTTCGTGGTTGTCATTATGCATAGAACTTGGCTGTCTGTACAATGAGAACTTTTCCTAATTAGTCTGCATATGCTACTTTTTTATGCTTCGTAGCTATTTGTCATTCTGTAAAAGACTTTTTTTTTTTCTTCCTATTACAAGTATAAGCAAAGACAGTGTGCCTACTATTCCTGCTTAGCCACATAATGACTGACTTGCTTCAGTAGCATGGATTTGTTTTCATCTCTCTTCAGTAATTATTTGCCAATAAAGCTGTTCCTTCATTACTTTAGAAGCCTTTTTCATGTCTTCAGAGCATTGGCGGCACCTAAGACATATGGCCTTTTCTTCATAAATGCCCCCAACTTCATCCATTCTTGTAGCTTTAGGAGACATTGGTTCTTAATTAAGAGAATTCTGTGTAAGGCCATGTGAGTCTTTACCTTTTCCAGTCAATTCTAACAGCTGCAAGTACAAATATGAATTATACTGTTATAAATCTAAGGATAGGATAATGACTGCAATTAGCTTCCAACTTATTTAATAGAAACAGATTTTTTCAAAGAAGGGACATATAAAAAGGACAGACTGTAGTATATCAGCACCAAATCTTGCATGCTTTACTGAAAAATCCTCTGTAATCTGGTTGAAGCTTGTATGCCATAGAAATGGATGTGCAGAATAGCTCTTTAACTTTCATTATTCAGCAGTCACCTGCACAATAACATATTTTGACTTCAGTTTGCAAAGGAGAGTAAGATTCTTTTATCAAATTAGAACATCTCCTTGGAGAGCTAGGTTGAAAAAAAATCCTTTGGTATTACTCTTTCCTATAATAAAATGTCTTTGTGTCAAATCCTGTTCATGTTTCCAAGAAATGCTTATTATTACAGAAAGAGAGAGAGAGCCCATATTAGTATCTTAGATACCATCACAAATACGTCTTTTCCAAAATCATTGCCTTCCAAAGCATAATTACTTGGTTGTCAAAGATAGCTTTTGTATCTTCCCTTTAAATCTAGGACTTCAGTTCAAATAGATTAAAATACTGTTGTCTGATAGTCTCAGTTTCTTTAGATAACTGACTGCCCCCTGTTGCTTTTAGTATTTGAAACTTTAATTGCAATGGCTTCCTATTTTTTTCTTTTTTGTCAAATTACCAAATACAAAAATTATTAATAACTCTGAACATTCTGATCACCTTAGTAAACTGGCAGTCCTTAGAAAAAATGGACCAGGGAATATTTTCTCCCTGAGACATGCACCTGGGGAGAAAAAAACACAGGTGCCTGTACAGAATAGGAGTTGCCCTGCTGGAAAGCAGCTCCATGGAGAGGGACCTGGGAGTCCTGGTTGACACCAAGTTAACCATGAGCCAGCAGTGCCCTCGTGGCCAAGAAGGCCAATGGGATCCTGGCCTGCATTAGGAGGAGTGTTGCCTGCAGGACAAGGGAGGGGATCCCGCTCCTCTACTCAGCTCTGGTGAGGTCACACCTAGAGTACTGTGTGCAGTGCTGGGCTCCGTAATATGAGAGGGATGTGGAACTTCTAGAGAGGGCCCAGTGGAGAGCTATAAAGATGATTAGGGGAGTGGAACATCTCTCATATGAGGAGAGACTGAGTGAGTTGGGCCTGTTCAGCTTGGAGAAGAGAAGGCTGAGTAGGGATATGATTGACATGTATAAGTACATGAAGGGAGAATGTAGGGAGGAAGGGGCCAAGCTCTTGTCAGTGGTGGCCAGTGATAGGACAAGGGGAAATGGGTATAAGTTGAAACACAGGAAGTTCCATCTCCATATGAAGAGGAAGTTTTTTTCTGTGAGGGTGCCAAAGCCCGGGAACATGCTGCCCAGAGAGGTTGTGGAGTCTCCTCTGGAGATCTTCAAAACCTGCCTGGATGCCACCCTGTGCCACATGCTCTAGGTGTCTCTGCTTGAACAGGGGGGTTAGACTAGATGATCTCTAGAGGTCTTTTCCAACCTTGAACATTCTGTGATTCTGTGAATCTGACTAAAGGATAGCCTTTTGATCCAGAGGAATTCATAGAATTTCACTTACCAGCATTTAACAGAATTATAAACAAATGTATATTATTCTATAAGACATTATTCCATAAACCAGGTTAGTATTGAGAATAGTTATGCTGGTAGGATTTGGAGCTATTAGATAAAAAAAAAATCAAGAAAAAACAGAGATGTGGTAAACAAAAGCAGTGCCACAAGCTGCCTGACAAAAAGGTTGGAGAAGTACAGAAGTAAAGCAATTTGCTAAAGCCAAAGCTAAGAAAAAACAGTAGGGTTGTGATTTATCTTACCAATTTATGACTACACTTGAATTATTGTTTCAAATCTGCCTTTTAGTTCTCCAAACTCAAAGGACAGATTTTAAAACATCCACTTTAGGGATAAAAGATAATTACAATGTGATTACAATTACAAGAATTGTGCATTTTTCTCTGTAGACTGTAAAGAGGTGATAACTTAGATGCATAAAACTGTATCCTATGAGCTAAATCTCATTTGGTATCTTCTGGATCTTGGATTGCTGTTAATTCAGGCGGCTAAGCTGGCTTTCAAAAGTGTCTGCATCAAAAAGAAACTACTCCAGCACTAGAATTTTCCTGTGAAACCCCAGTAAAGAGTAAGAGTCTTTTACATAAATGCTTTACAGCTTTACAGTCTTTGTTTTTCTTTTGGAAAAGGTAAGTGTTGGAGATATAGTGAATAGGAGGATCCCTGATTTCCAGAAGTAATAGTTATAACCCAGAAAACAGACTCATCATTTAATCAGAAAGCAACAAGAACAACAACAACAACAAAACAAAACAAAAAAAAAAAAACATGGAGAAGGGAGGCATGAAATGAACAGATAGAAAAAGAAATGGGTTGCAATTGTTTCCTGGCAATCAGTGTGAGAAAATAGGAGGTAGATTACCAATACAATCCTGCTCCTAAAAGAACTGTGGAAAGCAAAATATATTGCCTACAATATTTCAAAAACAAGAGTTTTGTTTTTTTAGTACATGCCTTTAGGGAAGGCATGTTCTTTATAACTGTGTCTGTTTTCTCAGATGACTGCAATAGAAATAAAATATTCAGAAGGAAGCATGTTCATAAACAAAACATGGTTTTGCTGTTCAACAGTCACTATTCAGACAAACATTGGTCCTGATTGCAAGTGAAAGGATTTCTTGCTGAGCAGGTCCTGAGAAACAGAAAGAGCTTATCTTAGCATGTTGTGAAGTGATTTTAAAACAGCACTGAGATTTTCAAAGACTAAGTTCAATTCAAATGCTTTTGCACCCTGTGTCTGTGACGTGAGTTAATTTAAGTTAGGGAGTAGAGCTGTAGAAGAGTTGAGAGGGAATTGTATATTAAAGTTTTGACTGATGTGTTTGGTAAGCTGTCTATTAATATGGTGTATGTGAAGTGTATGTACACTTCAGCTGAATGTGTTAAAATTGCTTGAGTTAAATAAACAAATGAAGCTACTGTGCATCAGTACCTATTTGGATTACTTATGCTCTTAGACTGTTCTGCAAGGCTGACACTCTGAAACTCAAGTGTGCATGTTGATAGGAATACAATGGGAATATAAAGCAAAGACAAAAAATGCCATCTGTTACATCCCTTTTGTAAAGAAACAAACAGAATTTAAAACATGTCCCTCATAGTTTTGTGACAAAGTGGCTGGTAAATTTATGACTGCCACTCTAAGGATCTCTACCTGAGCTAAAGTACTACATGCTCTTCATTCTCTGTATAAAAAACTATTTACTCATATGAACTGATGACCTAGTTATCTAGTTGAGAGCTAAGCAAGCACACAGTTTTCCATTTTTAACCAGATGAATGCCACCTCTTTATACATATTCTGTTAGGAACAATATATTGAGTGCAGTTGTCAAGAATAGGGAAGTTTCACTTCTCCACCCTGTAAGTCCTTCCTTAGGATTGCAGGTGAGTCCTGTCTCTAGGAGCTAGTACTGTAAAACTAGACAAAGTATTGAAAGGTGACACTGCAACCTCCTTTCAGGTAGTTTCGGAGAGCGATAAAATCACCCCTGAGTCTCCTCTTCTCCAAACTAAGTAAGACCAGCTCCCTTAGCTCCTCATAAGGTCCGTGCTCCTGCCCCTTTACTAGCTTTGACACCCTTCTTTGGACATGCTCCAGCATCTACATGTCCTTCTTGTAGTGAGAGGCCCAAAACTGAGCACAGTATTCCAGCTGCTGCCTCACTAGCACCAAGTAGAGGGGAATGATTGCTTTCCTAGTCCTGCTGGCTGCACTGTTCCTGATGCAAGCCAGGATGCTCTTGGCCTTCTTGGTCATCTGGGCACACTGCTGGCTTATGTTCAGCCTGCTGTTGACCGTCAGTGATAATTTTCTGCCACACAGTTCTCTAGCCACTCTGCCGCAAGCCTATCGCACTGCATGGGGTTATTGTGACCGAACTGCTGGGCCCAGTGCTTGGCCATATTGAAACTCATGCAGTTGGTTGATCTCCACCCATTTAAAGGGGTTACTTCTCTTGCTGTTGAGTTACAAAACAAAACAAAAGAAAAAAAATCTCTGAAATAAGATCTTACTAACTATTCTTGACTACTCTATAAATAGATTTAAGTTGATTTGCCTCTTCCTGATTTTAATCATATTCCTCCAGGCTTTTATTCCATCCTCTCCTATACCATGTACATCCTTATTGCTGTCTCCCTGAAACTGTTTCTCTTGCTGCAGACAGGAAGAAGTTTTCATCATCCATACCCTGAAAGAAATGAAAGAGCTTAAAGAGGAAATCTTAAAAACATTTAGAAGATGAACGAATTTTGACTTCTTCTGCAATATTAATTTTTTAACACCAGGTGGCGCTCTCCGAAGGTATAAATTGTAGATCTAAGGCATCACATGACCTACATTTTTTGTCCCAGTGTTATATATATTTAATATAATATAGATAATATATATATAATGTTATATATATATAATGTTTATATATAGAGATATAATATTTACTGCTATATGATATAATATATATATTTTGAGTATTTAGAGGTGAAGGGAGCACTTCTGTGAGTTTTTTTTTAACCTCCACCTTTAGTCATCTATGGATAAATGTGAAGAGATGAACATCAAGTGGTAATTCTTTTGCATTGCTTTGTTTCATCAGACTCTCCGCTGAAGCAAATGAGAAGTTAATGAGCATGTAAGGCTAAAGTTATATTTGGTCTATCATTATATTCTTTATCGCTATTATTAAAAAAAAAAAAAGATGTGCATACTAAGATTATCGAATCTAAGATTTGGCAGTGAACACTGTGACTAGAATTTAAAATTCATCTAGCACAAAAGGAAGGAGTGAATTTCCAAATAATGATAAAATAATTACAAAAAAAAAAACACTATTGTAAGTGGTAACATTCACAATTCTATGGGGCTGTTACTCTAATTAACATTAAGGTTGCTCATGAGTAAATGACTGAAATTATTAGATGGAATAAATTAAATAAATTACTGTTTCTATTGTGTTAGGAAGAGAAGAGAGGAAAAAAAGATTAAACAGTGGAAATGAAAGCATTGAGAGGATTTTGTAAACAAGAAAAACATTCATCAGAGTTATTAAGTACTCAACTGAAACTTTGTGGAGTTACACATATTATTTTCATTTTCTGAACAGTAAAGATAATGCTTATCCTGTTGGAATTAAAAAAAAGGAAAAAAATGTGTGAAATAGAATTTAGATAAATTTGCTTCATTGACACCTATACATCCTTTTAATTTTCCTCCAACTAATTTTATGAGCATGGAAAATAAAGATTGATAGGGAAAAATTCACTGCTAAACCTAAAATTTAGTGAAATATTATGTCATATCCACACTACCAAGCATCAAACAAGACTCTTCCCAGTGACTTAACCCAGACTTATATTCTGGATCACAGTATTACTGAAGATGGCTTATTAACATTTCTGCTGACAACTGTTGTCCATTCATTAAGTGGTTTGCCTATTTAAAACACTTTCACATAAGGTCTTTATTCATACCATGTGACTAAATTCTCAACTTTTTTTAAGATCATGTTTTTCATTTCTTTACAAGTTTCTTTATTTTCAGCCTATGTGATAAATCTACACACGTTATTTTCTCTAGGAAGACATTTTTTGAGGCAAAGACTATTAGTAGTACATCAGCAATGAGCGATATGTTGATGTACTTAACCTCTTTACAACAGTCATTCCACACCTTACAATAACAAAATAATAGCATGATACTGCTGAAAAATTTGAGCTACACAGAAGAACAGATATTTTTCATATCTTTTGTTCATGTCTTGATCAAAGTCATGCTGCAGCTCACTTGTGGACACGCTATCATTACCTTTAATCTATTCTTTCTTTCCTGTTTCTGACATATGTATGGGAATACTCTGAACAACATGTATTTTTCCATCTGCATTTGTCAGTTGATGTATTTGTCAGTAAAATACAGAAATGAATGGAAAGAAATGGAGTCTGGAGCCTGTTGACTTTTAGCAGCAATTCCTAATTGTACTATTGATTTAGCTTGAAAAAGAATTTTCATCTACTTCAAAACGAGAGTTGATGGTGTAAAACATTGTTCCAGCATATACTGGAACAGTGTTACAGAAAGTAATGGAAAGGAAAAGTTCACATTCTCTCATTTTTTTTCTCTTCTTAATACTTAATAAGCGTTTGGTTTATGTTACAATCAGTTACTTAAAGTTGTTTCTTCAGAGCTGCAAGAATGAATAAGCTTGTACTTTTTGGTAGTTCAGTAATTAAGCAAGTATTAAGCAAGTAATATAAATCAACAATCACAGTAGGCTTCAGTGGAGAGACTTATTACAGAAGATATTGTAAAAACACTAGGGTGGCCATTGCAGATTAGCAGTATTGACATTAGCAAATGGACAGTATGGGCTTAGGTAAGAAAACATAATTTGTTAATTAGAGTAATGATAATGTTCCCAGCTTCCCATGGTAGCTAATTATAAGTGTCAGATAATGCTGATGCATTTAAGGATCTGTTGCTGTTTTCTATTACAACCCACATTTAACTGAGTTTGCAGCTGCACTATATATATTTAAAATATTTTAAAAAGAGAGAATAGGTCTTCAAAATAACCAGATTTGCACAACCCAGATGCAGAATTTAATTAAAAAATATAAACAGTAGTAAAAATATTCATAACAGTTCCCCAAAGGGCCATGAATCTCTAAAACTAAGTTGTATTGGAACACAGAATAACAGATCTTTGAAAGAGAGAAAATCTGACTATGAGAGATTAATATTAGAGAGAAAACATTTTCTCTCTTCCCACTGCACTGGCAACAGAACAGCCGTGGTTGAAAGAGGTCTCTGGAAGTCACTTGTTTCAAATCTCAAGCACCTACAGCAAGTCACTCAGATCCATGACCAGTTTGGGTACTGAATAGCTCCATAATAGAGACTCCATAACTTCTCTGGGAAACCTGTGCCAATGTTAAAACTCTTTTACAAGAAAGAAACATATAATTTCTTGTGTTTCAGTTTTTTTCTCCGTGATTTTTTCTCTTAAAGCATGATCTCACACCAGCAGATTTCTGGGGCTTAAAAAGTCTTCATAATTCCCTCTAGGGCCCTAAAGAAAATCTGCTTCATTTTAGTCTGTCTGACTAAACTCTCAGGAGTTCCTCTTCTATGTTCATACTCTCATTTTTATATTTCCTCAAACTCTACCTCCCAGAGATTACTCCACATCATCTGTTGCCTTTTTGAAGAAGATCAAATTAATCTCTGATCTCTCTTGAAGTCACAGTCAGGTGACAAGAACTTCTTAACATAAAATGCCAGACTGTTTGCAGTAAATATCAAATGAACAAAAACCTTTTAGGATGAAAATTCACAAGACTCTCTTGACACTTCTGACTTCCATAATGAACACTTGGATAATTTGTGATGTTGAAGTATAATACTTATCATCTAATCACCTCTGGGCCTCCTGGAGTAGATACTTTGAAACTTAAACTTGATGTGTTTTGAAAAAAAGTGAATTGTCATTATTTTTAAGAGTGTTGTTACATAAATGGAGTTGCATAAAGCCATTCTTCTGTTGATAGATTACAAGAAACAAATGAGAGTGGATTGAGTTTATCAAGATTTTTGAAAAGAACAGTAATTTTTTAAGAAAACATAGTATATGATTGTGTGAACAAATGAAAAAGATAACTTCTGCATGTATGAGCACTATGATCCCTTGGCACAACAACAGACAATAGTATTCCACAGAAGCTCTTATTGTCTCCTTAGTCAATCATGTATGTGGTGAAGAGTTTCTAAGTCCTCATTCACATGACAGACTTCAGCAACTTCTAAAGCCACTGGTTATGGAATCAAGTGTGAAAATTTATACACATTAAAATGTTTTTTTTTTTAAAAAAAAGAAAACTAAAAAGTGTTTAGCTATAAGAGAAGAGATAATGGGATGCTTGGTGAGTCTTACAGACACCAAAAACTTATGAATGTTCAAGTGACAAAAAGAGACACAAGGATAGGTAAGGCAAGTAAAGAAGACAAATTCCTGGGAGAAATTAAAATCTCATTTTTCATTGATGAAATATAATCGAATGAGGAAAACACTGCTGATTTAAATAGTTCAAACTAGGAAAACAAAAGCCTTAATATCACAGAATGGAGAGAACAATCTAGTGTTGTCTGGGGAATATAGTATATGTACTTTTTTTTTTCCTAGTGCTGTGATCCTAGATCACTCACAACTTCATAAATGTACCCTTTTTTATAACTGTTGACTACACTGGAAATCCAAGGTTTGGATGATCTGAACTTGCTTAAGGCAATTCTGACAATAGGTTTATAACAGGCAATCTTGAGGCAATCAGGCCTGGAAATAAGAGTTATGTAGCCCTGGACACCGGGACTTAACGCTGTTTGAATAAATTCTGTTTTTCTCTGGACATGAACAGTAGCAGCTGTTTCAATATCACTGAGGTTTTGTGAGTGAGAAGTCAGGTGCTTCGGGTTGTGAAAACCTCAGATATACAGCGATTTTTTTACACCAGTCACTGATTGTGAGAGCAGTGGGGCTTCATGTATATGGCTAGTGGCTTTCAATTATGTTTCATGATATATGGGGGGCTCCAATGAGAACTTCTTGAAAACTTCCAAGTTTGGAAATCATATTTAGGTTTAAAAATACACACAAAAAAAGCCCTTAAAAATGCATTATGTTGGTTGTGTACAACAACCAACATAAGGTAGCAATTCTGTGTATTGCTGGGAGAAGAACACATCCCATATCAAGTCCCGAGTTAGTAAATTTGTCTTGAATTTTGTCTAAAACCTAAAGATCTGATTCCCTGTTACTACAGCAGATGAAATCCTCTGGCCTTTTTGGCCATGATATCTGATTTTGCACTTTCACATATGAAGGTTTACTCCTCTGCAATGCTAACAAACAGTAAGTGACAAAGAAGACATGTGCAGAAGACATGAAAATTGCATGGAAAATACTGCAAAGAAAGGGGAGCAGAGGTTACTTTTATTTTATACAGCTGCTGAGTTATTCAAGGACATAGCCTTCTGGCTGCACTATCATCAGATACCTTTCAAAGATCCCCAGGGCAAATGACAGAGTGGGTCAAGAATGACCCAGCTCAATTCCCTTTTTATTGTTTTTCATTGTAATCTTATTACTTGGTGCAACCATGTGTCAAAGTGACATTGTTTGACAACTGCATCACATTCACAGGAGCACAGGAGTGTGTATGGAAAAATATGTGCTTCATTCAGTTCTTTCAACTTGCCTTGAGAATTGCTTGGACTCTTTTTTTTTTTTTTTTCTAACCTTTAAAACCTTTCTAACCAGCTTAAATAACTAATAGCTTGAACAGCTCACTTTCACATGTGACTTGTCATGTTACGGGGCAAATGGCAGGGGGATTATAACCTAAAACTAAGACTTAAATCTAGAATTCAGAGCTGACATTAGTGAAAAATAATATTTTAATTATTTTTTAATTTTATTTTTATTATTTAATCAGTTCAGTGTCAATGAATGTGGAATCTATCAGATAATGTTGACTGATTAAAGATATCTTTGAAATGAATTATTATTTTGTAGAAGATTATGACATTTTTCATGCTTACATGACTGTAACTTACAAAATCTTTTTACATGACAGGACTTCATTTGGGGCTTATTGTACCTGATGATCAGATACATATTTTCCTTCATTGCGAGATGGAGAGCTCATACATTTGAAAGAATGAGCTTAAAGGAGAGATGTTTTTAAAAAGACTATCAGAAGCTGCTGTAGGCACAGGCTCAGAAATCCAATACAGAATGTAAATTATTTACTTGTGACCATGTAATAACGATCATTCTGGGAGAGGCACCCAACACACAGCAAGGTGCTGGAAGAAGAATTGTCAGCATTTCCCTTAATAGATTGTCTCTCAATTTATGCCCCTGCGTGGTGCTATGGCTACTGTACTGCTGGAGGTGATGTCGGCTTTCTGATGAGATGGAAAATGAGGTCCTGTGGTCACTAATGATCCCATACCAGCCTCTGCAAGAGCAGGAGATAACCCAGGTGTCCTGGTAGAGCTTAAGCTCGGATAATTACATTTTGCTGATATGAATTTCTCCTTCAGTTTCAATTAGATGTGATACTCTTAACTTACTGTGCTAACCTGTAGTACTACAGGTTACAGTTTGTGGTTAAGTTATTGCCATTTTGGGAAGAATCTTTAGATTTTGGATAAAATGTCTTAACATTAGAACAGTCCACGTTTCACTGCTATAAATCGCATATTTTCATTTACATTTTGAAGGATGGAACAAGAAGGAAAATGGGCTACCCATGCAAAGTGAAAAGGGGAAAATTCCAGTAAATGTGTCAAATTAAGATTTCTTTACCCAAAAGCTAATATAGTTAAATTTGAAAGGAATCAACAAATGCTGCCAGAAGGTATAAAGCAGAATGTGGATCGGTGTGGAAAAAAACAGGCTTAAATAGCACCACCAAGTTGCCACCTGTAATTATGGATTGCAATTCTAAGTCAAATCATTTAGATCCTGGGCAGACAATTTGGCAATGCTATGGCAAAAATAAATAGTGGCTGCTTTTGCAAAAACTGCAAGAAATGATGAACTGTTCCTAATTTTGTCAAATTTTTCTCAGCAAGTTTGAATGGTGCTATGGCATTTGCTTCAAGTTTATGGAAAGTGTGAGATCTGTGTTTGTCTATGCAACTACTTAGCTATCCCTGAAACTGGTTATCTTCAATTTGCAAAATCAGAAAAGAATAGATATGTCAAAGAAAAGTCAAGCTATATATATATATATATATATATATATATATATATAAAGAAAGAAAGAAGTTCTGAAATCTTGATGTCACAGTATTGCCAAGGGAGAGTAAAAGACATCAGCAGTAAATTAGATTGAGAAGTAGCTTGTAGTGTGACACAACAGAAAACAGAAAGCTGCGTATATAGAGGTGTCATGTCCTTGATCAAATTGAGGATAGTTTCTCTGGGTAGTACTTTACCTCTGAAATGCACTGCTTTTGACAGTAACAGAAAGAAAATAAACAAACAAAAAACAACAACAGAAAAACCCACCCGTAATAAAGATAGCAGCTGTTCATAGAATGACCTGGAAAGAATTCATGAGTAAAGTAATTCATGAATAAAGGGCGGAAATAACTGAATAATGAGGAATAATTAAAAGACTATTTTATGGCTAAACATTTAATTTTGATAATGGAGGTCAATGGGACTTTGATTATTAGCTGTGAAGGAATATAAATCTATCCTCAGAAGAATGGTGTTTACCAATTTTTTTCACTATTGCATTACCAAACAGTATTTTGGCATTTATGATCTCTAAGCAAATTTCTGCATGAAGGTATTAATTGTGACAAAAAACCCTGCTGTTCAAAGGAAAACCTTCCCAAGATAAGTGATGGAAACCCGGTTGATTAAGATGTGTTAAAATTACACTAACCGAAGCACTGAGAATTAGTTATGAAGATGAAACCTGCAATGACAGAAATTTGACCTGCAATGGTCAAATGTGTAGATCTTCCTCATTAACATTTTATACAATTTTCTGTGTAAAATTCAGTTTCAAAGCTTCTTGTTGCTGTATTATTGCCAGGTTTATATTTTCTAAAGCACCTGTAAGAAGGGCATTGCTGTGTACCTCTTACCAAGAATCAATGGAAATATTAACAATCTGCAATAATTTTAGCAAGGTGATTTTTCTTAAAAATGTGCTCTCACATTCCTAGAAAAAAAAAATAGGTTTTTTAATTTTTATTTTCTTCCTTTTGCATAAGACTTCCCATCTGGCTCTAGATGTTTTATAGTTTAGATAGTCTGAGTAATCTGAGTTTTCCTTATGGTCAGTGAAGAGGAGGAATATTTAGAGCATAATTCATTTGACATGCAGCAGAAATTTATTAGTTTGGGATACTCAAGTCAGTTCTCAGTAGTAATTATAGATTAGTAGTTAGATTAAATCAGTTAACTAGCATGCATATCTAAGATGAAATGAGATATATTTCACAGTTCATAGACAAAAACATCAGCTTGGCTACATCATGTGACTATGTCTATGACATCTCCTTCTTTGGACATATTCAGAAGTAGAATGGAAAAGGTAATGTCCACCTTGTCCTAACTGGATTAGCTCGAACAGGATTTGGGACTATTGCATTGCTTATGTTTTTGTTACTCCTTCAACTTTCACCAAAAGCAAACCATGAGCCTGACTCTACTTGCAGATTAGGTAAATACACTTGATTTCCTCAGAGAGATAATATTTGTCCTTTGTACATGCATACATCTTTATTCATTTCATATTCTCTCTATTACCTAACCAACATATTGTCATATAAAGCAGTCTTTAAGAGCCTTATTATTCACATGTTCAGAGCTGAGCACCATTTAAGACACTTTGTAGAACCACTTCCTCAGTTTGGCAAACAGCTGATCATATTATCAAGTTGATTTATTGACAAAATTGCAAAGTGATAACTGACTGATCAGGAGCAGAAAGATGGGCTTCAAATAGCACCAAGATCAAAAGGTGTATTTCAGAGAAATAAATCCAATTTCCTATTCAAAATGTTGTTAAACAAATATATTCTATTCAATGGACCCTGAACTGATCTTGAGTCGTTCATAGAGATTTTCTATTTATGTGCACAATAAATCATACATTGCTGAAAAAGCAGGCATTTAATTTTGGAAAATATAGAAAACAAATCATTTGAGGGATTTTTCAGCTTTATCAAGAAGTCAAACAAAAATGGCTGCATATTTATGATATTGGTTATATTAACTTTATCTCCTCCAACACTAATTTCAGTGTCTTTCTCCCACATGTTTTACTACCAAAAATTGTTTCACTGGAGGTAACATACTAGCAATTAAATTTTACCTTCCAAAAGAGTTTTGAGATTTTTTAAGCTTTAAAAAAAACTATACAACCCAGTGCTTGTTTGATTATTGTATTCAAACTAAAGGAACTGAAATAAAGCAGGTTGATTGATAGAAAATTTTTCTCATTTACTACCATTTACAAAGGAACCTATTTTTGCTATGGCAACAAATGGGAAAAATATTTATATGTGTGTATTAAACCATATTTTTATCAGGACATTATATCATGCAATTCAATTTCATGTCAATTTCATGATACTTTTGTATTGAGTATCATAGCCATCTTTTAAAAATTTCTTTACTAGCCTCAGTGGCTACATCCAACTAATAGTGTTTATTTTTCAAGACGCAGTACAGATTTTATGCCACATCTGTCATTCTTAAGAATGTTTTTAGGCATTTAATGTTTCTCCATGCTTGGTAAGAAACCTAAAAAAATTACAAAATGAATGCTTTATCCTTTCTCTAATTTTTTTTAAAGTTTGTATTCATCAGGAAGCCTAAAGAAAGCTCAGTACTTGTTAAGAACTTATTATTTTTATTTGTGTATCTGCATTGTTGTTTCTTATCATGATAATATTACCTCTTGTATTTCTGCTTTCTGTCTTTTGTTATATCATTTTAAAATTAACTGCCTAATGATATGGTGTAAAAATTACAGGCCAGATCTAAAGGGCTTGTAGTATAAATATACAGATAGTTAGATGGATTGTTTGAAAGTTGTATCTCACTGAATTCACAGGACTCAAATTTTCATCAAATTATAATAATTTGATGGACTGAGGGCCTGACTCAATCTGTTGTGCATTGGTTGGATTTTTCTCTTTTTACTTAAGTGTTAAATATTTTTACAAAACAAAAACAAAGCTCGCCATATGAGATTTAATATGTAGAAACCACCAAAAACCAAACAAAACAAAACGAAAAGGCATTTCCAGAAGAAAATTTATGTGAATGTACATCATTCTTTTTTTTTTCCTCTCAGATAACATAGAGTTTCTAGATCAAGTTTAAGTATCTAACTATTAGATATTTACAGACAAGTAAGATTAATCAATGGAGAGAAAGATAATAGCTCTGTATTCTTTCCTGGATATGATGCTTTCTAGAAAGGCTGTGATCCGTGTCATTGTTTTCAGTCACCTGGAAAATCTTTTAGCACAAGTTTACTGTTGTCCTCAAAGATCTCAGATCACATTCATAATTTTCTGTTTATTGACAGAGAACAGATATTTTTCCCTTTCTATTTCCCAGAATAATCTTCAAAAGAGTCTTCAAAGATGGCTTCAGTAGCATGCATAATTCTGCTAAAATTATATTTAAAAGACCTTTTTTAGTTCAAGTTGGATTGAATTGAAACACATCTATATATATATTTATACTGAACTTGTTAGAGTAGAGCCCTGAATTCAAGTGGTTTTAAGCCTTTCATACAAAACAGTCCAAGACCTCTATTATAACAATACCTGCAGGTTCCAGGTGGAGATCCACCCACAGTTACACTGTATATTGTCCAATAAAGGAAACAAAGAGATCTTTGCATCCTCT
Source organism: Nothura maculosa (assembly GCA_032353885.1). NCBI lineage: Eukaryota > Metazoa > Chordata > Aves > Tinamiformes > Tinamidae > Nothura > Nothura maculosa. The sequence continues at coordinate 503,964 of JAUBOD010000204.1, read as the reverse complement.
AAGATCTTTTATTTAAAAAAAAAAAACCCACAAAAATACTTACATAATTAAAAAAAATAGAACATTCAATCTTTGGATTTGATTTTGGGAGCAGAAATTTTTATGTCATACAAAATTGCAGGATTATTGCAGATAAAGTAGCTAAGGTCATGTGAATTTTATAATTTATGCTTTTAGTATATAAACCTGACTACTGCAGCTGCTGAATATTTTTAATTATAAGGGAATGTAAGCTTTTTGTTTGACCAGGCATTTAGACTTGATTTATTTTTCAACTTTTGTGTGATGGTACTAATAGTATGCTAATTAGGGTAATGATTTCAAAACAACATTTACTAATCCATTAAATGCTTATTCATATTAATAGAGCTAAAAAGCAGGATATCATTATTTGTCATTAGAGTTAGAAGACATATTTACTCCTGTCCCTCCTTTAATTTAAATTATGAAGGAACGGGGCCGAGTCCAGGTGGAGGCCTGTGGCCAGTGGTGTCCCCCAGGGATCAGTGCTGGGCCCAGTGCTGTTTAATTTGTTCATCAACGACCTGGACGAAGCCACGGA
>JAUBOD010000204.1:482230-503060 GCA_032353885.1 Nothura maculosa | reverse complement strand
CTTTCCTTTCCTTTCCTTTCCTTTCCTTTCCTTTCCTTTCCTTTCCTTTCCTTTCCTTTCCTTTCCTTTTTCCTTTCTTTTTTAACATGCACAGCAATTTTAGTTATGTCTTGAAAATTCAGCATAGACTTCCATATGATGATAAAAAACACTATAATTGCTGCAGAGAGGATGGACTTGACAGGAAGATCTCTATTGTGTTCAAATTTATTTTTTGTTTGAATTAGAATTTATATTTTACCTCTACATAACTAATGAGATATCAAGATCTCCCTTTTTTCAAGCTTCTGTAACTTTCTTTTCCATGTTTCTGTCCTATAAAAATCAAATAATTACTACTTAGAAGATACTTAGAGTTTATATGATCATTGGCCCCAATGCTAAGTATTTCACTCTAATTTTTATGATACCTAGCTATTCAGGAACGCACAGTGAGATTACACAGGTACATAAATGCAGTCCTATCATTCCAGACTGGTAGACTGATAGATTGGTGGACTTGTGTGCCAAGGCAGCAATTGGGTTTTTATGATGTACTTGTGCAACAGTTTTTCTCATTTTATTCAACCCCTTTACATTTAGATAAGAGGGATAAAATCAGAGGAGACAGTGGTGGTGCAAACAGTAGATAAATATAAGCAAGAAAAGTTTGTAATGCAGAACACTTCTTCCATTTTGGCCAAGAATGACCACCATTAGGTCTGTAGATGTTGTGGACTTGCAGATATTATGGAGCTAGAATAATTTCCAATGTCATTAGCAGAAGGGAGAATAGTTCTTAAAACATTACAAAACTGTGACTATATGCAAGAAATTATGAGATGCTACAACAACATCTTCAGGTGGTGGCCAGTGACAGGGCAAGAGGTACATCTTGAAACATCTCCATGTGAGGAAGAACTTTGCTGTGAGGATGACAGAGCCCTGGAGCAGGTTGCCCAGAGAGACTGTGGAGTCTTCTTCCCTAGAGGTCTTCAAAATCTGCCTGGACGTTACCCTGTGCCACATGCTCTAAGTGTGCCTGCTTGAGCAGGAAGGTTGGACTAGATGATCTCTAGAGGTCCCTTCCAAACTTTAAGATTCTGTGATCTTCTTATGGGTTATACAAGCTAAGTGATAGGGCTAGGAAGCAATCAGAGAGGTATGTAATAAACCACTGCATCCTGGAGAGGCTGTGGTCTCCTCTGGAGATCTTCCTAACCCACTTGGATGTCACCCTGTTCTGCCTGCTCTAGGTGTCCCTGCTTGAGCAGGGAGGTTGAAATAGGTGATCTCTAGAGGTTCCATGCAACCTCAACCATTCTGTGGTTCTGTGATTGTTTTGCCATGTCTATATATGTAGAACTGGGAGCTCATTTGGAATTCATCCACCTTTTAAAAAGTGCTACGAGCTTTCTAGTGAATAAGATGTTACTGCAACATTAGTCTTTCTCTTCCTCAGAGAGAGATAATCTGTATTAACAAATAAAATTATAGCTAAGAATTAAGATAAAAGGACAATGTGGATGGGTATTTTACAATTCATTTGCTCTCATAGATTCAGTAAAGTATTTTTGAATAAATGATTCACATTAAAATATCAAGAAAGGAAAAAAATAGCAGAGGAGGAGAAACAAATAGGTGTTTAAAGTCTCATAAAGAAATAAATATAACAATCACAGTGCTAATTATCCATAGTTCACTGCAATTTTCAACAAGCTGATTTAGTCTGACTGCAGTAAAATAGATGGGTTCTTGAATTGCTTTTTTTCTCGTAAGTATTGCCAGTTCATCTGCAGTAATAAAATGACTTAGAATGTGCACATCTATATTATTTTTTCCTATTTGTTGTTCTACTCAAAGAAATACCATCATCCCAAGAGTTAAGATATGCAATATTTAGGATTCTTTTGCAACCAACTTTGTCACATGCATAAATTGTAATGATCTTACTAGGCCACCATGTATCTGCTTAACTCTCCCACAGTCTGAATAGGGTGCTAACCCCAGACAAATGATGAGAAAGGGTTAAATTTGATTATGTTAAATTTAATCTGGGAAATTTTCACTGGCTTTGAGCTCCTGGGTGCGAATTTGTTAATTCATTTTAGCTTGATTGTGTAAAATTTTCAGATCCAGTAAATATTTGCATTGTATAAGAGTTATTCTTCCTCCTCAGTTTGCCTTGCCCTAGCATTATCAGATTCAGAGAGTATATCTCCTCTGAAGATGATCTGGAGCATTCCAAAGGTTAAAAGATATGTACCACGACAAAGAATGGTAGAAAGTAACCTTTGCAAAGAGTTGCTTCCTATTTACAGATGAAGCATATTTTCTACGGCTTACTGAGAATATCATTTAAACCAGTTAAAGTTTGTTACTATAAGGGTATTCTTCCTGTTGCAGGTACCGAGTTTGATATTTTAAGTCTAAATTGGAGATTCACTACTAACGGATGCCCTTACCCTGGCAAGAATAGTGCTCAGATCAGCAGGCATGCCAAAAAAAAAAAAAAAAAAAAAAAGTCTACATTTTTTTGGAAAATAAATGTGCAAAACTAAGTTGGAAACCCAAAAGCTTGATACTACTGATTATTTTTCTGTACTCTGATCTGATTAAAAAGAAGGATAAAAGCATCTCTCTGATATACTGTAAACATAGCTGCATCTTTTTTTTGGTAAAGGCCTAATACATTGCTGTGAAAACATCAAAGAAATGCTCCAAGGAGAGCGCAATTATGAATAGCATGAAGCAAAATAAGGACTAGGGCTATGATTGAGAATGACATAAGCACAGTAAATCTTAGCCAAACATTATGCATTTTATTTGAGCAGAATACATGACAGGAAGCTGTGAACCATGTGTCCCCTTAAAATGCTTCAAACTTTTGGTAAAATATACTAATATATGCATGGAAAATATAAAACATTTGCACAAAGTGACATGTCAGCCTCTAGGTCGAAATCAGAGTCTCATTTGCAAATCTGTGCACTGAGAAGCGGAAAGATGCATACAGTGCAAAGGCTGTGTGTGTCTGTCTGTACCCAGATATGCATGAGAGAAAAAGAACATAGGTGTTAGAGAAAAAGGGATAGTGAGCTTTAAAACTGGGCCCATTCTACCAGGCTTAAGGCACGAGCTTTATTTCTTCTTCCTTGAGGTCTTCTGTTGGGCTAACAGTCAAATAATATGCCTATATGTTATGGTTGGTTTTCTCACAGATTAAATCTTGCCCTGAGTGAAAACTTTACTGAGAGTCAATATTTGTTGCCTGCTCAGTTAGTCCTAAATTCAATAAGTCCTACTCTGTCAATATCTTCCTCTCCAGCTTTTCACTCCAGGCAATTGCACACACATCCCTTAGGAATTGCCCTGCCCAGCTGCTCTGCAAGTCTGTGTTTTTGCGTTTTGATGCTCAGAATGTCTAAATGTATGTTTATGCATTTTAGAACTGACTTTGAAAGAACATCTTGGGAGGATGAGGTGATAATATAAATAATAAACATAAATATAAATAATAGACATAAAACTACGTGTAGAAGTAGCCCAGTCTGTAATGTTAATCTCTTTTAAGAGATTAAAAGAGATTTTAATACAAGATTTTAACACAATTTTATTTTAATACAAGATTTGCTCAGCAACTTTGTCTCTCCAAATGCATCCTGGAAAGTCCTAATTTAAAGGGTCCTTCTAACTGGATGTGGATATATCATCATTTAAATAAAAGGTAGAATGTCAGTCTAAATAACTTATTCTGGGGTTGAGAAGCATGGCATGTATGATAAGCCATAACAAGTAAAAGTTCTTGTTTGTAGCAGAAGAATTTGATACTCAGCAGGTATGATCTAGAAAGTAACAAATCTGCTGTTGTGAGGGAAGAAAACTTATGAGTCAGCAAGTTCATTTCCCTGATATCACATACCACCACATCCTATATTTCTATTCATAAATGAATCTAATTTCCATGTTACAAGTAAAGGACTTCTTTACTGTCTTCACTACTGACCAAGTGGATCCCCACTGCTGTGATAGCTAAGCCTTTCATTTTTAATAATGTATGTTGAAGAGACAAAAATATCACATATCCTAAATTGTATGATATAAATAATCCACTTAGGATTGATTGATTAGGACTTTTATAGTGTCGGGCAATCAAAAGCTTTTTTTTCCTTCTACTCTGAATACAAAAAGACTGCCAAAAAAATAGGACACTCCAAAGACCTTCATTCCTGGTCTGAATTTGGGACCACATCTGCAAATTCAAAGTGTTTCTGCTTTGCATAGAGGAATAACTATACTGACAAATTTTGCAGATTTTATTGTTGTTATTTGTTTGTTTGCTTTTCAATTTTGTCATTGTTACTACAGAAAATCATCACTTTCCCCTTAAATGTCCCCACAAGGAGGAGACGTGACACTGGAGTATACCATGCAATCCATTGCAACACATTTTAGCTCAGTGAAAGGTGTTATTCATCCAGAGCTAGCTCTACGATGTGTAGAAAAATAACTGTAGAGACTCAGGCTGTTTTTTTGGTCTTCTAATACCAGCCTCCAGCTAACAGGGAACCATGCTATCCTGAATTAGAGGTGTACTTCACTCGAAGGTGGTTTGAAAGTGTCTGTTTATAGTTGAGATCAAATTCTGGACAGACATAAAGGTCAGTAAAAGTTGCTTTGGGAGCATGTGTTCAGATTTTAAAGTACAGTGTATGTGAAATGAAAATTATATGCTCTGCTCATACTCCTGTAAGCAATTCTTCATGTATTCAGAACCTATTTTTCTAAATGAAGCTACATTACATCATAGCTTCCATAGCAGATCACAAAGCACTGATATAACTTACTTTGGAGACGTAATTGGTCTGTTGTGCTCATGTTAATATCAAAAGGTTGCTGAGATAATTTTAAATGGAGAAATTTAAAAACCTGTGACTGTTGCTTTAGACTGATTTTGAATTCATCTTAGATCAGACCTGAACAAGTAGGTCCTGAGTACTTTAAACAATGAAAATCTAAATTTTGTTTGTGGACTTGCTAGATGTCTTAGGTATAGAATTATGCACATCTGATGTTACAGTATGGTCCAAATAGCAAAAACCTCTAAATCTAATATTCTTATAATAGTTTTCATAAATATCATCTCCTCTGGTTAATTTATAAAACCTTGCAGCTAATTTTACCATGGAGCTATGGAGCTTACTTTAAAGAAAGTTTTTTTGAACTAAAAAAATTAATCACCAGGTTATGTCAGTCTAGGCATGCTCTCTTTTAAAACATAATCTTTGATTGAAAACTAGATGAATTATAATCACAAGGGAAAAACAGTTGCTTATATGACTCTTTTGACCTTTCTGGAAAGTTACTATGAGAGCTTTATAGCTTCAATCATTAATCTGACATCAAATGACTGTTGCCTCTCTGCACTTCTATCTGCATTGAGTGTCATCTTGATAGACAAGTGTTTCTCTAACAATTCAGATATGCAATTATGCACTATAGCTGCAGTATAAAGGTTAACTTCAAGTGGTTATATGAAATATTTCTTTTTAATTCATCATCACTATATAGAAATCTTACCTATTTTATGCTAGTCCCCTTACTACTTCATTAAAAATAATTCAGTATGTACAAGAAGATGATATTTTATGATAATAAAAAGACTGAAGATAAATTCTGGCTTGTTCCTCCAGTATATGTAAGTATATTGAATATGAAAAGATACCTTTTGAGGCTTGTATTTCATCATTTTGAACATACAATATACATTATTCTTATCAGGGCCTTAGTTGATACAAAGCTGGAGCCCTCAATTTGAATGTTGGTTTCGATATGCCAGGATGATTCCTAGGCAGAAAATTACCAGGAATTACTTGGAAGATTTGAGGTGAGGTAGGAGCACTTTATAGATTAGTATGAGCCTCGCATATCTCCATGGGGTATATGAGAGAAGAGAGTTTAAGTTACAAGGACAACTCTCCTTGTTCCACTGAAAGATCAAACGGAGGGCTGAGTAAAGAAAACTGTGCCCTAGAATTTCCATGGAAAATGGAAAGAGATGAAAAAGCTCTTTCCTTTCTTTCTAGTGTTTGTGTTGTTTTCTTTCTCCACTCGCTGGTCAGCTGGGCTTTGGGCCAAAGCATTTCTCGCCTGCAAGATGCTGTTATTTAGTGTTTTTTTAACATTGTCATGGCTCACTGCATGAAGAAGATAGTATTTTCAGCATTTTATGATCAAACTTTTCAGTTTCTGGAATGCATCCAGTTGGAATGTAGAAAGGGGAATGAGAGCTGAATAATTTATTAAGGCAATAATGCTTGGTTAGATTTTAATCATTATTATTGAAGGAGAGATCAATAAATCTGTGCTTTTACCTGGGGTTTTGGTCTTTCCCTTAGGGAACCTGTCCTTCGTTCAAAAACTATTGTGTCATATACTTTATGAGTTAAAATGGAGACATAATAAGAAATGACTTTTATTGCAATCTACCTATGAAATAATGCTGAAAGAGATCAATAGAACAATGAATAAAAAGTAAAGATCCATAAGGATGATTGATGTCAGCTCACTCCTGTCTTTTCTTCTGCTATATAACTTAGACTGAGAGTAGTGATTCACTGTGAGGGAAAATATTATTCCTAATCTTTCTGCTTACCATTCCTCTCCCACTCCAGCCTCCCCACCTGAATTCTATATAGGTAAAATGAAAGTCTAAATGCAGTCTTTTTTTTGAGCTCTACTGGTTGAAAGAACGAGGATTTACGGTAGATATTTGGATTTGAGTTGTGGATTTTGTTTTCAATATTCAGTTTCTTTAATGTCTTCCAATGTAGCTGCAAAAAAACTTCTTAGATATGAAATATGCCTACAAATGAATACAAATATGAGTTGATGGCAAGGTAGGGTTATTTGTGTAACTCTCTGCAACCATGTACAAGCAAATAAATGGCTGTTCCTTCTCTCAGTTTTTGCTTTTCTAAGGGATCATTACCCTACTAAGAGGTAGTGATAGTAGCTATGCTCTCCTGCTGGCTCCTATTCATCTGGACCATGTAGAGTTTCCAAGTTGTCTTTCTTTATTCATTATTCATGTCTCATGGCAACATACTTGTCAATGAAGGTTCTTGTCCCCTGAGGGGAAGGGCTCTAGATCCTATCCTAATACAAGATGTTAATAATGATTTTGAGGTTTTTGGCATTGGTATACTTCAGGGTTCAATGGACTTACATTTTTAAGGCCCTTTATGAAGCCCGTACTCATCTTTCTTTGATCTATTTTCTACTGGTCTGCTCTTTTTACCCTTTTCCAATGTCTCATTATAGGAGAACATCTCTTATCATAGAAATATCAAAACTTCCATCAGTAAATGATAAGATTGGCTTCTTCTGAAGCCATCTTTCTTTTGACAGATTGAAGGTTGGAAAAATGACATTTTAGAGAGCTTAACTGGAATCTCCGCATTCCTTCCAGGTGATAGTTCTTTTAATTCTCCTTCTCATTATGGGTGGGCCCCTGTCTTTAGTCTTGGGTCCAAAGTGTTTCCACCAAATTATTAAATGGCATATTAAGATCCATTAAAAAGCAACAAGAGTGTAGAACCATGGTTAAGATGGATGCCTGTTGATGCATTACTGTCATAGTTTTTCAATAATTGCCCATATGTTCAGAAAGGTTTAGAATGTGCTTGTCATTCCCATGCTAATTGAAGGCTGTTGCAAAGCTCATTTTTCATTACCAGGATCATGCCATGTTTATGGGATTTGATGAGTTGTTTGTTCTGGGTTGATGCACTGCAGTTTAGCTGGAAGTTTCACATTTGAATTGCAAATGGGCTAGGGAGGATTTTTTTTTTTTTAATCTAAACTGCATTCAGGTAGCATAGCAGGCAAAATCTTCACTGAAATAAACTTAGGTCTGTAGATACAAGCATAATGCTTTATCTGACAATACTGGTAATTTATTCTTTCTGAAAGAAGGAAGCAAAATTGTCAGACTTTTTGCAAGTTCTGTCATATGCAAAGTGATGTCCTATTGTTGTTATCTGGCAGAGCGTACCATTGCTTGAGCTGCCATGAGTCTGGAAAAATATTTAGCTCCAGATTTTCATGTAAATTTTCTGTGGATTTTTTTCTTTCCTGTGATACATCTACCCACTGCCTTGCTGCTGGACTTTTGTTTTCTATTAATCCACTTAAGCTGAAAACACAACTTTTTCATTCTTTTTCAGAAAAAAAAATGTGTCTTTGTGCCTAACTTCAAAAATTCATGAAATGAGCAAAAATGAGTCCCTCCAGTAATCCTTTCTTGCCCATTGATACTCATCTTTGCATGATAAGTTTGCCTATTCTTACATCTGATATAAGATAATTAGGTACCTACATCTCACTGAATGTCAATAGTAGTCATTAGTAGTCAGTTAGCTACCTTTCCCTGGCTTTGAAAAAAGTGCTTCTTGATCGAGGTAATATATCCAGGAACACTTATCAGGACCTTTCCAGTATTGTTAATCTAAAGAATAGATTGACAGTGAGGATGACAGAGCACTAGACAAGCTGCCCAGAGAGGCTGTGGAGTGTCCTTTGGAGATCTTTAAACCCGCATGGACGCAATGCTGTGCCATGTGCTCTAGATGACCCTGCATGATCAGGGTTGGACTAGATGACCCCTGAGGTCCCTTCCAACCTTAAGGCATTATGTGATTCTATGATTCTAATAACAAATAAACCAAATCTTTTACATATTGAAGACATTTGGATATAGTTTCAAAATAATGTAATGTAATATATAATGTTATATAATAACCTTATATATATATTATATATATAATATATAATGTTATATATATATAATAAAATAATGTAGTTTCAAAATGTAAAAAATCGAAGATAAAATCACAGCATAAATTTGTCGAGCTTTAGAACCAACTTAAACAAAAGCTTTTGAGATCCTGAAATGCAATTTAAAAAAAATTTTTTTTTTTCAATAGCTAGGCAAGGCAACAAATGAAGATAACTTTGTAGGAGATGCTGTTCTTGCTAAGCTTCCAGCTGTGACTAAAAAAGAGAAACTCAGGAAATGTTATCAGTGACTCATTTCTTACAAGATTGACAGGTTGAGGATTACAGATTCAAAAGGCTGAATAGTTTATATGAGCCTCTTTTAAATGCTGATTCAAAACTTCCTGTATAAGTCTTGCAGAAAAGTCCTGCTTTAGATTCATTATGGTCTGATTGTCATTGGGGTTTCACATGTTATAGAAGTATGAAGAAATCTATTAGTTTACTCCTTTGCCCTATAGAGGTGATATTCAAGTATTTGGTATTTTTATATATTCTTCACATGGCTTAGCAACAGAAGTGTGTGAAGATCATGAGAAATCAAGTAATCTAAGACAGAGAAAAAAAAAAGGAAGAAATAGCTCTGAAGGCTGATTGCCCTTTTGTCTTTAGTGTTATTTCACTGAGATTCATAAGGACAAAATGAGAGAAGCAGCATGAGAAATGCGAAGTAAGAGCACAGTGCAATGCAGTAACTGAAGAACTGATAAATATTAACTCTTTTCCAAAGAACTGAGGTTGTTCAAACCAGAGACTTCTTTTCTCTTTTTCTTTCTTTCTCTTTTTCTCAAACTCTTCCATAGGTGCCAAGTAATATAAATCTTAGGCTTCTATGATAGTTCCAGGTAGTGTAGAGCACCACAGTGACATAGGATTAGTGTATTTATGTAATTAATTAAACTGATCTTATAATGTTCTTGCTGATTTATGTGTAGGTGTTTAATTGTTTGTGCTTATGGGCTAATGACGGGGAGTGGAATGAATCTTGTGATATTGCCTTTTACTCCCTAAAGGTCTTTATGCTACTATGAGGCTCCTTGTAGATATTTTGAAATGTTCCCTGGACTGTATTTACACAAAAGGGAAAAAATGAGGGGAAAAAAAGGGAGGAAGAAAAAGAAGAAAAAAAAATAAATCATTTCAAGGTAGAACAGACAACAAAATAGTAACTGTGGTATAATTTGTTGTATTGTGCTAGTTCAAAATTAAGTTGAATACAGGCACAGGTGCTTCCTAATCACAACCCAAAGAGAAAAAAAAATCTTGCATATTGCAGGTTATTAATAGTCTAGGTGTCTTAATCACTGTCTGTAAGTTTCAAAGACTGAGTTCTGAGTGTGGGTAACAATGATACATTATCATTGGCGACAAAGTTTTGAAAAGTTAAACTCACATTGCTACATTTTCCTCCTTGTCTTGTATTTACCATGCAGTGGAATTTGTCTTTGAGGTCTATTTCAGTTTTGTGCTTTGCTGAATATAAATATCTTTTTCCATTTTAAGTCTAAATCTATGTAAATAAGTTCATTTGCAAATAAATTCTCTAGAGTTTGTCATTTCTTTACTTTTAGAGAAACAGTATTACCTAAATTTGTGTCATCTGCAGATTTTATTTGTAACTGGTGTTTTGTACCCATCACTAGAATTTAAAAAGAGCCTTGAAGAGCTTCTCCAATAATCCCCTTTTACCAAGGCTACCAAGCACTGTCTGTTCTAGCCCTTTCTACAATCAACTACTTCTCCTACCTAAAAGTTTCATTTTATCCTGTTCTAATAAATATTCCCCTTTTATTTTTAAGTGCTTTCAAAGTGTCTAGATGCATTTCCAAATATTATACAGAATTCATTTAGGAAATCAGACATTTATACATGATACAGATTAAATCTGTATGATCTGCTTCTTGCATGTGTACTTCCCAGTCACAATCCTGTCTGTAATTGTTATTTTTTCATAAAGGAATCTGACACCGAGGATGCTATTGACTCAATTTCTTAGGTTTGTTGCACTTCAGATCATTGTTTTTTTCTTAAGACACAGAGATAAGAGCTATTCACACTGTCGCTATGATTCCTTCTAATCTGCTTATTCAAAAAAAAAAAAGTAAAAAAAAAAAAAAAAAAAAAAGACAGAAGCTATTCCAGAAAGATTCTCCAAGTGCCATTGTTATTTCAGATTAAAAAAATCATTTTCTCTATGGAGATGAATCCATTTCACTGCTTTTTATTCTCCCATGCTTCAGACCTCTCTTCAGATGGTATTTGCACCAATTTCACAAGGAACTCTAGAAACATTTGTAACCTGTGGTGACCCTGATGCTGCTAGTTCAAGTTCATGTTGTCTTTCCTTGAATTTATTGGTAGAAATGCCCAGCAAGGGCCATTTTCTTAACCCTGCAGAAAGTATGTCAGAAAGCATAGCTAGATGCAGGTGAGAAAGATAACTTAATCCACATTTGCACCCTCTGAATTTGGGTCTGTTCAGTGACAAACTCATGCTGATCTTGACCAGTTGCTGTTAAGCCACTCTAGACAGGGCACAGATATCCACATGCTTGGGGCTCACAGAGAGAGCAGGAGAGAGGTTCTGTCCTGTTCTAGGAACCCCAGGATCTGTGTCAATCAAATGATATTCCCTATTTTTCATACCCAGCACATTTTGTCTTCCCCAAGCATTTTTTTTACACTCAAAAAAATATATTATGGACAAAAGGGAATTTGTCAGTGTCACACGTTCCTGGAGGATTTTTACATTATCTTGATCAACTATCCTCCACATCCTTGGAGTCCATCTGGGTTTATTTTTATGCATTTTCCTAACACAGCCTCTGTATCAGAGTTTTCTCTTCATTCTGCCTTAATTACTCCAGCAGTGAAGTGATCACTGACCATCGTGATTTGTGTTCACAGTCCAGGACCTCTGGTGCAGTCTTGTGTTTACAGTTGAGCAAAACACATTTTATTTAGGGACATAGATAGTACAGCCTATACAGAATAACTACCTTGTATCACTATAAAGAAGAACTAACATAAACTAAATCTGACACCTAGACAGTGCTGCCACTGCTAAAGCAAGTTAAAATCAGTCAGAGCCAAGAGAAGCTCAAACAAGTCCTGAGAACATGCAATATTAGGTCAGTAAAAAACATGTGACCTTTTTTTTGGTAATTACAAAAAAAATCATATTTATTAGGCTGCATAGTGACCTTGAGAAGCCCAACACCAAAGAGCAATCACAGAATCACAGCATGGTTGAGATTGGAAGGGACCTCTAAATATCATCTAGTCCAACCCCCCTGCTCCAGAAGGGATGCTCAGAGCACGGGACACAGGGTGGCATCCAGGTGTGTCAGGAAGATCTCAAGAGAAGCAGACTCCACAACTTCCCTGGGCAGCCTGTTCCAGGGCTTTGGCACTCTCACAGTACAGAAGTTCTTCCTCATATGGAGATGGAACTTTTTGTGTTTCAAAACACATCCATTACATCCATTACCCCTTGTCCTATCACAGTCCACCACTGAGAAGAGCTTGGCCTCTTCCTCCATCCATTTCCCCTTCATGTACTTATACATGTTATTCAGATCCCCTCTCAGCATTCTCCAGAGAAAACAGACCACGCTTACTTAGTCTTTCCTCATACAAGAGATGCTCCACTCCCTTAATCATCTTTTTTTGCTCTGTGCTAGACCCTCTGCTGTGGAAGCACCACATCCCTCTTGTGCAGCCCAGAACTGCACCCAATACTCCAGATGCAACCTCACCAGAACTGAGTGGTGCATCTTGCATCTTGACCTGCTGGCAACACTCCTCGTGATGCAGCCAGGATCCCATTGGCCTTCTTGGCCACGAGGGCACACTGCTGACTCATGGTTAACTTGTCAAATAGGACTCCCAGGTTCCTCTCTGTGAAGCTGCTTTCCAGTAGGTCAACCCCTAATCGGTACTGGTGCCTGGTGTTATTCCACCCCAGGTGCAGGACCCTGCTCTTGTCCTTGTAGAGGAATACTGAGATTCCTGTCTGCCCTACTCAATGTAACAGAAATGTAACACAGGAAGCTTTTTTTTTTTTTTTTTTTTTTTAAGTGACTCATATCTATGTCTTCCTATTTATTGTCAACAAACATCACATTGAAAAAGACACAGACTGAAAAAACAAGTTGTGTAATTACAGGGGAAGGGGAGCCTGAACTATGAGCCATGCAGAATAAGTCCAGATCTGGGCTGAAATGGTCAGCCATGAAACCATAGGGTATACTGCAGAGTGGGCTCAACATATATGACATAAATATGCTTATTGTTAATAATTTGTGGTTGAAGCTGCTTCATAGAGTAGAGCATGACATTAACCTACAATAATTAATTTTTTTAAAGCAGCTTGTGGTTTGTATAAAGGCCCTTCATTATTCTTTAAATCCCAAAATTTGCATGATGTGTCAAAAACTTAATTACAAATATGGAAAGATATCATGCTGCTAAAGCACACATTAATCTTTTTTTCTATGAACTAATATATTTCTCAGGTAGATCACCAATAAAATAGAACACTCATGGAATGGCCTGATTTCCTTTTTTATATTTATTAGATAATTACAGTAACGACAAGATAATAATAATAGCAGATTCAAATAAGATGTATGAACACAAACTGCTACTTATTTGATGAACTTCAGATGTGCAGAAACTGCAGGCAATAGAAATCTCACGGCTCTCATTCTGTAGCACCTTTCCAGGTTTCCAAAAGAGATGAGCATGTGCCTAATTATGTTCTGTAATGTAGCCTTTCTGGGTATGATATATGCTATATGATATCAATTTGTGAAGAAGCTAATGATCCAGCTGTGGTCACAACCATCTTCTCACTTTCCTGACAAAAGTTAATCAAAAACTGGAGACTGTCATGCCGCAACATTTCAATTCAAGGCTCAATTTATATTACAGCATTCTTGCTGCTTTAATAACCCAAAGTTATTCACTCAAAGAAAAAAAAAGAAAAAAATAAAGAAGGTGACAAGAACAGCTTACAATCTCAAAGTTTCCTATACTCATTTCATATTTTGATTCTAATCCTGGCAGCCCAACGAAGTAGTTATTAGCTCAGAGATTTGATATTAGACCAGTGATGATGTGCAATGAAGCAAATGAACCAAAAAAGGTGAGATATCACTAAAAGTCATATTGCTATTAGAGCATTATATTTGTTGAAGAGTATTAAGGTTTTATTAATTCAGATGCTTTATTAAGTAGTATTAGTTCTCTGTGCACCAATCCGTTAACCGGCTGCTCTTTCCCATGAGAAGGGCTGAGTAAAGTAGATCAATTGCAAAGTCAGAAAGTTGCTATTTCTTTATGCAGAAGTCTGCATCTTTACATTTTTACCACAGAAAATGAAGTGGCACCAGAAAGACAGACTATCATTTGGGCCAAATCCAACAGAATTAAATAGACTTGTGGACTCCAGTATCAAATCTTCTAAAAAGAGCTCCCTTTGAGATCTTTAGCACATTAAAATTTTTTGCTAATATTTTTAACATAGTTAGCTTAAATTAGACTCTTTAGAGATCTCTCTTACAGAAACACTGAGCTCCTATAGATGCTTTGTAAGGAGACACAGATCTCAGAAACTCTAAAGTTGAGTACTTTTACTATTTACTTGTGCTGATGTTGCTGAAAGCAGAACCTGATTCAGATTTTGAAAGAGAATATGATGGAGAGAGAGCAAAGAACAAATTTCAAATGAGAAACGTGTGTGTGATACACTCCTGACTTAAGTGGGCCAGCTCCTACTTTAAGGTTTTGACAGACTGCACATCGCTCATTCAGTGGGTTGAATTTTCCATATTATTTTATGACCCTCAATCAGAAGGGAAGTGAAAGGTTAAAACAGAGGTGCATTAGAAAGCTGTAACTTTCAAGCAGGACTGAATTGCTTTTTTTCTGAAATGAAGGGACTTTTCATAGGGCTTAGCACAGGCAAGTAAGCCAGCAGTCATTTTTTTACACAAAAGTGAATACATTTAACTGCTTGGAAAAGATCAAAATTGCAACTGTGAAGAAAACAGATTGTGACAACTGTTACAGCACTGAGTGCTCTGTGCACTTTGAAGACCAATGTTACAGGCAAAACTGCTCAATTCGTATGGTTTAAATCAAATCAAGATCAAAGTGATTTAATAATATATTAGAAACATATAAATAACTGACAGTGAAATATACATTCATAATATACATATGTATCTATATACACATATTGACAACATCAGCAATGAAACAGAAATGTACTAGATGCTTAAGTACAAATTAAAATAAAAACACCTTCTATAAGTGTTCTAATTCTCCCACATGCACACACAAGCTAGATATCCTGTCATCCCATGGAGGATGTGAGGGTTACAAAAGCACCATCTTCTCCTTAGACCATGGATTGTCCTCTTGTTGATCAAAATGAACTCTAAGTGATAGCATTCATGTGGGTTATGGCATGTTTCCAAGTGCAAGGCTTGCTCTGCAAGCAGTAGAGAAAACATATCTTTGGCCTCTGCTTATCAATATGAACCACTGCAGAGAGCATGGTGCAGAGATCTCTTGAATGGGAAAATGGTTGTGCACCACCACGTCTATCCAGTGCAGGACGTTCAGGTCTACTACCTTCTATCTCCAGTACTGGTCATTGAATTAGCACAGTGGTTTGCTATAGGTTGCTAGGTAGCCTCTGTGCAGCTCCTGTGGTTTTTAGTTATATTGTTTTTCATTTTCAAAGCTAAATATGTCATTTAAAAAATTTCTGGATTACATATCCTCATCTCGCATGTGCAAAGCCTGTGTTTCCCTCTATCTGGATGAATGTCTTAATTGGAGGGTCTTTAGTTAGTCTAGGGCCTCCTGCCTCTCTTTTTCTTGTGCTTTGAAGAATTATTTTCTTGCCAACGTGAACAAAGACGCCTCAAATGTCAAACCTCAGTACCTCTTTTGTGAAATAAAGTCTTGGATTTGTGTCAGCTAACAGAATGGTCACTTTTTAATTTTTTTTTCCATTGTGACATGTTTTCAGTCAGAAAGTTAGCATTTCTGAGCTTGAAACTTAGCTTGATGTCAATCCAGTGCTGAAGACACTTGCGTTTTTCAGCCTCATTTGCCATTTAAAGGATCTTCTTCAAGGACACATCATTCCTTACATCAAAGACTTTCAAATTCCTTATAATGATAATTCTGCACCTCTTCAATAGCAATTTTTTTTCTAGTTTTCTTTAAGATTCATGTCTGTCAGATTCTTCTTACATAATATACGCTCTTAAAGATGAAGTGCTTTCCCTTTTTTTTCTTCCTTTTTTTCTTTTAAATTTTTCTAAAAGCACAATACTGCAGGACTATGAAAGGAAAGTGTAGCTGTTTGCAGTCCCTATGTACAGTGCTTGGGACTTTACACTTAGAGGCTAAACTCTGATCCATATCTCCAGTCTCAAACACAAACATTTCTTTAGTTTTAAACCTAGTCATCAACTCAGTTAAAATCTGTCCATCTTTCATTTCTCTCATGAAAAGTTCTGATCCAAAGCTGCTAAACTAATAGAAGGACTACTGTATTTTATAAGGTGATGTGAGCTAAAGCATATTTTTGTTCTCATACAGCAGATTTATAGACTATAAAACACAGAAGTACCCATTAAATTGATCTAGTTTTGAGTTCTTTGATAAAGAAAGACTGTAGTACTTCATCCAGTACTTACCACATGAAACTTAACAACTTCACTAGACTAAAGTCCCAGGAAAAATAAGATTTACGACTTGTTCATTCTTCAGCTTTTCGCTGTTGAATAACTGTGGATTTTAGGTGACCCCTGAGTAAGCTTAGGTTTAGATTACCTTGAATGTGCAGGTGGCTGCGTACTTTGTTATGGGGAACTTAGCTTCCCTAGTGCATTGTGCAGGCTGGATGACTGACACTCTAGAGAATCAGCACCAGGAACAAAGGGTATTAAAAAGAAATTTTGCATTTGATGAATCTTTTTGTTAGTTTTTTTTTCACATTTGAAACTTCAAATCTCTACCTGAAAAACATGCAATAGGTTTACCTTCTTCTTTTTTAGTGGATTTTGAGGTAAACTCATTTGAAATCGAATGGCAGAGTAGTAGATGCTTTAATACCTGAAACTAGGCATGTATATCTATCCAAATATGACTTGAACTTGCTATTTCAATTCAAAACTGTTTGTGAAAACTGATCTTCCAGTCAAAGAAATCTTGAGAAAAATATTTAAATGCAAGTGTTATGATTTGCATATCAATAATTTCAAAATCATATCTTTTATTGAAAAAGAGTGGACTTGTTTCTTTCCAAGACATGGGATATCTTTTGAAACTTAAATACTATCCCGGTGCTTATAAAACATTTCCAAAAAATTCAATGTAGTGATAGAATTCCAATTTTTCCTTTGAATTCAGCACAATTGTGTGAGTCATTATGATCCTTTCATTAAGTGTCATCTCCTGGTTAGCATGCAGAGATTTGGTCTATCATACACTCTAATGGCAGAATATAGCTGTGGTTTGGTTAACCTGATTTGCAGATATGACTTGACCATATGTTGCCTTTCAATATTTTTCTGTTCTACTTCAAATGTAATCAACACATCCACTGTATTTTAAACAAAATTTTAATTCCTCACATATCCTGATATTTGATTGATGGATATAATTTTCTCTTATTGTTTCAATCAATTGACATCATTAGACTAACATCATTAGCTGTGAGCCAACACAACATGCAGGGTTCACTTGCCAAGTCACGCAGAATCCCAAAGAGAAAGATTCTTAAGGCACTTAAAATAATTCAGTTCCCTTTTAAGTTACTAAAAAACTATATTTATTTTACAGTGCACATTATGTTCTTCCTAAGGTGTTATAAAAGAGAACTTAATCCCAAAATATATTTGCTAAAACTTGCACAGAACTTTCATGGCAATGAATCTCCATCATCAGTTCCCAATACGTGTGGCTTCCTGCTTTTTCTTTGCCATCTGGGTTGCTTTTATTGTTTTTGTTTTGTTTTGTTTTCCTCCTTTTCACTTCTAAATAGAATCTGTCTCAGTCTTAGGATACAAACCTTAAGATAGTACTTCTTTAAACAAGACAACTTCCAGAACAGGCACACATAGCCATCTACACTTTTTTTTTAGGTAGAACCTATGTATTAGATGTATATCCTGTCTCTGAAGGGGGAAAAATTAATAAAGCATGATTTCTGGCTTGATGTGCCAGAATCCTACTCTTATGATGTGCTTATCCTACTCTAGAAATGTGTATAAGGGATGGTTATTTAGAAAGAAGAGGAAAACAATGAAAAACAGAAAGTGTTGAAAGTCAATGGAGTCAGTTTATCTAAACAAAATAGGAACTTTCTGAATGAAGATTCCAGTCTGTGCATGTGTTGTAGCTCTGCATCCTTTCACTTTCTGGTTCATGTTTGTCACTACAATATGTTGAATTCCTTTTCCAGATTTTATGCATGGGATTCATCTCATTTAAATTGTGATGCCTATGATACAAATATTGATCTCTGAAGTAGTCACCCTTGGCTCTTTTGCTGCCAATGGAGTTGAATTGGCACTTTTAGGACATGATTCCTATAGTCTGTTTTTGACTTTGCCTTCAAGATGAATCACACTCTACAAGTGCTTTAATCTCTGCATTAGCTGTAGAGGGAGCCCAGGGTGACTGGCTTAGATGGAGAAATCAGCATTGGTAGAAATATGCCACCATCTGTGTTGCAGAACAAAAAAAGAGAACAATGAAAATGGCATATACCGATATCTCTTTCAAACAGTAGACAAAACTCTTCTACAGATAACCAGCACTGTAGGAATCTAGGGACACGTGCTGTGGCTTTTAAGTATGAACATGGCTGCAAAATATACATAATTTGAGACTTTAAGATTTCACAGCACTTGATGTTTTTAAGCTAGTGTTTATTAGCTTTTTAGTGCTTACAACATTGAAGAATATATTTATTGTTATTATCACTAAATAACATTTTAAAAAGTTTATGTTCATGAGTCTATACATTGAAAAACTTAGTGATTTTTTTTTCCTTTTGCTGTGTATTTTATGATCAAGCAGATGTAAATTATGTTGAAATCACCACAGAAGACATTGTAAGGTGATTCATGCCACCCTGCATGTGCACTAGAAATGGTGCAGTTCAAAGTTCTGGCTGAGCCACTTACCCAGTTTGACAAGTCCCAGGTACATGCAAACATTGAAACTTGTGCAAAATATGAGATATGACTGTCAAGTAATTAGAAACATATTGCACAAATAGAAAACATTCCTTGAAATGAAATAGACAAAGACAGATCTTGACTGACTACCAGGGTTTAAATAGGTAGATGCTGGCTAACCAAGATGATCCTACATGGCAAAGGACACACAAGAAAGAAACAAGTATTTCTAGTGTGCATGGGAGCAAGGTGAACAGCAAAATAGTGGGATGTGTGTGAAGAAAGTTTGGAGAGGTTTTGGTCATTAGCTGTGTTGTTGAGAAACAGAGCCAGAATCAGAGTGGTAAACAGTCCCAAGATGGGCATTATTTCATGCATTAAAGAAATCGTGATTCAGAGCAGGAAAAATCTGTGGCTGTGAGATGTTTTAATATGAAAGACCATACTCCTTGAAGGATTTTATTCCTTGAAAGATTTTAAGATGAGATAGCAATTGCAAAGGTTTCAGTGGTAGAGTAGACCAAAGTTGTCTCTTGCAGTCAGCATTAGTCACTCAGCTGCTGTAAACAAACCAGAATCCACTGACCTTAAATAAACTTTTATTATTTTTTGAGATATGAAGAGCTGCTCCAGATCTTCTCAAGCAAATTTTATTGTTTCTTCGTTTTCTTCAAATGACTATACTTAAAAAATGACTCTGCAAGCAGTAGGTGACAGCATAGTGACACTAGAAATACATAAATTATTAAAGTTAACAAGGTAAAAATGTAACAGTTTTTTTTAATTTGGATTAAATACTGAGAACTGTACTTTACTACATTACTTAGTCACTATTTTTCTCTTTGTCATTATTCTCTATCTCGCTTTCTTTCTCTTTTTTTTTTTTAATTCCTAACAAAAGATTACTTATGGGCTTTTTTGCGCTGGTAATTTATTTCAAGGGATGTTTCTCTACCAAGAAAGAAATACTTCATGTTACTTCCCCAAAAAGGAGAATGAGATTACATTGGAATAAATGTCGGTAAAACTTTATTGATAAGAGGTCTATATTGCTATATAAAAATCTTGCTAAGTATCTTTGCAGATAACCTGAAAAAATGCATGTGTGCATTCATGTATGGATACACTATGTTAAAGCACTACTTCTCTTTAGTACTTCTTAGAATGAAAAGTCCGCTTTTGGAAAGTTGCATGGTATTTATGTATTTTTGAGTATGGATATTTGCTTTTGTTTTATTTCGGGATTTCTGAGACAACATGAAAGGCTGTTTAACAAAAGTCATTTGTCAGGATTCACAATAAGTAAGATACAGAAAAGCATTAGACAAAACGCTAGGCGCTCTGAACAATAACAGACATTCTGCATAACTGAAAAAAAATCATTCTCTGGTGCAAATTCCCCCTTCACCTTCTTTCTTCTTTACACTATCTGGAATAATAATTCATCTGACTACCTATTTAGCAGATGCTATGGTATGTGATTTTCCATGACAAGTGAATTGTTTCAGGCTTGGTAGAGGCAGTATCTAGAGACTTGGAAATTCTGAAGCTGCTCAACTTTGTTATGTACAAAGCAACCTTAAGCTGTAGCATGGTTAATTAAATTGCATTTAAAGTCATTTCACACTTGAATTATGTATGCATTGGCATAGCAATGAAGCACTAATGCAATTTCTCTATCTCAAAATGGTTGTGTGGTTGTGTTTAGGTTTTTTTCCTTGTATATCTTTTTCTTCCTTCCTTCCTTCCTTCCTTCCTTCCTTCCTTCCTTCCTTCCTTCCTTCCTTCCTTCCTTCCTTCCT
>JAUBOD010000204.1:458232-482130 GCA_032353885.1 Nothura maculosa | reverse complement strand
CTTTTCTTTTCTTTTCTTTTCTTTTCTTTTCTTTTCCTTTCCCTTCTCTTCTCTTCTCTTCTCTTCTCTTCTCTTCTCTTCTCTTCTCTTCTCTTCTCTTCTCTTCTTTTCCTTTCCTTTATATTCTTTTCTTTTCTGAACTTCACTGCAGTCTGCATGTTTGAGATGGGTGATTAGATACTTTCTGAAGCTGTATTTTCATTAACCTTTTAACTGGGCTATTCTATGCCTTACACCAAGATCTGCTGGTTGCAATAAAAACAGTATTATACAGCAGAATAGAGCTCATCATTTTGCCCCCTTGAGTAGTTGAGGAGCAGAGACTGGGTTTGTTCCTTTTTTTTTTTTTTTTTGGTTGTTGTTTTTTTCTTTTTTTTTTTTGGTTTGTTTGTTTGTTTTTCCCTTCTCCTCAATCTTCTAGCTCCCTTGTATATGTAGCCCTTCTGGAGTTCGTCAGTAGAGCAAATGAGGACGTGAATTCTTTAGCAGGGGAGGGACACTCTTCTACACTCTTTTAGTGGGTGCATTTTCAAAAAAAAATACATCTATTAAAAATATATGTCTATATGTGTGGCTAAAAAATGAAATTTGTGTTGCAATGAAAGCGAAGACCTCAAAGGTCGCTTCATTTTCCCTGGCAGGGTTCTTTGCCTACTAAATAAAAGCAGAGTAGACAAAGAATAAGGGATCGTGATTTTATTGTCTCTCTGTGCACCAAAATATGTTTCACATTGTTATTACTGTTGTCTAGAGCAAGCACTGAAGTGATATTTCCTCTCTTCCCTACTAAATGAAAAAGCATGAGATGAATCATAATAGCAAGGTGAGAGTCAGAGTAAAGGAAATGGATTCAACAATATACTGTTTAAGAAGAGTGAAAAGGGTCAAATAGTAATTTTAAGAACAACCTCAAATTAGGGATAGCAGATGCCTTTGCTGATACAGAGATTGATGTCTGACTTACATAAAGAAAGCTGTTTTCTGAGAATTGGACTAGATGATCTCCAGAGGTCCCTTCTCAACCATTCTATGTGTGTATTCTGTGTGTATGAATCTTTTCCTTTTAGAATGATTTACTTTACTATATTGGTCAGAGAAGGATGAATGGGTGTGCTCCACATAAGCAATGTCAAAGATGAGATACTTTAGTGTGATCAACCTCAAGGTGGTCTATTGAAAGACCATGGAGGAACTCAATTTTTAATCTTTTTTCAAGTATGTGAAGGACAATAAAGTAATTAAAAATGGATTTTAAAAGGGCAAATCTTACTTGACCAACCCAATTGCTTTCTTTGGTAACATGATTGCTCATATGGATGAGATGAGAACAGTGCTTTTAAAAAGACTTTTGGTACTGTATACCACAGTACTGTCATTTGAAAGTACTCTCATTGAAAGGAAGTATGGGAAGAAAAAAACAGATTTTTCAGTGATGAAAAAATCACAGAATCATGGAATGGTTGAGACTGGATTTCTGGAGATTATCCATTCCAATATCCCTTCTCAAAAGAAGGTCAGCAGGAACAAGTTGTTCAGTTGGATTTTAAATATAACCAGCCAGACATAGCACTCCAGATTTGGCTTCACCAGTGCTGAACAGAGTGTAAGAATCAGCTTCCTCAATCTCTTGTCAATACTCTCCCTAAAGAAGCCCAGGCTGCTGTTGCCTTTCTTTGGCACAAGGGCACATCATTGTCTCATATTCAAATCGGTGTCCAACAAGATCTTTTCTTCCAAAAGGCCAACCTCTTCCCAGTTAGTTGACTCTCTGTCTCTTATTGGCATATAGAGTTATTTCTCCCCAGAAGATCTTCTAATTTCCATCAAGCTGTTGAACTTATAAGATTCCTGTCAGTCCATTTCTCCAGCCTATTGAGGTTCCTCTAGCAACCATTTGGTGTGTCAAATGGTTCAATGTTGCAGTTCTTCCTTCTCAGAAATTTATTTCAGTTTGCATCTCAAAGGTTAGCGTGTGCTTGCACACTGCAGAAAGAGAACAAGGAAGCCTTGATGAGTTGCTGAATTCTATGGAGACATGAAAGAAGTGATCTAGCATTCAAGGGAGTCATGGAAGCTTCCATAATATCAACCTACCATTAAGACAGGTCTATGAATTACAGTTATGATGAAACTTGGTTATGAATTTGTACATATGCAAAAAGCTCAATAGGACACATTTGAGTCTACATTTTTTTTTTTGCATGGAGATAATGTCTGAAAGGAGTCTTGAAAGTAGTAGCAAAAACAATTTCTTTCTAGAACAAGAACTTTCTGGAAATTTTTAATCTAAAATAGCATTTTATTAAAGAGCTCTCTAATTCTATCAACACTAGATATTTTTTTCATAATTTTTGAAGAAAAAATGATATGCAACTTTTCTCCGTGTCTTCCTGTCAGTGTCTTTTTCACATTCTAATAATTTATTAGCTCCTTTACCATTTTCAAATGCATGTGATAGGTAGTGTTCATTAAGATATTTATTCCTACCAGTTTTGTGGTAATATTTATTGTGATATTTTTTCCTACCAGTTTTGAGTTGGACACTCTCCAACTCAATTGACTTGGAGTCCAGATGAGATCTGAATCTGTAAGATGTAGAGGATATCAGAAAAAAAACTTGGAGATATTGGTGTTCTTGATACCTTGAGAAAATGTGAGTAGTTTGAAATTTTTGGAAGTGCAGGAAGATAGGATAAAGATCTCGAAGAAGGCAAGTTTCATAGGTTTGAGCACCTTCTGAATATGATTTCTTGTTAACAGAGGTAAACTACTGTCAGACCTTGAGTATTGACTCTGGCTGAAATTGGTGTCGTTCAGATGTCTTGGTAGCAGGATAACGCCAAGTAGAGGCTACCCCAGTAGTCAACACTGCAAAAATGTGAGGTCTCATCAGAGAAAAAGTAAGCCTACAGGAATACACTCACCCTCATATGTTCCCTCTTTTTTTAAAAAATGCACTTTTTTTTTTTCTCAGAGATTTGAATAAATTCAAATCAGGGCTTCCTATTAACTCTCGATATTGATATTAAGGGAAGTAAAGCCTGAGCACTTTAAAAACACAGTTTTTTTCTCACATAAAGGCATCTGACAGCCTCTTCAGCATGCATGGCTGCAACTTATCAATTCTTATGGTCTTCCTTACGTTCACTTTACAGAAGAGATGTTGTAAAAGCCTTTCTTGCTGTTCTTTACATCACCTATCAAGCTCAAATCCAGAAAGGCTTTCCTGATTCCTGCCTATGTGCACAGACAATATCCTTACATTCCTCTCGGGTTATCTGTCCCTAATTCCATCTTCTGCATATTTCCTTTTAATCTTTTAATTATGTCAGAGGCTACTTGTTTATCCATGCAGACCTCCTGCCACTTTGCTTTACTTCCTACTCATTGGGAAGGATTGTTTTGAGCTAGGAGAAAGAGATCCTTAAATATCAATCAGTTCCCCTATACACCTATTTTTTCCTTATCCCTTTGACTCATATTTCATGGGAATCTTCCAAGAAGACACCTTAACAGGTTAAAGTCTGCTTTCCTGAAGTGCAGGGTTGTGATCCTGCTCTTTGATCTGCTCTCTCCTCAGCATCCTGAACTCTACCATCTCATGGTCACTGCAGTCAAAGCTTCACTCAATCTTTACTTCCTTGATCAGTTCTTTATGATCCAGCAGAACATCTCCTGAATCTTCCTCTAAATTCCCAGAAAGGATGTGAAAGGTTTTCTCATAATGCAGCCCCCTTGAGACTGCACCCTTATCTTAGCTATGGCAGGGATCTAGATCTACATCTAGATTTTTACAGTATAGCTTTCCTCATATTCAGATAATCACCTTAAGTTCATTTTACATTCAGTATTATGCAGGCTATGTTCAGAATTGATCTGTTCATGGTCCAATGGTCTATAGCCTACTGATTAAAATTTGGATGGAATGTACTGTGCTGTAGAATATAGTTTTCCTTTCTAAAATTTTAAAGCGGCAAATCAGGTACAGCTATCTACATTTATTCAGCTTAATTTCTAGGGTATCATTTTTAGGTAAATAAATAGTCTTCTGTAAAAATTAAATACATAATTCAAAAGCGATAGCAGCTTTATTTCACAGGGAGATACAGGAGATAGCATAATATGAACAAGAAATCTGTTTTACTTACTTAGATCATCAGTATAATGAGGTTTCCTGCATCCTTACTGAGATATTAATCAAATCTTTCAGAATCTCGGGATTATATTTATTATATATAAGTCAATAATTTAGAATTATGGACTATATTATTATATATAGTACATAACACATGGTTAAATGCTGTCTATCTTTTCTTACTCTTAACTGAAATATTCTAACAATGTTATAATTTACAAAATGAAATTTTACAGTGAAATTAGTGGCATGCAAAGTACTTCTTTTGTTAGGATTCCATTAAGCTTTAGTGGCCTGCTGAATGGACATCTGATCTGGACCTTACACATTGAACTGACATTCTTCCACAATTCTGACATGATCTGTAAATGAATTTGGCCAAGTCATTTTACCTCGGTAACATAAAAAAAAATCTTATCTGTAACATAATATTATCTTTCTCTTTTGCTAAATGATTTGAGATTATCAATAAAAATGTTCTTTGCGGTCTATGTAGCTAATTATCAATTCTAGGAAAGATTTTGGGTAATATTAAAATTTCAGTAATTTGTGTCTTGCAGCGAGGCTACTCTTGCTTAACAATATGTTTAAGTAGTTCGTGGAATTTAGACTTGAATTTTACTTTATGGGAAAAGGTGGCGTTTAATAAGTCATAAGGGTGTACTTCCACATTGATTCTGCAAAGATTCATAATAAAGCTGCTCTAATTAAATAGAAGAACATAGGTCCTAGGGTGCTGGTAAATGATTTCATCTAATTCTTCTATCCTATCAAATAGTGTTTAACTATTCATCAAGTTGTGACTTACCTAAAGACCATAAACAAATTCAGTACTGGAATAAGTATCAGATATTCTTTCCTTTCTTTTTTGTGTTTCATATTGTCTTTTTTTCATGATATTCAGATGTGCTGGCAAACTATGAAAAGTATCACTATTAGCTGAAATCTTCATAATAACTGTAAAATATTCATAAGAAAAGAATCTTTGTACTTTTTAACTTATGATTTAAAATTGATTTATCGTAATTTGTGTTTAAAAGCCAAGATTCATTTTTCATGGTGACTTTCAGTAAGTGTAATGCTTCCTAAATTACAGTCTTTTACAGCAATAGTTGGAAAGTATATATCTGTCTATGAATTCATTTTGGGCTCTCAGGAGATGGAGGTCATGCCATATCTCATTAGAAGGGTAATTTACGCTAGGTATGTAATAAAGTTTCAGATTAATCATGTGATGGTTTGATAGCCTGAGCATGTGTTGTACACCTGTTTCTTTAAAGAATAGCTCACTTGCATGCTGATACATACCATGACTAGGAAATGTTTTCTCTGCATTAATGTTTTCTCTGTATTATTCTCTATTTTACAACTCTGCTTAGTGGAAAGCTACTCTTTATTCATATTATGGTTCTCCTAGAATATGCAAATATATTCTCACATTGCCAAGTCAAATATCAAAGAGAGCATGAGCAAAAATTCTCCATCATCAATACATTCCTATTCTGAACAGATATGTATTACTAATGTCTTATTGCCAGAACACAAACTGCGGTGGAATAAGCTGATGTTGCTCTGAAAATTTCCCTGTCCTTTAATTTATCATTTTTTTCCCAGTTTTTCCAATAACTAAGGAAAAATAAAAGGATAGAGTCTGCAACTGATACTATGCTTGAGTCTGGAAAAGTTTCACAAAGATGTTTAAGAGACTGGAGTATCCCTTACATGAGGAAAGCCTGAGAAAGCTGGTTTCAAAATGGATCTTAAAATTTATAAGTATCTGAAGGGAGACAGTAAAAAGAATGGGAGCAGACTCTTCTCAGTGGTACCCAGTGACAGAACAAGAAGCAAAGGATGCAAACTAAAACACAGGAAATTCCACACAAGATTTTTTTGTTTTATTTCGCTGTGAGAATAGTTTAACATCTTGCTTGAACAGCTTGTCCAGAGACATCAGAGTCTCCATTTGTGCAGATATCCAAAACATGTTTGGATATGATTTGAGAAACATGTTCTAGGTGATCCTGCTTGAGCAGTAAGGTCAGACTAGATGATCTCTAAAGTTCCCATTCCACCTCAACTCTACTGTGGTTCGATGATAGTGAGTTAGTCTGATATTAGGTTCCAAAGTCTATGGTCCCTCAAAGACCCAAAGGATGTCACTTGGGTTAGGTAGAGTGTAATACAGAATTTAGAATATAAAGTTTAAAATTACACCTCAGATTATAGAGTTCTCTCATTAGTGACTTTCAAACCACTCTTATGACAGTTAGTACCATCACTGCCAGATTATCAAAGCAGATAACAGATAACAGATTTGGAACAGATCAGGTAAATATCTCAGGTAAAAAATGAAAGAGCAGGTAAAAGAGGTCCTGAGGAGGTTTTCTCAGAATGGAATGGTGAATGAGGTGATCTCTTGAGGTCCTTTGTGTAAGTACTTACACATATTTTCATTTTACTGAAAAGAAAATTATAATCTGAAACTCACATGACTGAATTAATGTTATCAACAGGCTAGCAACAACATCCAGTTCTATCCCTACTTCATCATTTTTATTTTCTTTTTCTGGATATCTATTTAAACTATGACTGCATTTGAGTTTAATTTAAAGAAAATAGAAAAGTTACTTCTGTAGTGTATGAATTAGTAAAATGAAAAAAAAAAAAACATCAATTCGTCTCATTTACTCTACCTGTGTTTAGTATACAATGAATATAAAATACCGAGTAAAACTTAGTGTTCAGTTTGAAAAGAACAAGTGCACTAGCAATCACTAAGTATACGATAGAATTAAGAAAAAAGTTATGTCTGTGATTCACAATATTCTTTTACTATGCCCATATGATTTGGCCTAACAAGTATCAGGAAATCAGTAAACAAAATTTTTATTGTAGGATGTATTCCCCCTTTATGGACGAAACTCCCAGAAGAGCTGTGTTAGAAGTAGATTGTTTTCTATTGACATCTGGGGTATCTTTCTACCCTCATTAGCCCTTCCAGTCGATTTCATGTTTGCATAATGAAAGTTTGTGCTAGCTTTGAGTCTGACATTAGAATTTAATGAGTGATTCTTACACCTATAGTCAAATTAGGGCACTCACCATGGTTTTTTTGGCATAGTGAAATAGCACTAGTGTGTCTTGAGTTTTAGTTTGCTAAGTATTGTACATAACTACAAATAATATGAATAATACAACCCTGAAGCCCCATTGCAACATATCTCTGCATATTGGAAGTTTATTGAACTATGAAAAAAAATCTCTTGGTACAGTCTGAATAAATAAACATGAGCAGAGAGTCCAGAAGGAAAATGGGAAAACTTTAAGAAGACTTATCTTTAAAATCAATAGATGTTTAAGCCTAGGTATACAGAACATGGAGAATTTTTATCTTCAGAGAAAATGACACCAATATATTCACATTAATGAAACTGAATCCATATACTGAGAGTGAATATAGATCCATCTCCTCACTAAAGATATCTAAACTACATTTCTATTAATTAGGAGAGCGACTAAGGAATTTAAAATTCAGAATTTGCTACAAGGATAGCAAAGATTTAGTCATAACTAATTTATGCAATAATCTGAAAACTACAGATTCTGGTTCTGGTTTTGCTTTTACCAGATTTACACTGAAATAATTCTTCTCTGATGCTATTCCTGATTTTGTTCAGTATGGCAAAAAAAATGGCAAAAAAAATTTTGTTCAGTATGGCAAAAAAAAATTAATCTAAAATTATGTTATATTCGTTTTACATCCTGTGCCATTAAAATGATTCCATGATATGTCATTTTTGGGGACATCTGTGAATAATACAAATTAGGATGCACACTGACAGCACCGAAAATTATCCATGGAGCAGCAGGCAAGTGGCAGCAGGCAGCTTCTGTGAAGCTGCTAGCAGTAAGTTGACCTCCAAGCTTTGTCAAATATCTCATTTTTGGATCTGTCCAGTGACTGCCCTTGACATGTGGGCTGAAACTGTGGATGAGAAAATTAAACCTGAGCAGTCTGTGCTACACATTTGAGAGACAACAAAGGTTTATGCTTTCTAACTTCCTTTGATTCAAACTGGGAGATATTTTAGACTTAAAGATTGCTATTCAAATAATCTCCAAGATAATGAGACCTGCCTGCACCTGATATGCCAATGCACTCTAAAGAGACACAAGAGAAAAATATAGTTATTAAAAACTGTATTTGTAGGACTGCTTCCTTTGTTAACATTTGAAAAGCCAAACAAAAAAGATTTTTGCAAACAAATGCTAACTACAAAGCTTGTATTGCAAAATTAATAAAAGGGTTCTAATCCTCAGCCACTAGTCTTATCTATTACTGAAATAAAATAATGACTTATTTACTTTTTTCTTATAATTCATATAATGTTATGTACCAAAGCTTTTTGCTAGCTCTGTTGTATTCTGATGAAAGAGCAGGTAAAAGAGGTCCTTAAAACTTTAATGATGAGGTGTTGTGTAGTCATTGCTTATAAAACCTCAGCATCCTCATGTTATTAACCGTCCTACATGTCTCACATCCTACTGTCACTTCATCTTGATTTTACCCTCCATTTCTGCCAGCTTTATAGGTCTATTTCTCTGTTTTAATTCTCTTTTTACAGATAGATCAGTTTGGCCAAAATCTCTTGTGTTTTGTATTGGCAGGCAGCCTTGTGAATGAAGATCTTTTTGATTTTCAATAGTCACAAAACATCCCTAATGACTGCAATGGCAGTCTGCAAGTGGCTAAGTTATTACATTTAGAAGACTGCAAAAGTAATAAGGATAGCTTATTGAAGAGATGAAAAGTACTTGGTTAAATCCAAGGATGTAACCAGCTATGCTGGAGATTTAGTCCAATGTCAGGCAAACGATTACGTGAAAAAATATGAGGTCATGTGTGACAAAGGAGAAGATAAGATGCATGTGGCTATTTAATCTCATTATGAGGCTCTCATTGCAAATTTTTCATGGAATAAGATTATCACTGAGTGAATCGACTAGAATGAAGTGATTATAAGGCTTATTCAGTAGGAAACACTGTTTCAGAATTGGAATGCATGAACCATGCACCATGCATGAAGTACACTCTGTGGGGCACTCTGGTTTTGCTGGAGATGGCCAGGAGGTGGAGGTGGCCACACTCCTGGTCCTGGGGGAAGAGATGCCCTTCTGAGCGACAAAGGTCAGGCAAAGGCTTGCTGAATCCATCTTTCCCTCTCAGATTCCCAATGAAGATTTCTGTCTCAGGAGAACAAAAAAAAATTACATTAAGATTTCTTTTCTTATACTTTAGCCCTGTTATACAAGGAAACTGGTTGTGTT
Source organism: Nothura maculosa (assembly GCA_032353885.1). Classification (NCBI taxonomy): domain Eukaryota; kingdom Metazoa; phylum Chordata; class Aves; order Tinamiformes; family Tinamidae; genus Nothura; species Nothura maculosa. The sequence continues at coordinate 472,667 of JAUBOD010000204.1, read as the reverse complement.
AATTTATTGCCTGTATAAATATGAATCAGGGCAGCTTGGTAAGACTAATATTTGAATATGCTTGTCTCTTCTATTGAACACTAGTGTTGAGACCTTCCATAAAGCATCAGCCAATTGCTTTTGGTCATATTCTATCTTTCTTCCTGTATAATTAAAACCTTAATACCATAGCTACATTTAAAAAGGAAGGAAGGGAGATGGAAGTCTGGAGATTATTATTCCAAATATTAATCTGCGCAAAATTGCAATTACCATTGTTTGCAAACATAGAGATGGAATACATGATGCAGTGCATGATACATCATCAGTATGTTTTCTTTTTATTTTCAATGCCCATTTTTACATTTCATTTTCTTGAAATGCAGCAATTATTGGGATTTTACTTTAAGAGGGCTACTGTATAAAAAGATGGGTGTCAGCTCTTTTTCTGGCTGATTTCAGCCAATAGTAAAAATCTATAGGAGTCACCTAAGTCCATTTTTTATTTTGTTTACAGAAAAAAATATTACTTAAATTGAGGAGTATGATGAATAAAATGTGAAGAAAAAGGAGTATGATGTGATGGAGCTTGTGGGAGTACCAGAAAGCATATATTTCTTTCAGAAATTATTGCAGTATCTTCACACATAATTTTTCATTAATTTTTGTGCTAAATAAGTATATAAAATATTTTTTTCTGATGCTGTTGATTAAATTTTGACCAACTATGGCAATTGCACTGAAATTCCTTTATATACAGAGATTGGCAGATAATATAAATATTTCTCCTTTGTAACTGTAGCTTTGTAACATTTACTTTCCCAACCTTTGGTCTACAACTTGCCAATGTGTTAATCCTGGAGAGGTGTGATAAAAAGTGTCTTTCTGTTCTTTATTCTCTGTGATCAACATCAGTGTGATGAGTGAATCTGAGAAGAGAGTGCTTTATCATTGTTTTTTAAGTCTTTGGCATGTATATGTTACTGAAAGAATATATTATTCTGGAGATGTTATTAAAATCTATCATCCTAGAGTGCTGTAAAATTGAGGTCTCTGATACAATGCAATTTTACATAAAGACATAGTGCTAAATGGATTTTTGTGCCCTCCTATGCAGATAGCTCTATAGCTATATAGCCTTTTTCTTTTCTTCTCCCCCAATCATACTGAATGAGAAGAATTAAGACAATTGCTTATTACTTGACTTGAACAAAGTTTCTGTTGTAGAAAGCAGAGGCACGGGGTCTTCCTTTTCTTCACCAAGCATCTATCCTCTAACTTCTTCCTTCTGCCTGACAGCAACGTCCTGATGATAGAAGATTGATTCAGCATGTAGGATGAAAGATACTCTGGCTCTCTCTGCAGCAGTAAAAGAAACAGTGCTGGAGAGCATTCCCAAGCATGGGAACATGACTCTGTGGACTCTTAAACTGGTGGAGCCATTTCTAGCATTTTGGCTGCTCTTGCTGGCTTCTCCTCTCTTTCCAGAGCTTGGTTTTGGAGCAGGATGCTTGCTGGGACCTTCCCCAAGAGACACTTTATGCATTTTATCTCCTCTCTCTTCAAGTTGAGACTTCAATAGTGTAGGAATTGGCCTTTTTGTGATATACCAGGAAAGACATTAAGACTGCCTGGAGGCTTCTTTCTAGATAGAATTAAATAATCTTCAGTTCTCCTAACATACATATGGTCATCCATTTCTTGTGATCTGTTTGACTGAAGTAGAATACTTCTAAAATGCATTTGGCTATTAATTTGCAATGATCTGAACATATCAATTGTAGCCAGATTCCTGAGTGATACACAGTTAAAGATGTTTAAAGATCAGTTGTATGTATATATATGGGTTTTTTTCCACTCAGTATATGTTTATAAAATTTTTTTTGTCCTTTATTTTACTTTCCTCATCCAGGTCGGAGTGCTGATTCCTAAAACCTATATACATACAACATACTCTTAAAGTAGTACATGTGGGAGGAGGTATTTGCCTCATGTTTTGGTTGAGACCAAGGAGATTTTCAAGAGGTTTCTAGTGAGGCAATGCAGAGTCAAGGCATTGTCAACAAGGATATGAATGAGATGTCTCTCTCACCCCCTCCTTTTTTTTTTAAAAAAAAAAATCTCTCTGTCTGTCTCCTCTTTCCTGAGTTTCATCCAACAGTTGTAACATTTTGCAAAATCAATGAGAGATGTCTTCAGTAAATTACCACATGGAGGTGGTTATGTTGATGTGGCTTACACAAATTCAGAAAACTCTCTGAAGGAGCTCTTTCTCTGAGTGCCAACTAGTGCTTTTTACAGAGAAACACAATGCTTGGCAATAACTTTGGCAACTGAAGTAAATCAGTAACTCCACAAAACTGAAAAAAAAAAACCAAAAAACATCCAAGCAAAAAAAGTATCTGACTCTGAATTGCACAAGAAACTACCAGAATGAATGGAACACTAGTACAATGGTCGTATTTGGTATCCATATTAAAGCCAAAGGTTATAAGAAAAGATCTAATGATTAGTGTGACTGTCTGGATCCTGACATCTGTTAAATATTGATGGACTGGCTGATTATCAATCAATCTAAATTTCCCCTGTGCAGCCTGACTGGAGACTCACTTGCAATTGGTAGCACAGATTGCACTTGAAGTTACATAGGAAAATGTTCTAAGTCCTTATAATTAGAAAACTCTATTGCATTTTTTAAATTATTGCTGGGTTTACACTTTTAAGAGCAGTAGCACTTTTAAGAGCACTTTTAAGCAGCAGCACTTTTAAGAGCAGACAGGAAATCTTGAAATCCTAACAGATCTGTAGCATTCCAGATCTTTTGCACCTCATTTAAATTATGTTTGGTTGATTTTTTTTGGCAAATGTTGAGTGATCCACATCTATTTCAGTAGAAATGTCATATAAATATATATGTCTATATGTATAGAATAGATATACATAGAATATACATATATAAACTATGTATAGAATATACATATATCAAATATAGATACATATATATAGAATGCCCAAGGTTGGAAGGGACCTTAGAGGTCATGTAGTCCAACCTCCCTGCACACTCAGGGTCTTGTGGAGCATGTGGCACAGGGCTGCATCCAAGCGGGTTTTAAAGATCTCCAAAGAAGGAATCTCCACAGTCTCTGGTCAGCCTTTATGCTTATGTGTATTTAAAACTTCTCAAAGGAAAATAGCCTTTACCAAAGTGTGCATAAACTTTCTAAGGCCAAAATCCATCCTTAAATACATAAGTTATGATATATCATCCCACTAGGCTGTTCTTAGGGAACTCCTATTGCTTTCTGCTTCAGCCTGGACCTTTTCCATACACACTCCCTTATGAAACACCCTTCCTACACCATTCCTCTCTCTTGCTGTCTTTCATCCATCCCTGCACCCATTAAGAAGCTAATGATGCTGAACTGTTGCAAAATTCAAATTGTTTGTGCTAAATAATGTCCGGCACATATACAAAATGAGATACAAAGATAAACTGGGAATGACTGGCTATTATTCAAATGAGACAGTCCTATGGATAATAAATCTCTGAACATGTAACTTGAGATCATGCAAATGCAGATACAGATGGAGACTGAGCTGAAGTTTAATACATTATAGCTTATTTCTATGATTTGACTTTCTAGCTTTAACATTTTAATACATTTGTAATATGTGAAGAGGAATGTGGTACAAAAATGAACATCTGCTGCTTGTATAATACAGTCTGCGAAAGATCTAGCATCTGAAGGTGCCCTTAGAAGAGATTTGTCCTATTGGATTTTTTGACACACGTTCACTCATACATTTTTTTATATATATATGCAAGGTGTGTATGAAACCCTAATGCTCAGATATAGGGCTCTGAATGGCTCTTTTATAGTGATACAGAAAGAGAATGAAAGACAAATAAAGGAGAAGATAAACTGAAGATAAGCAATGTAAAAAGAACACCATGATGTAGATATGTAGATGCATGCATTTGAATGTATAAATATCATAAAAATTATCTAAATATCAGCCTCGTCAGACTGAGTCTCAGCCTAATTATAGGCCCTCAAAGGGTCTTTACAAGGTACTTGAAAGCTGTGAAATCACACGCTTTGGACATACTCTTTTTTCAGAATTAGCATTTGATTGCACTATTGCTTTCAGTAGAGTTGCAGTATGTTGGAAACATTTAAAATTCCGGGGAAGAGAGTACAAGTGTTTGCTCCTCGCTGGCTGCAACTTCTAAGAAATTTATATATATATATATGTTTTTTTAATGGTGCCTGTTGTAAAGTGAATGATCTGAGCTTGAGTTAAATATATCTAGAATCAGGCAATTATTCCATTTAAGAATTTAACTACTTTAGCAAAAATATGATTGCAAGATTCAATGAAGACAGGTTATTCAAAGAGACATCAGCTCATGGTTGACAGTGATTAAATCAACACCATTCCTTCACATTGCCAAATGTCAGGATCAAGAGACAAGAAAAAATATTTTTTTCCCGATTCCCCATTAATGTGTGAAACATCATACCTTTTAATTCAGTATCATGAAAAAATGAGAAGAGGATTACAACCTGTAAGAAAATTATTATTTCTGATCTTTCCCCTGTTAAAAAGAAAAAGAAAGAAAAAGAAAAAAAAAAATCATGTGAAAATGGCCCAGTAATTCTTAGTGAGTAGGTTTTTACCCTCATAGGATTCTTTAAAATCAAAGAGCTTTTATATTTCTTTCTTCTTTTTCTCCAGTGGCAAATCTTAACTTTTCCCTTTATTTCACAACAGTCTGTATTACTTTGAAACTAGAAGTTCTGGCATAAGTAACAGATGCTCTTACTTGGTTTTGTGCTTTTTCTTTCTTTCTTTTTTTGTTTTTTACATTCATTCAAATTTATCATTTTTGCTATGTTACTCAATACGGCACTCAAGTTTGGACTTTTCCTAGTCTGTTAAGCAACTGCTGCCTGCTGCTGATTGTTTTTTTGGCTTTTTTGTGTGTGTTTTGTTTTGTTTTTGTTTGTTATTCTTTAAAAAAATGCAGACATCATAATAACAATAATATTCTTTTAGTACAGAATCTAATTTACTTTCTTCCTCACTGATTTCTTTCACTGGTGAAAACTGAGTTAAAAACCTGCTGGAGAAATAAGGTGGAAAAAAGGAAAAGCTCAACAGAGTGCAAGGACAGTGGCAAAGGACTACCAAAGGGCCTCATTCTTAGCTTTTATGTGAACAAAGTCTTTTCAGGTTGTCTGAATGATAGTCAGACACGTATTGTGGTTGACATGGGATTAGAGGAGATTGTAAGGCTTAAAAACACCTTCTAAAGAGGCCTGTAAAGTCTTGATGTTTAGTTTTGAAGGAATTTAGTTCTTTTTTTAAGAATAAGCTACTAAGCTTGCATTGTTTGAATAAATGAGTTGCAACATTAATCCCGTTGAAGAGTTGAAGATTTAAATATATCACTATGATATCAAGTCTAACATAGGACTGATTTCCTTACGAACCATAGATTTGGCCTTTTGCATGAATGGAAGTCAAAAATGATCACCTCAGAAGAGTATTTGGCACATATTCCAAAGTTAAGCCTGAATGCTAGTATTTAGCACAACTTCGGTTTTTCCAGCTTTCTTTATGTGACTCAATGTCCACACAGACCAACCCAGACAACCATCAGTGCCTTCTCCACTAGCAGCCCTCCTATGAGTATGACAACATAAGCACCATATCAGCCAGTGGTTGTACACATGTGCAATGTTTGCTCTTGCTGGCCACCACATCTAGAAGGACAATCTGCAGGACTAGGCCAGACAAGCATACAGACCCACAGACACTTCCCCCAGCTCCTTTTCTTCTTCTTCCTCCATTTTCCCCATGCTTCTTTAACTTTTACCTGATTCTAAATCTCCTTCCTGTCACATCCAGCCATTCCTCATGTCACAACAAGCTTTTCTCCCTTTATTTAGGCCTCAGAACAGGGCTCACTCTCTGCCTTTGTACCTTAGCTCTTTCATCTGTTTAAATTTTTTAAAGTGGGATTTTTATTATTAAACACATAAAGAGATTCCTAAGCAAATGGCAAAATAATACAAATTCAACCAAGGTTCAGGGAACAAACAAATAAAAAATCCTTTTGTAATTAATTAAACTAATATTTAAAGTGAGGCTTTCCCCTCAAAGGACTGGTTAAACCATATATCTTTCAAATATTTTCTATTTTACCTTATAAGCTCACACATACTTAATACAATAATTCTATTTAAAACACTTGGAATTGTACTGGTTTTTCTCCTGCTTTGGAGAGGCCAGACATATTAATTTTATAGTACATCAAGCTCCCCAATGTCACCTGGAAAAGCATTTTAGTCTGTAGCAGAAGCAGCAGAATCAGGAGAAAATCTGATGCACTAGAATTTTAAAAATGTATGTTGGCTATTCAAGACACAAAGCCCTTTAAAACTTTGTAAGGATATACTTCATAATTTCATAGGCTTTCATAAACTGTGTTTTACGCAGCTATTTGTTAATTCTAATGTCACTTCATTTTAAGGCTTCATAAATGTTAAATAAAATATTTTACAGTCCGTAATCATTAGAGTTATATGGGGAATCTGAGTATTCTTTCTCAACTTTAATCCCTTATTTTAAAGTCGATAAATCAAATGCTTGATTTAACAAAATGATGATCATCTATTTTTTTGGCTATCCTTTTTAGGATAGCCAAAAAAAAAAACCCAACTATTAAAGTTAAAACTTGTAAAATGAGTCACATTTCTGCCATTAAAAGTTCACACGAGGCAACAGAAGGTTAAAATAAATTCCTTTATGACTAGCTGCCAATTCATCTGATATACACATCAAGGGAAGAAAGTAGGGGAGGAAATCTGAGACTCTGTCAGAAATTGAGGTCAATTAGTGACTTGTTATGAATGAGAAGAGAAATTGATTTGTAACCGTAGCTTTTCAGGCTGCTGCCAGTTCACCAGTTAATAATAAAATCCAAATTCTGACACAGAGAGTCATTAAAACACTTCATAGGGAAGAGATATTCATTATTTGAAAATTTATTATCTTGAATGTGTTCCCTCCTGCTAGAAAGACTTGTCATGTCCAAGAGATTAATGACTCTGGATGCAAGAGAGATGGCTGACATCAGGTGTAATGCTCCACATTTTTGGATGATTTGCATGCAATTTGGATCCTCTGTATGATTTTAAAAATCACGTTCCTGATTCTCACACCTGTATTTTACCTTCAGCAACGTTGCACCATGGAATCTGTTTTGCATATGGAAAATCTCTTGCTTGTGCTTTAGGGAGAACTTGAAAACATTCCTGTTTCAATCAGTAATTCATCTGTGCTTATATTTAAAAATTATTCTATCATCTGTTCTGTTTATTTCTAGCTTATTTGTCTTGAGAAGGCATTCTTACCAGTCTGCCTCTTTTTCTGTCTAGAAAGTATTTGCTAAGTAGGAGTCGTAAGAATTTCCTGAGTTGAAAAGCCACTTTTTCTTTATTTAGTCATGGAAAGCTATTTTACGAGAGTAAAGAAATTCATCTGTTTACAGTTTTATAGACTAGGCAGTAAAAGGTGGGTAAGTTTTATATCCCTGACTTGAAAAAACATAAACTCAGTTTAGTATGAGTTTATGATTGACTATCTCACTAACATCTCTCTAGAATGAATCTAGTGTGAAAGAAAAAGGAAAAAAAAGACTGCTTAAGCAAAAATTACTGAAAGTTGTCTAAATTCTGTGAAAATCATGATTAAAATCCCTGCAGATATCTAGAAAATTACTAGATGCAGGTGCTAAAAGATGTTTCTGTTTTGCGTTGCTATGTTATACCACACTGGTTTTTAAAAGGCTTGTTTTTATTCCTAGTAAAATCATAGTTGGCACTGAAAGTGCCACTTTTTGTTTCCATTGAATAACTGGTCCATGTAAGATGTTTACAAGCCTCTTGCCACTGCCAGCTAATGAGCTGTAGCTCTTCAAGGAAAGATTAGTAGCTTTAGCACCATAAGACTGCATTTAAATTCTGTTGTGAGCTGGAGCAGATCAGATACAATCAAGGTCCTATTCTGGTGCGAACATGCATGTAACAGAGCAGGGGGCAACGGGACGGATGTTTTCTTTCCTGTAATGCCCCAAAACCCAGCATGTGTGCACAGTAAGACTGAAATTTCTATTTTTACCAATTACAGTGTAGTGTGTTGTTTTTCGAGGAGTGCTCTGCAGTTGCCTTCAAGACCCCCTTGACTCTCATATGGAGTAATGAACTTATAAGAGCAGAGTCCAAATGGTCAGCAGAATAGTTATAAGATTTGGAGGAAAGTGGAGAAAACTGCTGCGTAGAAATCAACTCTAGAGCTGCCATCAAAAATGCCATGCCAGAGAGCACCAGAACAGCAGCATACCAAAAAAAAAAGAGGCCAGAAGAAACAGTCAAGTGAAGGCCGGAGTTCAGTGCCTGCCGGAGCGGGAAGGTTGGACTAGATGATCTCTAGAGGTCCTTTCCAACTTTCACAGGTGAACAGTAAAGAATAGTTTCTAAAGCATGGTATGGCTGTGAGGGGATTTCAGACTTGCTTAGGTTCAACTTTACCAGCTTGAAAAACTATCCTTCATTTGATGGTATGCCTTCATCTTTCTTCATCTTCTTCACTCTGTATGTCTGTGTGCATTTATGTATAGGGTATATATTTGCACAAGTGAACAAGTTGTTCTTTTATCCAGTCCGACTATCTCTATGCCTGTAGGCAGAGCTTTTGGCTTTCTTGGAAGCAGGTAATCATGTATGCTTGATCATTGCCATTAACTCAGTGTAAATATTTCCTATCCTCTTTGCAAAAGCTGTCACTGAGGATAAACAGGGTTTTAAGAGAAATAGTCCCCTACTGCTAACATGCTGAGTACAGCTTCCTGTTACATCTTTCATGAAGATTGATTACATTTACTGACTTCACTTTTTTTTTTTAACTGCCTATCTCAGTTCAGCAAGATTTTAGTAACTTTATACAGATTATCTAATCCATGTAATTAGGCATGCATATCCCATGCTAGAAGAGGGAAAAATGATTATCTATAAGAAACAAAAGTAGATTATAAAAGCCCATTCAACACTGATTTTAATTTTAGCACAGCAAAATCACTGCTATTTTAAAATAGTCTCCAGGATCAAGGTTCAGTTTCTCCCTCTTATTTTTTTTCTGTGATGATGAGTTCATTTTTAATAAACACTTATGTAAGTATATTAGAGAACAGCAACATGTTTTTCTCCCCTTTTTTACTATGTGCTCTCTTTAGGATGTATGTATGTGAATTTTATCTTTTTTTGTGTGTGTGTTTTCTGTCTAAAGGCGATATAAATCTTGGTACAAAGACAATGCAGTCTTCATGAAAGCATAGTACATCAGTTCATATCAGATAAAATTGCTGTTTCAGTATTCCAGTGAAGCAACTAGTTGACTAGAAGATCTCTAAAGGACCCTTCCAAGTTCAGTCATTCTGTGATTCTGTAAATTAGCTCCTTTACCTGGCCACACAGGAAAATGATTCATGACTGTGAGAATACACCATGCAATGCTATATATATGAACAACAAGTGGCATATTAAAGTAGCCTAACAACTTTTGGCTTGCAGTTCAGTAGTGGATTTGATGTGTCACTATGTGGACAGTTCTCATAGGGAAAATTCTTCTTCAGTTTTTTATGTTCAGGATGTAACCTTGCTTTGAAGAAGAAAACCTTCATGCTTAAAATATTGGTCCCTGAACTGGCCTGAGTCGGCCATCATCTACAGAAGTGAGATGATGCAGTCAAATGCAGTAACTTTCATATCCTGCTAGAAAATCTGTAGCACTAAGATTTACTCAGGTCAGATGGAAATTATATGTCCCTGAGGTATCATATCTCTAAGAAAGTTAAAGCAAAAGGAGAATACTGTAAGTATTGTACATGCTCCTTATAAACATTTTGTATCCATATTCTACATATCCTTAAGGAAGTCATGTGGTAAGTTTTCTCTACAGATTAAAAATGAAACCACAAACAAAATCAAAAACAAAGAAACTAACAAAGCACTCTAAAATTGCCGATTGATTTAGGATGTAAGAATTTCATGGGGAATGGTAAATGTTATAAGCATACCCTACAATATTCTTTATGTAGACAATTGTGTCTTCTTCTCTCTGCTAGTAAATCCAATTCAAAGTTAGCTGCTAAATTCACAGCAATCTTAAATTATGGACTAGGACTGGATGAGAAGTCCAGTCATCTTCAACTTTATGACTGCACATGAGAATTAAATAAAGAAAATATTTCTTACTATTTTTTTTAAATTTTACATAGGATTTACGTGCCAAGGGTTTTAAAAAAGGAATATATATTTTTTCAGGTAAGAATTGTGTAAGGAGGAGGAGAAAGAATATGTTTATTATTTGTTTATCAAGTTAACGTATAAAAAAGTCTAAATAACAGAAGCTAATTACTAGCTTCATGGTTTAGTTTTGCAATAAATATGGCACTTTACAAATGGGAGTTTCTTTGTTCATTTATACTATTTTATTAATAGCTGTCATATCTAACTCCTTACCTCGTGGTATTGTGTCAGTTGAATAATTTTCTCATAATTAATTAGATTTTTTTAAGATTATCCACCTTAATGTTTTATTTAATCAATTTCCAAATATCTGGGAAAGCAACAAGGAAGAAAAAAAAAACATAATTAATTTTGTTAACATCAAGATCCTTCAGGAATATCAAATGCTGAAAGCGTCCTTCAATTGTCCATTCACCTTGAGAAAAGGGCTATCATATCTATATTCTGATATGGTGCTGATTCTAATCAGTGGATTCTATTATAGCCCTTTAAGCAAAAAAGAAACTGCTGATGAAGGCCATAAAAATAAATGAGGCTTATTGCTTCTTGACATCTTTAGCACTTTCAGAGATTTCCTGAGTGAGCAGGGGTAGCAGACAATGGCTGGGAGATTGTGTGTAAGATAATGAAAAAAATAAATGCATCCTCGGAAGCAGCCATCAGGAACTGCTGCTCACATTCATTACTTGGGGTCTAGGCTGCTCCCAGTATGATGTTATTAATTTGTGGAATGAGCTAAGAGGTGTGAAAGAAAGCTGATGTTTGCTCCTGACCTTCCTGACCGGCATTCTGAATATTAACAGAGAGGTCAAATGCATTAGCTCCTTGAAATTGTCTTTTGCTTTCCCTCTTTACTTCTATGAGAAACACTCCACTTTATAAGGACAGGTTGTGGCAAGCACCTACTGCCTTCACTTTGGCTGAAGGAAACAAAAAAAAAAACATAATTGGGACAAAATTAAAAAGGGGTAATGGAAGAGTGAACAGGTTTTAGAAGTAATACAGGGGGGCAAAGTCCTTCTCATTCAAGAGACAATCTCAGTTTTTTATAGTACCAAGCTCTCTTTCCAGGACGGTGAGAGTTTAACAGCAGGATATGCATGAGAGTGCACAAAACTCAGTATTTTGGGCAATCAAACACACAACCTCTCAAGCATCATTGGCACTGTAGCACTTGAGGAAGAAGGTCACTTGAATGGTTGTAATTTATTTTTTGATATTCTTCATGTGTTTTTGGGCTGGAGATCAGTCTTATATGTTTGTTTATTTATTTATTTATTTAAAACTTTTTGTGCTTTCAGTGTAACAATAGCCAAATTGCCTCCTAAGTGCAATGCTATACATATGCATGCAGATTTCTGCCTACTGAGGGACTTATGCAGTTATCCAGTTAGTTGTGTGCATTAAATAATTAGAAGCGGATTCAGGCCATGATTACTTACATCACTAATGAGCATGATATAAATCATAAACTGAAGTGTTTCAGAGATGCATATATGATTTGCAATTAAAGTTGCACTGGTTGCATAATTTGTGTGGGTAGATACTGTAGAGTTAGCTGCATTGTTAATCTTTTAAGCATTTTTTTGAGATACATTGCAAGTATCTCAAATAAAAGAATTTCTAAGAGAAAAATGTGCATACATTTATTCCAAAGTATCTTGAGTACTTCACTGGGACACTTGAACTGCTTAAAGTTAAGCATGCACATACACGTTTGCAATACTGAAGCCTCATTTTAATAACTTTATTAAGTAGTCATGCAAATTTCATGATCAGAATAAAAGGAAAAATAATTAGATCATTAAATTTCTGTTGCTTTTCCACTTAGCTATATTTTAACATATAAAAGAGAGTCTTAGATGTGGCAAGAGAAAATGCTTACTTTCTTCTAGCATTTGTACCTCTTGATCTTGAAGATTCACCAGGGAATGCTAAGAGCATGTACAATAAACTGGGGCAAAATGTTAAAATGTCAAACATATAAATTAATGGTCTTGGGAATATAAAAGAAAGAGAGTACTTCTACTCACACATCTAACTCTTTTAAATTGACATTAGTCAGTTTTCTGATTGTGTAGCACAATGGTATTTTGTGTTTATCCAAGTATTTTTCAACTGTTTCTTGGCAGTCCTCACCCCAACCTCTCTTGAAATTTTCTTTCAAATTTGCTAATAAACCATTACACTTGCTGCTTAAGAAATAAAGTTTGCAGCACATCCTCAACTCCCTTTAAGTGTTGTGGTTAAGTGCAGGAAGACACTGATTAAGTCATTTTGACAGAAGAATTCCTTTAGGTAAATTCTTCTGTCTTTGAGTAAAGACTACCTTTCTTGATTGAAGAAAGTCTTTGGGTAAAAAGAAAATGAGAGGCAATGCAATATGAGTTTACCGTAGGTAGATCAGACCACACTAATTTTTGTGTAAATAAATTCATAAAGTACAGGAGGAAAACATAAAATAAATCTGGAAAACTGTCTTTGAAACTGTCCATTATCATTTAGGAGTTAAGCTATAGGAGACGTGCTGTCATCGCAGGAGTTCATCGCTGAAAGATTATGAAGTTTCAATATCATACAGCTGTGAAAAAGTCATATGTGTTCCTAGGATATACATACAAGTCATCTTCAGTACAAAGACTAATTGAACATGTCTTTGAGAAGATTTCATCTTAAATACAGAGCCCAATTCTAGTGATATCTGTGTTCAAAGAAGCAGCATTCAACTGTGATTGAATGTCAATTATGATTTTTTTTTCTCCGTTACAATGGTCAAACACTTCAATAATGACTCAAAGAGTCTGTGGGATCTCCATCCAAGGGGTTATTCAAAACTTTACTTAACAGAGAGCTGAGCAACCTGTTGTAGGTGGCTCTGCTTTGATCAGGAGTTGGATTAGATGACTTCCAGTTCTCCCCTTAGGTATAAATAATTTTTATGATTCTGTGATTCTGATTATGGATTGTGCTGAAAGCAGTTCTGGGAAAAGGAGAAGATACTAAAAGAGGAAAAAAAAAACAAGTATTTTTTTAAAGATAAAGCATGTTAATTGTATGAAAGACACTGCATGGATTCTGACTTTAAAAGTAGGGGGGTTTGGGAGTTGGACTAGATGACCTCTAAGGTCCTTTCCAACCTTAAGTATTCTATGATTCTAGGAGACTTGCTTGATACGTTGAAACTGTTATTGTGACCCAAGATATCTGCATATCATAACATGACATAATTATCAAAGAAGGAATATTTCCTAGAAAACAACAAACAAAAAAAAGAGCAGCTGGGCAAACAATATGCTCTTTTTTTTTCAAAGTTGAGAATCTTTCCATTTTATCATTTAGGCAGATAGCTTTGTCTCCGTTCTTCATTAGAGATAATGCACATAGAGTCTATAGAAAATTTCTGCCTTCTTTATATTGTTTAGGACAAAAATTTCAACAGCATCTTCACTTGTGACTTTTCTTTCTTCTAAATAAAAGTCTTTTGACAGACACCAGTAGAAAAAATACATTTGTTTAAATCAAAATAATAATAAAAAAGACTATTTTTTTAAAAAAAATGGATAAATGAAAATAGGGGTGGAATGGAAAATGATGTTAAAAATGTGACATTTTTTCTTTGAAGTATCTAAAATCTGTAGTCATCAAAAAGCATACAATAGAGGATATTCAGTTTTATATGAGAACAAAGCAATATATAGAAATAATTGTAGTTGCTTTTCACATTCATATAGTGTTATGGTCCAGAAATAATCATTAAATTATCTTGCCTTTGTTGATATTGTAATGTGCATATTTCACCAAGAAAATCACACTGAGTATTTTTGCTTTGCTCTTTTTTATTATTTTTATTATTCAGCAAGGCTTTTGAAACTGTCCCTCACAGCACCCTCCTGGGCAAGTTACGAAGGTGTGGGATAGATGAGTGGACAGGGGGGTGGATTAGGAATTGGCTCGATAGCAGGGCGCAGAGAGTGGTTGTCATTGGTGCGGAGTCCAGCTGGAAGCCTGTACTTAGTGGTGTCCCCCAGGGGTCAGTCCTCGGTCCCATCCTGTTCAACGTATTCATTAACGACCTGGATG
>JAUBOD010000204.1:443605-454343 GCA_032353885.1 Nothura maculosa | reverse complement strand
GGAAGGAAGGAAGGGAGGAAGGGAGGAAGGGAGGGAGGGAGGGAGGGAGGGAGGGAGGGAGGAAGGAAGGAAGGGAGGGAGGGAGGGAGGGAGGGAGATATAATCAGTGACTGAAGAATAAGCCCTGCCTTTGGAAAATTGAGTGAAAGAAATTTGTTCACTAAAACTTTTATTTCTCTATTATCTACATATGCATTAAATTCTAGGAAATGATCATACATACTCATTCAATTTCCTGGAACTAATTACAACATACCCTACCCTCACACGCATGCACCCTCTCTCCCTTTGGGGGTCTCTGGTGGTCTTTTTGAGCCTCCTGGTGGTCGTCTTCCTGGAAGTCATTTCCATATAAGGCTTCATTTTGACTCAGTCGGCCCTGTTTTGGTTCTACTGTCCTGCTTCAGGCAGTTCCACGAAGATACGGTGGTCCTTACGTCTTCTACAGGTGTTTGCTCCTTTTGTCTGTATTCTCTCATAATGTACCAGCAACAGCAGTGAAAATATGTCCTTGGGTGCATCTTCTTCTGGGGTTTCTCATAACACCATGGTTACGCCAGGCTCCCCAAAACACTGTTTTGTTAAGTTGTTATACCCATTTGGCACTCAATCCTGTGTGACTGCTCCAGCACAAGTGAACTGTTTTTTGCGATTATCTTAAGGAAGATCTCAAAATTGTTTTAACTATGCACAGAAAACTCCCCTTCCATTTGATGGGACCAATGGACCTGTGGCCATTTCTGTATCATTGGGTCAATTTTGATACAGTATATTTTGAGAAGGAAGCCCCTAGCAAACCTGGGACAAATGCTTCACCCAGGATGTGTATCAATATACTGAAGCAAACAGATTGGTCTAAGTGTATGTGGAAGCTGCCAGAGAGAGTCTTGTAACTATCTGAAATTTCCTCCTCCTCCTCAGAGCTCATGAAACAATTAGTCACAAGCTTTGTTGGGAAGGTGGCCCATCAATTAAATCATCCATTGTCTTCCTTTTGCTGACTACAGAGTTCCTGGACTACTGCTTGGGTGTACAGAGGCATTGCCCCAACATTCAGCTACACCAGAGATATTACTATAAGGCAAACCTGAATTTCATCTTTATGCCTCATTTGCAACTTTTTTTCCATAGCTCTTGCCTCAATGGTTGGGATAGTCAGTGGTTTTTAATGGAACAGTTTTCATTGGAAAAATGACAACTTGCCAAAAATATTCACAAACACTAGAGAGGCAAAGAGCTCTTTTTTCGATTTGTTCTCACCATATTTATCCTACATACTAATGTAGGATCTGATCCAACACTACTAAAAGTCAGCCAAAAAGACAGTCACTGACTTCAGTGGAAACTGGAATGGATCTTTAATGAGCTATTACAAGACTTGTGTTCAAACCTTATTTTGGCCACAATATTGGATTAGCAAACCCTGGATCTGATCCAGACCAAGTACACAATCAGTAATAGGCCATGAAGATATGGTTATTTGCTTGTTAGATAAAGTAACTGGACCTTCAAACTAAATCAAAGGGCTTTTTCTGAAAAATTCAAATTATGCGTCTATCAGCACATGTTTAAAGCTAGTGTCAACATAGGAAAGACTTTCCATTCCTAAATCAATTAATATTTTTTGTTCTTATGTGTACTGTTCAGAACTCACATTTGCACCCACAAAACAAGAATGTTGGTATCTGTCTGGTGCACTAGAGGTAAATACATTGAAGGTTAATAGAGTTTCAGACCCTTTTACGCATACTGGACTGACCACTGCCATCTTCTGGATTCACATCTCTGAGAAGATAAGCCTGCCATATAAGAAGATATGTGTGCCTCCTGTAGCCTGTCAGCTTTTCAGTTGAGGGATGTTTTGTGTTCAGTCCTTCTGAACACCCCAAATCAGGACCTATCTGTTGGAAAATAGTTACCATAGAGTTTTACATAAACTATAAATTTTACTGAATCTGCCAAAATTAGTACAATAAAACTAGGATAGAGGAATTCCAGGGGCCAAATAAAATCTTAGGGTTTTTTTTGCTTATTTATTTATTTCCTCACCACCTTTTTTGTCTACCTTTGTCTATTTACTGAGATTTGAAAAATAATCTATGTTCTTTTGGCTATTTAGAAGTGGATTTGAACAGTTTATTCCAAATATAAATATTAAGATTAGTTACAAATTTTGGGTTTTTTTTGTTTTCTATTTTTGTATGACCTTTTGTATGATAGTGTAATATTAAAGTAAACTCTGCTGCACCAGAAAAGCTTAAGTTCAAGTTAGGAGTTCCCTGATCTTGTTTGATTCTTAGTGTTCAAATCATTTTTCTGTTCCCTTTGCTTGCTAATTCACCTCTGTATTCTGCCTAAGGAAGTGGTGTCATCCTTTATTTACATTTAAGTAGAAAACAGGGCAATATTCTGACTATCTGGATGTGCTAAGCCCAGTAGACTGAAATGAGCCGTGCCAAACCTCGGTGAGAACCAGTTCCTGGGTGCACAAATGGGTCCATCAGCCACTTTAGTGATGTGAATACCTCTACACGTCTTAACTGTTGTGGCCAAGGTCAATAGAAAATATGTCCTGTTTAAGGTTTGGTTTCCAACTAAACTTTGAATATTCAGTTGTAAAATCACAGAATCACAGAATCATAGAATAGTTAAGGTTGGAAGGGATCTCTAGAGATGATCTAGTCAAATTCCCCTGCTCCAGAAGGGGCACCTAGAACACTTGGCACAGGGTAGCATTCAGGCAGGTTGTATAGTCTCCTTCTCTGGAGGTCTTCAAAACCCGCCTGGATGCCACCCTGTGCCACCTGCTCTAGGTGTGCCTGCTGGAGCAGGAAGTTTGGACCAGATGATCTCTAGAGGTCCCTTCCAACCTTATAGATTCTGTGATTCTGTGATTTGAAGACCTCCAGAGAAGGAGACTCCACAATTTCCCTGGGGAGCCTGTTCCACTGCTCTGTCATCCTCACAGTGAAGAAGTTCCTCCTCACCTGCAGGTGGAACTTCCTGTGTTTCAAATTACACCCATTGCCCCTTGTTCTGTCACTGGCCACCATCAAGAAGAGTTTGGCCCCTTCTTCCCTACCTTCTCACCTCAAGTATTTGTACATGTTGATAAGATACTCTCTCAACCTGCTCTTCTCCAGGAAAAAAAGGCCCAACTCACTCAGTCGATCTGTATAAAAATACAGACTTCCCATTCCGTTAGTAGCTAAAACAGCAGTCTCCTTTATATTTATTTATTTATTTATTTATCTTATTTGCAAGTGCTTTTTCCATGTTTTAAAGCATCCCAGCCTAGAGCACAGGATGACAATTCAAACGCTATCATTTACATTATAAACAGCTTTGCCCTACATACAGCGAGCCACCTCCGTATGTCTGAGAACAAAACTTTATATTCACCACATTAAAGTGTGCATTGATTTACAGAGCTCTTTGATCAGATGATCAAAACCCACTTTAACGTGGCTCACAAAAGCAGCCCAACTCCTAGCACATGCATCATTCATAGCTGGCACAGATACCAAGCATCGTGATGTTCGTTGATGCTGTGTCAGCCTTTGGCGCCGAGGAGCATTGCTCTGGTTCAAGCTCTTGCTGTCTGAAGCAAACAGCAAAAAAGATAAAATGATTTTTCTTGATATTGATTGTGCCAGCTTGCTCTGGGCATGAATAGCATGATTTTACCCTTGGACTAAGTAAAAGATAAAATAATTTGAGTCCTAGGAGAGGGGCACATAGGGCTTACCGAATTTAAAGGCTAGATGATGAATAAGCAGAAGGAGAAGAAGGAGATCCATTATCACATCTTTCATTGCACAGGAGGGAAGTTAATATGTAAAAGAAAACATGACTGTGTAAAATATGGAAGATTGGAATATTGCAATATGAAAGGATTTCAGTTGGTGTGTGCTTTATGCAGATCTAACATATTGAAATACAGACAAAAACAGCTAATGCTCTTTGTAGGGAATTGAAGACTGCTTTTGAAATACAATTGTCTTTCATTTAAAAATATTTTACTTAAACCACTTAGCAAACATAATTTATAGAAGGCTAGCTTGATGAAAGCTGGTTCAGGTGATTTGTGAGAGGTGTCAGGTCAGCTTTATGAGAGATCTCCAAGGCTATCAGCAGTTCCAAAGGGGCATCAGCTTTTTGAAGATTTATGCTGCTTTGGCTTCTGAGCATTTTCTGGATCTGAGATCTCTTAACCTGACAAAACTACACTTTGTAAATTTAAATCATCCACAGATTTAAATGCAGTAGTCTGGAGAAGAAATGAAGGCAGAGCAGCAGCATCTCTAGATCATGAGAAACAAGGGAGCATGAGCGAGGTCTAGGCATTATAAGAGTGGTTAAATGTGGGCTTGTAGCAAGTGGTATGAACTGCTGACAAATGCACAAAACTGCCTACTGGCAATGGAAAACTGATGTTTGTGGTGGATATCAGGAAGATTACCCTATTCCATTGCTTTTCCTTGAAGAATCCAAATTTCTCCATCTGTGAAAGAAGATGTCAGGCTGAATTCAGGTATACGAAGTAGAGATTTTGGATTGTGGGTCCTAGGATGACTGGGACTATTGAAGTAATTAAAAAATCCTATTGATATGCTTATCTTTCATTACAAGATCATAAATGCTTTACTTACAATATAATAAATTGGAAAAAAAAAAAGAAAAACATACAATAGGCATCATGAAGCAACAAATTAAAAATGCCCTTAGTATAAAAAAGATTTTCCAAAATTTTGTACCTGCTATTCAATATCACTTATAAGTTGTTGACTTTGTCTTCTTTATCCTCCAACTTCCTAGTCACTGCAGTATGTTTTGTTTAAATACTATGATTAAATCCTCACTTACCTTAAAATTTAAATGTTATAATCTTATGTTATAAGACACATAAATGATAAATATATATATATTCTTTAGACTACTATATAGGGCTTATCTGATGTATTTTAGGAGAGGTACCTAATAGAAAAGTTGTTTAATGTGCCTTCCCACCTTGCCCATATATTCAGTGGAGTAACACAGGTAGCCTCAGACTATCTTGTAGCTAAGTGATAACAGTGAAGAGAGATAAATCCAGGTGCATCTGTCCTCATATGTCCTTTTGTTTCAATTGACACCATAAGTGACATAAGTGACTATAAGTGAGAGAGATAGTTACAAGAGTCCATTTGAATATTTACCCTTTGCTTTATCACTGTTCCTGCTCTTTTGGGAGCACCAAGAGTGGCTTCTTTTGCAACTCATCATCAGGGCGTGATATTCCCAAATGTCATGGAAAAGAGTCGAGGGATCCGTGAGATATGTTAGCAGATTCTGCAGAAAATTTGATTTGTAGGCATGCAAAAGGCAACTTGCATCCATAGTGACAATCTCCCCTGCTCCTGACCGTAGCCATTCTTTGTGTGCCAGATCCTGTTATTGAGAGAGGGAGTCTTAATGGAAATGCCTGCATTGCAAAGTTGCAGCTGAAGTGCACGCATGGAGCAGAATGGAAATGCAAGCTACAGATGGAAAATAAGCATTTTAATTAATGCTAACTTTCATAGTACTTGGAGGACTTGCATGCACATAGATCTGATTTTACCCCATTCGGTCACGCAGAAGTTAATTCTGATGAATTTGCTAATTTTGCCAAGGAGAATTCATAGTTACCTCCCTTCACCCTGGTATTTTCTTGCAGTTACTGTGGTCTGACAGCTGTTGTTTTCATGCAGATTTCACATTGTGTCTCTATGAGGTGAAAACAACTGTGGTTATTGTCTTAAAAATATAAATGTGTAGACAGCAACAACATTCCCGAGAAACCATTTAATTTGTCAAATTTATATTGTAGTCATATAAACTTCATGGGCAGTGCTGTCCATTTCCCACTGAGATTAATGATATTCAGCAGATAAAGAGGAAAGCAAAACTGCCCTGTGTGTATTAAATGTAATCAGCTAGGACACTGAATAAGACTGCATTACTGCACCTTATTCAGTCATTTCACCTAGACAAAATGATTTTGTGATGTCTTACATCCACTTTACAGATGCATAGATCACAACACACAAATGTGAAGGAGTCAATGAGTTGGCTGTGTGCCACTGTATCAGTGATTATAAATCTAGAATCACTCTCGCAGCCCTCTTTCTCCACAGAATTGCTACCAGAAGCCCCTTGTGCAGTACAGTAGAAAAATTTAACATAGCTGATATCTATATTAACTCACCGGACAAAATGAATGCACTTTGTTTTTGGAACTGGATTGAACACAAGGGTATCTGCAGCAAAACTGCACAAATGTTATCACAGTGAAAGACTGAGATATCTGTTGCAATTCTAAAGCCTTTCTATCAAGTCAGATGGGCTGTGAAGCCACACATTGTGATTATTAACCCAATTTAAGTACTAGAAAGACGTTGGTAAAAAGAAGTGTAAAATGACTTAATGTCATGTAAAATGTAAAATGAATAAAAGGATATCAGGTTTTGTGCAAATATTTAGTGCTTACCCAATTCAGTCTTAATAAAATAATAATGTATAGACAGCACTGATAAAAGCACAAAATTAGAGAAGCTCCCTGTAGCTCACATAGAGATGTGTGTGGAATGAATTAACTATTGCTATTTTCTTTCTCTGACAGCTGAATTTGGTGAAGAATAAGCAATTTCCATAACAGACAGTAGCACACTTAGAGATCCTTCGAGATGAAAGATAAGATATCTTAGCACTGTGCATAATGTTAGGCAAAGGGTAGACTGGTTGTGCTTCATCTATGGATAAGTTTTATTTCAATGTGTGTGAAGTGCTAAAAGAAGGATAGATGTGAAATCACTCGGGCTTGTATGTTTATCCATTGCAGCTGGCCATCTTGAAATATCTATATCTATTGCAAGGAGTAGACATGACTTCTTATACTGTTCAAAGGAAATAATATTTCAGTTTGAAGATTACAGAAATCTCAGCTGTCATGCAATTTAATTTTAACATCAGAAACTAATTTCTTACTCTAATATATCACAGCTTACTAATACAGGTATAAAATTCAGTCAAGCCCAATGATAGCAAATCAGTAAAATTTATTTTTTCATGGAAGTGAAATATTAGGGTTTTGACACTAAAAGTAATTTGCAGTAAATAAGCAGTGTTACAGCCAGCACTCGTTATTCAGCTGGTTGGTGATTACATAAGCCCATATATATCCATAGCTGGCACTTTTTGGTGTATATGTAAAAACACATGCACATACACATACATTTTCTTCAATAATAACTCTTCTCTAGTGTGCTGATGATGTCTGAGGCCCATGTTTTGTGAATCATTAATTACTACCCAGCCATCAACTGCCTACCTCTGTTAATGCAGTCCAACTTCCTGTGCCACCTCATCATTCCATCCAAGCTGAACTGGCATTCTTGTGTGAGTGAATCAGCCTAACTGGCACTGAATTAGCAATTCCTTGTGTTTTGAGGTGTTCAGCTGCTATTCGATGAGGTAATTACTTCTGGAAACACCAGTTCAGCACAGCTGGGAACAAGCAGAAGAGTAGTGCACTATCTTAGCAGGGAATGGCTGGGGCTTTTGGTTAAGGAGGAATGAATCTGTTTGGGAAAACAAATCTGCTTAAATCCCAGTTCTGAAGAAAACTTCTATATTAATTTCTGTGTTTGTGAAAATGCTTATCTCTCTTCCAGAAAACAGGATTTTTTATTTCTCTTCTCTTGCCACCATCTTGTTTTCCTCCAAGAGCTATGACCTAGTGATTGCAAAATTCTAAATTACTTGTATGGACCCATCCAGGCAACCACTAACAGGGCTGTTCTGTGATAGTGCCTTGGGCAAATCCATGTGGCAGCTCCCTTGAGAGTAGCAATTAATGCTGTGATAGAGAAAATAATATGCAGCTAACCAGCAGCAAGATTTATAAATAGGTAGCAATTTTTGTAATGTTTTCTGTTACTTATCTTTATTAGGGTTGTCATTGTTATCATAAGAGCATTGTTGTCATAAGAGCAGCTATGCATGCTAATATTAGATTTCTGGAATCAGAAGGGGTTCCAGATCTCTGGAGAAGGTCATGGTGGCATTGCAATTAAAAAAAGGTAGTCAGGAGTAGAGATCTTATTCAACATGTGTATAAAAGCATGCTATATTGCTATATTCTATTAAGAAATATGTTTTAAATGGGTTTCATAAGCATAGGTGCGGGGCAGTTGTTCCTCAGCCTCTGGTGACAGAAATGGATACTGTCCATTTACATCAGACGGTGAGTTCAGATTATTATTAATTTAAACAACTATTACAGAATAATTTTAGCTGGACTGTATGACTTTTGTTGTTGTTGTTGTTGTTTTGTTAGTGGTAGTCCTTTTTTCCCCTCAGAATAAGCCAAGAACAAAATAAGCAGACCCTAATAAACTGGGAGCTTTTTCACACGCACAAAAACACAGACACACACTCGCACACATACTCCACACAAAAAAAAGCAAACAAAAAATCCTTGTCACTTAGAGGACTGTTTTTGGGGTAACATATAAAGCTGCAGAGTTTCTTCCTGAAAATCCAAGTATACCTCAGTCTGTGTCTTGTTCAACACTTGGGAAATGCTCTGACTCCTCCTGGCATTTTGATGTGAGTAATAACTTTCTGGTAATGCTCAGCATTTGCTCTGCACCTTATGAAGCACCTTCCTGTTGCTGTGAGTTTAAAAGGAAATCACAGAACAGAAGGAAAATAGTGAGCCAAAACAAAGAACAAATATCTTGGTAACTGAATGACACAGATTAGAAAAAATATCTAAAGGTCTTATTCTTTTAGTAGCAATAATAATCAGAATTAATATAGCAATTTTTACAACATTAACCCTGAGTATGGAGGATTTAATAGTCAGTTATCATAGTAAAAACACTATTAGTCAATGAGTGTTTCCATCAGCTGGATTCTCCCATCAGCTCTCTCAGATCTGGACTTGCTCAGAGCCCATGTAACCATTTTTAAAGTGTTTGTGCAGTCCAGACAGGTTGCATGTAGTGAAACCATGACTTCTGGAGGTCTTGCTGGGAGTTAGTGTCTCAGGAGACTAAATTAAGCAAAAAGTCATTCAAATACAAATATCTTAATCTGAAGGATTATGTTGAACTAGGACTATAAGTGAAAATAATAATAACAATAATAATAATAATGGCAATTTAGATGCCCAGCTTAGTGTAAAATCAGAATTATTTCTTTATCTGTAAGGAATAGTGATCAGAAATTATAGCATTTTCCATAACCTCAAGAGCAATCTCTAGTGTTTTTGAACCATTATTATACAGCCATTAAGATGAGGAAAGGGCCTGGGTGGACTCAGTCACAGTCACAAGTCAATGCATAGATCATCCTCACAAGCATGTCAACAACTGTCCCTGCAGTATTACTATTAGGAAAGTGTGTGTTTGAGCAAAGGAAGGGGGGTGCATTTAGAGGCTCTGAGATTAAACTAATATCTAACCCCCAAGACCTTGCAATGCTTTCCATTTTCCAATGAGCTCTCTGCACACCAGGCTTCCTTGGCCAGCTGCAGTCATGCTGATGGAGGGGAGGTCACTGCTGATTCCTGCAATAACCAAGCCCTGTGGCAGAAGCTCTGCTTGGGTGAGTCCAACCTGTTGTGTATAAATGATGCAGTTAAGAGCCAAGAGGTAACCTGAGCCCTTCTTGCACACTGGAGCTGAAATGAGTCTGAGTTCCTGAATATCTCAGAGGGATAAGATTAAGAAACTTTTGCAGAGAATAGAAAATGGCATGCTCTTAAAAAAAAAGAGTTTTTAGAGTTGCCTCTAAAAAAAGGCAACTGGGAAGGCTTCAGGGAAAAAAAAAGGTAAAAAGATAAAAAAAAGGAAAAAAGAAAAAGAAAAAAAATGAAATAAAGGAAAAAAAAACCCACAAGAAGTCAGTGCTGCAGGAACTGGATGGAGGGAATGAAACACGAGAAAAGAGAAATATTTGTCACTAGGGGGCAACATGGTATCAGGGAAGCAGATGAGCACCTCCGTGGAAGACTGTGAAATATGGGAGCCAGAGCATGCCACCATATGGAGGAGAGACTTTTAAAATAACAAGGCAGCCTGGCGAAGCACAGCAGAATGAGAAATTGAGTTTTACTACCCTTAGTCATCAGATTGGAAATGCTCTGCCAAAGAGGGAAGTGGGAGCGAGGAGGGGAGCTGGGCAACTGTGATTTGATCAGCAATGCCAACTGCCAGAGAATTAGACGTTAAAACCTCCTGAATGAAGGTGACATGATAGAATCATGTTCATTATCAAGGTGCAGGGAATGGGAGGAAAGAAAAGTGTACAGTGGACTGGCTGCATGAGTTTAGAGTAGACGTCTGAACTCGTGACACCCATAGGCTATATCACATAACCTGTTAGTCTAATAAAAAATAAGTTTAGGAGCTCTCAGTTCATACATTTTGAGTGGATTTAAATCTCAGTGCAGTGCACAGGAAAGCCGGCCCTTAAATCCCTCCATGTCTCTGTAGGAGTAACAGAGAGATGTGTAGAAGCAACATTTCCACAACATCTGATGCACACTGTGTTAGCAAAAACAATATTAAAGCTATTTGCTTGTTGAAATAACAAAATAACAGAATCACACAGAATCACAGAATCTTCAGGGTTTGGAAGGGACCTCTAGAGATCATCTAGTCCAACCTTCCCGCTCCAGCGGGCACACCTAGAGCATGTGGCACAGGGC
>JAUBOD010000204.1:417361-443586 GCA_032353885.1 Nothura maculosa | reverse complement strand
CAGAGAAGGAGACTCCACAACCTCCCTGGGCAGCCTGTTCCACTGCTCTGTCACTCTCACAGTAAAGAAGTTCCCCCAAACACTGACTTAAAGCCAGTGTAAGAAAGGCTTCCCTTTATTTAACAAATTTTGATGATGAATCTGGGTAGTGGAATCTGGGACATGATGCTTTCAGAGGATTAAGCTTAGAGCACAGTTTGCAAGTTTCTATCCACTAGGAAGTTACTTTTAATTAATCCAGAACATGACTATATGGACCCAAATTGCTTAGTTCATGGAGGATAAATCCAGACGCCCTAGCTGTGTTGCAACCTGCACATTTGAGCTGTAGGGGTGGGTCTGTGTAGCATCCTGTGCTCTGCTATAACTCTGCTTGCACCACTGCCTCCAGCACCCATCCTAGTGCCTTCTGCCTCCACTGTGACCACTTAATTTGCCATGTTTGCAGAATACCATTCACTTACTAAGTTCATTTTCTTTCAGTTCAGTGAAATGAATAAGCTCATGATGGAGACTGCTTTTCACCAGACCTGGCACAGGCAAATAAGCAGCAGCTGGTAGGAAGGGGAGCAGGACAGCCTGTTCTCTGCCACAGAAAGACATGGCTCAGCTATTCCAGTGAAATGTGCCCTTATTCAACTTTAAACTAATAAATTATCCTTAGACAGCCTAGGTGTGCTGAGTTGGTCTTGCCAATGAGCCCTATCCACTTTGCATTTGCCTTCACTGAAGTTAGTCATTTATTTTGATATTCAGAACTTGATAAAACAGTAAGACTTGTTGCTATTGTTGTTGTTATTTCTTTCTTTTTATCTCAAATTTTATTAGTAAAAAAATACAACAAAGATCCTCAAGAGGTTATCAAATGCTCTATTTTACCTAGTGAAGTTTAAACTTCACCATTTTGGATGTAGACAGATCGGCAGATTGAATAAAACTCAGATATCATCAGAAATAGTATACAAAACAAGAAAGAAGTGTTGTGCAGTAAAAGCGGCTATAGTAGTTATTTCTAAGTGAGAGTGAAGTGAATAAATAATTGCCATTTCTAAAATAATGTGCTTCATTTTCTTGTTTACAACATTGTAAAGCAAGAATAATTCCACTGCATTTTATTGTGTTAGATATGTGAAAGTTACATAAGTAAATCAGAATGTAGGCTTCTGTTTAACTATTTGTTATGAAGAATTATGAGCAAAAATAAAATGAATCCTTCTAAACAAAGACAATTGTTTAATTTTGGATGCCATTCTGGACTCAATCAAATTGAAATTTGAGCTAATTTTCTCCTAGGCTACATGGGACAAAATTGCTCTTATTGATGTCCATCTGCTTACTGAATGAGGTACAATAAGATCCAAATATTTTCTGAGATCTAGGTGCATCACTAATATGAATATTTATAACTATGATATGGAGGTTGTGTTTTATGGCTGGACATAATATTGCAAAATAATTATAATCTTTAATAAAATTTACTGAAATAGTGAAAAAAATAGCACAAGTAGCATAACTTAGAATCTGTAGAACAGTGATAATGAATGAGACAAAGGTGTGCCCCATTAACCTCCTTTTACAGAGGCAGAGATCAGATGTCTAGAAAATACTGGACAAACATTGGACATATATATTACCTACTCTTGATATTCTCCCAGCCTTGTGAACAACAAAAGTTGTATGTGTTTGTATAACACTCACTTGATCTCATCCCTATGGATACACTCTGCTTGGGATCCAAGCAATCTTGCAGTACTGGTATCTTCTGACAAGGAGTCCCACATCTTCCCAATGCATTTTGTGAGAAACCGCCTTCTTTCATTTGTTTTGTACCTGCCTTCTCTTCCAGCTGCCAGTTACATCTTGTATTAGAAAACATAGAAAAATGTTCTTCATATAAGACAGTTCATGTATCTGCAGGTCATATCCCCCAGAACTGTCTTTTACTGCACAGTCAAGAGTTTATTTAGTCCTCTGTTTTCTGACTTTGTGTTTCTTTAACTTTAGTCTCAAAAGGAGGAAAGTTGTGCAAGATATTCCTGAAGTTGAATCCACATTCTGTCAGACCCTGTGAATTGACTGTCATTTGTTTCAGTGCTTATCTGGGCTAAATGTGAGATCCACTTGAGAGGAATATCATTCAAACCCTTTGAATACAGTAAGCAGACATGTGTCATTGTATTGAGCACATTCTCAAGGATTTGACAGCTTTTATTTCATGCATCATTCACCTCTTGATGTTGTAATCACACAAAGTAACATTTCATTAATGCAAAGTAAAAAGCTGATAGGGTATTGAGAAATAATATCTGAAGCCAGGCATGCTGGTAATGGATTTCACTGTACTTTGATACCCCAAGCTATGTTCACATCAATGTGACATCTACTTACTGCAAAATAAATAAGAGATTGAACTGAAGATTATTTACTAATTTTATTTGCAGCTGGGAGTTTGTACTAAGAAAAGCCCTGTAAGCCCAGTTCCAGAATTTTAGCTGAGCAGTTATTTAAATAGTGTACATCCAACTGTGGATTTTTGCTTAACTCACACGGCAAATGAAGAGTTATAAAGAGAAACTCCAGTGTGAATCCTTCCAAACAGCTTAAATTTGCTCTCTCTTAAAGGCAATGCTAGAAACATTGTTTGATATATCAAAGTGAGTAGGATTTGCTCTGACAGGTGTCACTTAAATTACCCAAAAAGTATAAGCAAGCAATGAAAATCAGGATTAATCTAAATTTGCATCACAGGTGGTGTGGAGTATTGACAAAGGGATTTGAATTGCAGTCAACTGTCAAAATGGTACACTGGTTATCCAAACACAAGTGAATCCAGTGGGAGATCAGCATTAAGGCTGTTTGCTATCAGATCTGAAATAGTGACTGCCTGCCAACAGTACTATGGCCTCAATACTTGCATGCACTAAAATGCACATTTATATTAAGGGTATGAGGGCAGCAAAAAACAAGTACTTCAAATCTGATAAGGAATAAAATACACATTTAAGGTTGCCTGTTCAGTGTCCCAATGAAACAATGTTCAATGACAAGACTGAATATAATCTGATGCATTCATTGAAACAGGAAATATAGAGCTTTCTACTTGGTAATTTTCAATTATTGCTTACAAAAAGTACAGAACATTTCTAACAGGACTGCAAGAATCACTAGATATTAAAGAGTTTTCTTTAAAGCAGTAAGTACATCACTTTTAAACAATTTTAAACTGAATATTATATGTCTATAAAAAAGGAATATGTTTTAGATATGCTTGGTTTCTAACATGCGCTAAGTAACATAGTTTATGTGAGAATAGATCCCATTATTTCTTTGTTAACTGTTCTAACTCTTGATTCCTGAGTACACCTGGGTTGCAAATATATCCAATGACAAAATTAAAGTGCCATCTTTCTGGGCACTGGGAGTTGCCCCTGTTGCTCTCTCATAGTAATCTAGTGCCTTTAGCTGTAGAGTTGTTAAGATCTCTGCATGGGGCTAGAAGGTGAGTTGCAGAGCTTGGTAGAGACCCATGCTAGGCATCTTTCTGGCACCCAATGGAGGTCACCTAGAGTACCTTTAGCTAGTGACTTTTAGTTTTAGGTTAGCACTAAATGTCTACTTTTGTATTACTTGCAGCTGCTGCTGCAAAAAGTCAGGTTTTCCTAAAGTCCCATGAGCTTGTGAATAAACTTTTATGATTGTAACACCACCAGCATTTGCAGATCTACTAGTCCTTGGATGGACTGCATCTGTTCTCCCTAGAGTCCACATGCAAAAAAAACAGGCTTACTACACATCTGAAAAATAATTCAAGACTTGCTTAATTCTGTGCATGGCCTTCTCTTTCATTGTACCTTGTGATCCAGACATTTATCTTTACTGCTGGTTAGTTAATAAGGAAAATGTTGAACACAAATCAACTTCTCTGTGACTTGCTGTTTCTATCCAACTTTCTGACTTGACTGGGTTTCCCAAACCAAACAATCTTTTTTTTTTTTTTTCTTTCCTCCTTCCCTAACAAGGGGAAACATTTAACTTATAATTCTCTTGATTCAACACTGGCTGTCTTAAAGCATAAAATGTCATCGTATCCTCTGAGTAATTCAGGTTACCAAGGTCTGGAGATGAAAACAATTTCTTTCAGAATTTACATTGTATGAAAGCACAAATTCTTCTTTTCAAATATTGTCTTGAGTTAATGAATGCTTAGATTAAACTAGCTTTGTTCATTGCTCTGACTGATGTAATTAGAGATTTTTCTTCTAAGTGCTGTGTTTGATGACTAACATTTTTGCAAGTTTCCAGCTGAATGCAGGGGAAAATTCAGTGGTGATAAAAAACTAAAGAGTTTAAATTATTCAACCATGCTCAAAATTCCCTGTTTGTTTTAGTAGGTCGAGGGAAATATGTATATCATCGAAACTGAGAACTGAGGGAAAATGTGTGTTCATTGAAAAGCTTTCTCTGGAGAGACAGTTTGTAATTACTACTTACTAGACACTGTAATATAAAATGCAATAAGCCCAGCCCAAAGAAATTCTTTCAGTTGCAGTGACAAAAGATGAGGTAGAGTTGTAACTATGACTGTAGATAATGACAGTTTAGCATGTTGATATGGAGATAAAGGGCTTTATTGTTGACCCAGCTAACACAATATTCTTCCCTAGGGATAGTGCAGACAGCTCTGAGTAAACCTTTAGCTTGATTTATGGAAGGCGTTAAGTATAGAATAGAGGCTCCTTCCCTTATGAACTGATTTAGCTATTGGAATGAGATGAGTGGTCTTATGGCCTCTTATACTAATACAGGACAAGATTTTGGAAAGGTTTTCTGAAAAAAATAGATTTGTGAGGCAATTATATCAATCACTGGTGTATTGGAAGTGATAATCTAGAAAAAAAAGATAACATAAACTAGAGGTGAATGAAAGGAAGAAATGAGAGGATAGTAGTGAAGTCAGTGTCCAATATTAATTAGGGGAAATGTATACTTCATGTAGATAGGGAAATGTGTATATTTTATACTTTTATAGTTTATATAGTGTGATAGCATGAACTCGTCTTTTCAAATATTGTCTTCAATTAATTAATGCTTGTACTATTTTTTTTATGCTAAGGAGAACTGATATTAGTCACTAGTCATTTTTTACTATTTCCTTCTTGTTCCTCTTGGTATGTACTTGCTTTGTTACTTCCTCAATATTTTAATTATCCCTTCTTTTTCATCAATGTTATATTTTTCGATATTTTGACTACCACCAAGCATTTTAAAGGACTCTTTTTCCATTAGCTGCATCTAATGATAGGAAATCCATCAATTTCCATTTAGACATTGGCTTTCTGAAAAACAAATTGTATTGTACTGAAATTAGCAGTATAGTATCTCCAATTCAATAATGACAGCAGCATGACAATGTGCAAATTAATGTTAAAAAGGATTATCACCTTTTCACACATATTTTTGCATTAGTTTGCAACATTATTTCTTTATACAATATGAAATCTATGTTGTGCTAAATAGCAGCATGATTTATTGTTGTTCAACAGATGCAGTATACTTATTAAGATTCACAGGCCTTCTATATCTCAACAAATATGCTAGGAAAACTTGCTAAACGGGATTACAAAGTGTAATACATATATAAATAGCCATAAAAGACACAGATAGCCATGTTTATAGTAAAAAAGAGGGGAAAGTTGAGTTTCTGGCCAAGCTTCTCCATTCAGATGTCAATGGCTCCCTGATAGTTCTCTACAAAAATAATTCCTTTGTAGGCCTATTCTTTCATCTTCTTACAGAGGAAATACTCTTCCTAAATTTGTTTTATTCAATTAGTTTACTGTAAGGACTTATTATCCTTGGTAGTTCATTGGTTTATGGTAGTGCTCAGAGATTTCAGCAATTATGATACAATGTCTTAGAAATTTGTGCTATGTACCATGGGCTATAAAAGTCATATTTGCCAAAATGCTCAAGACATAAAAGCAAACAAATGGAATGACGATCTTGTGGCCACTTACTCCAGTGGAATTAAATTTACTGTGATTACTTGGAAAGTGATGTCCTTACTTCAACCTGAAATAAAATATTTTTATTTTATTTCTGCCACCATGCAATATCAGCCAAAAAATTCTTCATTAGGAAATGAGGTGCTTACTATTATGATAATATTAATTCTTGATAAGGATAGCAGCACCAAATCCATGTCTTTTAGCATGAGGAGAGATGAATGAGGATACTGAAGAGCAATGGGCTGTTTGAGCACTTGCCAAGTCATATGAAAATCAAAGCTCTTACTTCAAAATGGCAGCATCAGTCCTATGACTAGAAATCAGTCCCGTTGAATGGCATTCTATTTTGTTCTATTCCCAATTGAGCCATAGACAATCACATTTCACTAAAAAATTGTGAAACAGTATATTATTCATGAGTAAAATTTCCAAGATATATATCTGAACAATACCAGAAATAAATCTCCCAGTATTATATTCATATGTTTCTTGCTCACAGTAAAGATTAACCAGATATCAGTTAACTGATGCTTCTTGGACCTCTGAATAAGCAGAATGAGCAACGTTACATGAGTCAGAAAGTATTTGCTCTAAAAAAGTGTCTGTTGTGACAGCTAAAATCATTATAGGAATTGTGGGAAGTGTATTCATTACATTTTTAATTGGAAAATGGGAATCAAAGAAGAAGCTGTTACCTTGTGATTTGAACCTGGTGGATCTGCATACACTGAAACTTATCTTGCAAAGGGAAATGCTGTATATCTTCAGATACTTCTCCACAGAAATTACTGTTTGTGCAATGCTAACATTGTCTTATGATGTTTTTTAAGAACTGCTAGTCTCTGCTTTACTCTATGGTGATTCCTCTTTTCATAGAATTTTTCTTTCCAATTCATCCAAACACTCTTCCAAAGGATAAAGTTGAGAACCTGCATGCTGTAGGGTAGAGCCTTAATATTGAAAATCCTGCTTGGAATATGACAGATCTTTATATCTTTCTTTATACTTCACAGGGTACTTCTTTAATTTTGATTTCATTCAGATTGTTGCTGTTCTCTTTGGGGGGACACATCACACCAAAGTGAACCTGTATGTAGCATTTCCTATATCTGTGGACAAGTGTTTATAGAATCATACTATCCTAGAATCATTATGGTTGGAAAAGACCATTAAGATCATCCATTCCAGTTATGTAAGTGTCCTTAAAATAGTAATCCCTAGCTTTATAGCTAAGATTATGTTGACACCTTCAGAATATATTGATTGAAAAATTCAGGACATCTACTATCCTAATATTAGTAATTTCTAAATGTTTGTTGTAGTCATCATTATTTTGATCATAACTTATTTGAAATATAAATAGATGAAATAAAGTTTCTTCATAGTATAAAATACTGTCTGAAAACAGAATTTTTTGTGACTACATCACAAAATTCTGACCTTAAAATACCCTACTGGACTATACATTCTTTTCTCATCCATATTTATATATTTATATATTCTGTGCTATTTATGCTCATAATATTTACGTTTGACTTGTTCAAAATAAGAGAAAACAACCTGCGTCGCAGAATCACAGAGACTCTATAGTGGCTCTGGAAAGAGTCATGAGGAGCTAATGAATACCTCCTGGTAGTCTTTTTTTTTCCTCCTTTCCAGTAACAGGAGGAAAACTCATAACATCTTGTTTACTTGTCTCTGAGGTTGCTCACAATGATTTCCTCAGAAATGATGCTCATATTGAAAGGCCCTATTCACATTTACATAGTGACCAGTTATAAGCCATGCCATTCTTATCTCATTTTATATTGTAACTGGGGTTGAGCATAAAGTGCATGACATCTAAAGCATCAGTAAAAACCTTCTGGTCCAACTTTTTACATTATATATGCCTTGAGAATGGATTATATATGGTGCTAAAACTTCATCACCTTTATCTATTCATAAGTACATGTAGTGACTAAATTATCAGTTTACAGAAGAAGCAAGAATTTAGGGATTCAGAGAATTCAGGGAGCTGCACACTGAGAAGGAAGACCGTGATGTCCTTGAGCAGCCAGCCTGCTCTGTTCAGGGCTCTGTTGGAGCCTAAATCAGTAAAGGTGAAGTCCTAGTTGCTGCTGTCCCTAAATTGGCCTTTTTAATCTCAGCGCTCCTAGGTCATCAGCATCTATGGGTGGTCTTATCATCCTCTGGAAAACCGCTAAAGACAAAACCAATATAATTTATCCATAATCTCTTGAACTACTGTGAGATAAATTCAAAAGTAAATACATAAAAGCTATTTCTGGGAACAGAGCATATTAGACATTGCCCAGTCAAAGGGCACTAACAGGCAGGCTATGAAGAGATGTACATTTAAATACAACCAGAAACTACACTGTGTGTGATAAATCTTTTCTCAAGGAGCTGGTGAGACTTCTCAAGGCAGATATATCTCTTTCTTTTTCAGTTCATTATTCCAATTTTTGACATTGCTGAAGGGAAAAAGAAATGAGTAGATAAAGATTAAATATGTTTTTCTTTACTATTCTTTTCTTTTGACTATGCATATCAAGAGAGAATAGAATTTCATAACCACTTTCTGGAAGAGGTGAGAATTTTAGTTCTGAATCTTTCTATACTGTATTTTTATATATAGCTTCTTCCTTTATAAATGCAATGCTGTTTTATGCTGTGCATAAAAAATGAAGTGCTGTTGTCATGTTTCCTCGAGTAACTTAATGAGTACATTTTAAGTTAATTGACTACCGTAATTTTGCAAAGAATATTTTGTGTACATGAAGCTTTATGCATGTAACTTTAAAATACATTGTAGACATCATGTTATATTTTCCCTTTTAATTTTTTACTTAGTAAGATGTGTGTCTAGTGTGACTTTTACTAGTGTGACTTTCCCACTACCTTGAAATATTTTGAGTGAAGAACACTGTAGAAAAAGTAAGCATAAAAACATATTCCTGTAGTTTTCCTCTTTCTCTCTCTCTTCTTTTCGTGAATTTTTAATATCTGGATCTCATATGTATTTTGTGAATATACTTGCAAATTTTTATTTTATTTTATTATGAAATTTGCATTGTTGTTATCAACACAGTATGCTTACTTTTTAAAGGAAAAGCTTGTAGACCTTGTGATTACTAGAACCTAAACTGAATTGAACTGAATTACTAGGACCAAAATGTATATTGAATACAATTGAAGTATTGAAAGAAACAAAAGCTATAGAAAAGGTATTAATTTCACCTTTTTTTTCTCAATAAACTTTGAAAAAAATACACTTATCAATTTAGGTTAAAAGCCTCACTGCTGAACATTCAAATGCTTGTACCCTGTGTTCAACTAAAAGGACTGCTCTGTGCAAATTGTCTCTACTAATAGACGTGGTCACAACTGACAGAATTTCAAGGTGATATTAAAGATTAAAGATATTAAAGATTATAGTTGCAAGGCTTTTCATATGTCGCTTGACACAGGATATTGCCTGTGCTGGGTTGTGTGGTGCATGTAATGATACAGTCATAAACACAGAGCCAACAAAGGCTTGCTTGGTATGTAAACAGTTGTATAAAAGATGGGGAGATTAGTTCAGATGGCTATCTCACATCCCTAAGGAAAAGAGTAGGCAAATCTTATGCATGTAAAAGGTTAGAATTAACTATTAAATCCTTCTGTTATTTGCATGTTTAGGAATAACATCAACATCCATTTTCCAGTATGACTTCCAAATGTCTTTGTAATCCTAAATATAAAGGGAGCAGGCTGGGCTTGAGACGAGAGTTAGTCAGATGACATCTGGTCTACTCAACTTCTTGCACAGCTCCATCAGCTAAGCAGGCAGAAGTGACCAAAGAAGAAAGATGTTGCCACCTGTTCTCATCGTTTCAATAACCATTGTAGCAATCGAAGTCATTGTTGGATTTACAGGAAATGGATTTATTGCAATTATTAACAGCATTAACTGGATCAAAAATAAAAGTATCTCTTCAGCTGATATGATCCTGATCTTCCTGAGCGCATCAAGATGCATCTTGCAGGTGACAATAGTGATACACATTCATAGTCTCTACTTTACGGACGTGACTAAACTGGCTTCTATGTACAAAGCTTTTGGTGCTGTGTGGATGTTTGTAAATCATGCCAGTCTGTGGTTCAGCACCTGGCTCTATGTCCTCTACTGTGTAAAACTTATCAATTTCAACCAACGGCTGTTGCTGCAAATCAAACTCAGGATTTCTGGAATGGTTCCATGGCTGCTTCTAGGATCACTGATAGTCTCTTCCATGACCTCTTTCCCATTATTATGGATTACACCCAGCACATACCTTTGCAGTTCAACTGGGAACTGTAGAGAGAATAGCACAGAGCATATTACTAACTGGGACAGCTCACACCTCTACCTACTTCTTCTTTACTTTACAGGTTGTTTTATTCCTCTAGTACTATCTGTGGTGACTTCAGCCCTGTTAATTGATTCACTGTGGAAACATACCAAGAAGATGCAATGCTATAAAAATAGTTTCAGGGATCCTTTAGTAGATGTTCACCTAACTGCAATTAAATCTATTATTTCTTTCTTGGTCCTATATCTTTCTGGCTTTGCAGCTCAAATTCTGTTGACACTATCAACTTCTCAAAGTAAAGATGTTTGGAAGGTTGCAGTTTCTTTAGTTATAGCTGGAGCATATCCTTCAGTACACTCTATTATCCTGATTTTAGTAAATTCAAAACTAAAATCAGAGTTCAGAGCATTTTCCCAGTATTTTAAGTGTGATTTTGAAAATGTGACTTTCTAATCCATATTAAATAACTTTTCAAGCATAAATCTGCAATCAAGACTTCTATGTATTTATTGTCCCAATGCCTTTTTTTCTTAGTTCCATCTGAAAGAAGCTCCATCTTTCAGATATTTCTGTGATTATTCTTTACCATTTGAGAATATTTAGAAAAAAAAGTTTTATTTTATTTTTTTTAATCACACAACTATTAAATCTCCTGTTATCCTAGTATCTTATTTAATAAAGAATAAGAATAATAAGAATGTAGTAAATGATGTACTTATAAGACAATTCTCATTTGGATTTCAGAGTCTTAAAGACTGCTAGTTCTATGTTACTTTTGAATGTAAGATAATGGGACCAAAACATAGCTCACATTTACCAGTCTTCTGCAGAAAGATCTTTCACATGAGAAATTTAAAATTGGATGAAACATATTATCTGCAATGTGCGGCATATTAACAGAATATGCATCTGAATATGAAAAAAAAATTGCTAATATATAATTATGGGGAAAATTAAGATATGGAAACATATCGCTGATTGACTAATGTAATAGAATTATACTCCAAAACACGTTTATTTATGTTATGATTCAATATGTATAAAGCAACTGAATGGTTAAATATATCATTAAAATTGGTCCTTCTGTTTAAAATATATTTTATTCTGGAGTTTTTTTGAAGTGGATTACTGTGGTAAAGTGGTATTTACAGTGTAAACATATGATGATACATGGATCTGTCTATCTGCTTTATAAAATTTCCTTCAAGCTGAGTTGACCATTCTGATCACAAATCTGTCTTTTAACATGATTTGAGAAGTATGAGTTGTTTCTCTTTTAATTTTACATGTTACTATGCCACTATTTCACATACTGTTGATGAAAAATATTCTTCAATAAATCCTGCCATTTTTATCAAAAATGTGATAGATGATTCTTCCTGCAGTTTCTTTCAGCTTTAGTATTTTTACTCCATATATCTTCTCTGCAGGAATATAGATAATGCAGTATTATAAATCAGGGTAGTGAAAGCTCCAACCTCATCTATAAAACTGATGAGCGGGGTGGCTCATTTACTTTTGGAGATCAGTTTCACTGTCTGAAGAGTAGGAATAATATCTCTATGAAATGCTTTGAAATCATTGTAAGAAAAATATTACATAGATGGTAAATGTAAACTTTTAATTTATTTTGTAAAAAAATTACTAACAATGAAATATATATTGATATCAATGAGATGTATGAGTGCCTGTGTTGTCCAGGTTGAAGTAATATGATTATCATTACATGTAAATAGTGAGATTAAAAAGGTCAATAGTGTACAGCAGAGATGGTGGATGGTTTATACATTTATACAGGGTTCAAAAGCATAATGCAGTACCATAAAACTAAGACTATTGTAATGTCCAGGAACATGTGATTTGTTTTCTTCTTTTGATCAGTGCTCTGTCTGCTGTAATGACAGTGGCCCAAAAGTCCCTAGAGGACTCATCTGCTCTGGTGAGATGGCAAATAAGAACCAAAATTCTTTTTCCATCACTGTCTTGGAGAGGTTTTATGCCTTATCGCCATGGGCTAAAATCAGAAGGGCTGATAGCTTTATTGGCCCATTCTCTAGCAGGCATCACCATGAAAGGAAATATTTCTAAAATAAATTATTAATATTATTTATTTTTACCTGTTTAAGAAGCTCTGGCAAAGTTCATTTTCATGTTGAGTTTACTTTGCTCTAGCCGTCCCTTGAACAAAGACTCCCATTTCTGGCTGCAGTATGAGGGCAAAGAGATCAGAGCCAAATATGAAAATAATGACCTCTGCTCAGCTTTCTCACTGTTGCCTCTCTTTAAGGAGGGGTAGATGTGAAGCAACTCATTTACAACAATTAATAAAATATTTTTCGGTGATTCG
The DNA here is from genome assembly GCA_032353885.1 of Nothura maculosa. Taxonomy (NCBI): domain Eukaryota; kingdom Metazoa; phylum Chordata; class Aves; order Tinamiformes; family Tinamidae; genus Nothura; species Nothura maculosa. The sequence goes on along the minus strand of JAUBOD010000204.1, from coordinate 430,891 downwards.
AGGGAAGGACAAAGCTCAACCACTTCATATCTTTATATTGTATTGATGAAAGTTTTGTCATACACAGCACAGACTGGGAGAGATGGATACAAAAATCAGAATTTTAGATTACTAGATTGCTAAATAAATTATTGGGTTTGTCCCTTCCCCTCCCATCTTTCCCTTAAGCTTCAATTTATGTCTTCTGTATCTGTGCTGGATATAGTTTCCCATTTACTTACTGATTTTGCTCTGCTCTTTATATTTCAACCTTTCTCTTCCTAAAATCATTATATGTATTCTCTATAGAGCCAGCTCTATCTTTCTTGAACATTTTAAAAATATTTCTGATTACTATTTCGTAATAAAATATAATGCATTAAGTAAGAATAGCATCTCTTCTTACAGGTAGTATACATGCATCAGCAGATAAACAAAACTTTTCAATGTATGGATTTCCCTTTTTTGCATAAAAATTATAAAAAAGAACTTTTCTAAGATTTCTTCTTTGAATTAGTGGTAATGGTTGAAAATAAGACTCAGTTCACTAGTATGTTTCCACTGAAACTTTGCAAGTATAAAGAGGAAAATGCTTTGTGCAGTTATAGTATCATCAAGATCATTGTACAAATGATGAAAAAAGATAATTAGTGCAGTTCTTTATACTGATTGCAAGAAAAGCAAGGCTTCTCTCATCATTTTTTATAGTTTTTATTGATCATGATCCTTACTTTTTTAGATCAGAATTCATATAGACTTTTATTTCCAGAAAAAGCAGTACATTTATTTGTGTGTACGTGTGTGTACGTGTGTGTGTGTATGTGTATAGAAATTAATGTGCTCTAGACTCCTATCTAGGTATCATCTTTATGAGTCTGGCAATTATCACCATGCCAACATCTGAATTAGAGGGGAAAAAAAAAAAAGAAAAAAAAAACAAAAAAAAACCAGCTAGGATCATGCCACAGCCATTCTAGGTTTCAATAGCTGTTGCCTTCTGTCGTTTCTTTCTTTTTAACTGTAGTAATTATAGGTTGTACCTGACTAACTCAACAGCTGGGTGTCAGCTATTAACTAGATCATCTAAATCTAAACATCTCTCTAGTATTAACCATGGGGTCTTGCTTTTTCTTTCTAATATTTTTGGTATCCTCCAGGCTGCTAATTACCTCTCTGCAGAGAATCACCAGGCAGTGCTACCAGCTCCAGAGACTGTAGAACAGATGTTCATATAAATGTGACTAAAGCTCTAATCGCTTTCCTTCTTTTCTCTGCTGCCAGCTTTATAACAGCAATCAGAAAGACATCACCCTTCTTTCCCCTGACAGCACCAGAGTTCTGTCATACCACTTTATTCTGATTAATTTTGATTAATTAAATATGATTATTCAAAAAATTCAAAAGGTGTCAATGAAGATTTTGCATTATACCTTTTTTTTAATTTTGTGAAATAGAACTTCCTATCTTACTGTAAGGCACAGAGAAGTTATCCTTTTTGGCTGAGTTTTTAGTAGGATTATAATTTAGGATTACTTTTATCTGTATTTACTTATTGCCTTACCCATCATAATGCTCAGCCTTTGTTTCATTATTATCACAAGGACAGTTTCAACAATGTTATGATATACTTCTAAAAGATAATTCCTCTGCCTTTCAAAATTCTTTATCCTGTCTGTTTCTTGTTTAAGGACGTGTGTATGGGAGGTCATCAGAGCTTAGTTAGGTGTATAAATAATACTGTCTGTGTGTCTATCAAGAAAACTTTCATACAAATATAGGTCTCAAGAGTTACAGCTGAAAAACAGTTGTTTTCCCAATAAATATACAATATTTTTGATCTGAATACCATCCTTCAGTACAAAAACCTTTAGCTAATAACTACATAATACCACGTTGTACCTGGTACCCTCATTATTTCAAAGCTTTCTTTTCTCCCTTCTAACATCTATGCTTTACTCAATAAAACTTTATATTGACCAAGGTAGCAAAATTAATATATTATTTTTTGGATAAAACATGATAAAAAAAGAACATGGGATCTCATAAACCTGGAACTTCTGACATTTATAAGCATTTCCAAGGTCAGCAGGCCTTTTCTGACTCCCAGAATGTTCCTTATCTCCACCTTGAGAGGCCACACCCCTTCTGCAGTGCTCAGCTCATCTGTGCACAAAAGAACAGGGGTACACAGCAGAGCACTTGTACAGATGGTGGCAACACTTGATGAACTCCTGTGAATTATATTGGCTATTGAGAAAGCAAAACAAGCAAAGAAAATCAGAGAGGTCCACACCATCTACTTTGACCATCCTCTCCTCTCCTTGCACATTGCTAGCAAAGGTCCTGTGACAATAGTGCTCCCTTCCAAAAACATTAATGACAAAACCAGATATCATTGAATTATGATCCAAGTGCTGAATGCTGTACTACAGCTCAAGTTTCCTGCTGTCACAAAAACAGCACAAACACACTGCTTAACAGGAATAATACCCTGATAGCATCAAGCACCCAGTTACCTGTTGGAGAAAAGGGTAAAATTAAAGCATGTCTGGCTTCTAGACACTCAAATCTGTTATTGTGATGAAATTAAGATGGATGAGCGAACTCATTTAAGTCATTAATTAAAAAATGGATTGGTATGTGATTAGACTAGAGTTTCTATTCTCTTCTACTCATTAATTGTAGTATTTGCATTTCACTTTTTTTCCTGACTTTATATCTTTTATTGCTTCCCTCTCTTGCAATCTACTCTTTTCCTTTCCAGAAAAATAAAAAATGTTTCAGTCTCCTTTTATCACTTCTTTTCTTAGCACTTTCTCTAAAAATCTGGGTTGGTTTTGCTGCTGTTTTTGTAACTGAACACTAATGAAATCAAGCTAGGTCATTCCCATATTTCCTTTAATGCAATAAGAAGACATTACAAGACAGATTGTTGCTTTGGGTAGATTTGTACTTCCTTTATGATAACATTGTGAACAAAACTTTGCCCTTTTTCTTCTGCAGGTATTCAAAACAAAACAAAGCAAAAATCTTAAAACTAAAGATATATTGAAGTTTCCCTTTCAAATTTTACCTCAGGCATTTCTGCTTTATAGTCCTTTCCCTAAGTTTCCCCAGGTCATTTGTCTATCCTTAAACCATATGCTGATCTATTTTTCTTTTACAGACATTTGTCTATTTTCTTTTCTATTTTTCTCCATAACTTTTATGCTTGTATTTTTTTCTTTCAAGTTTAATCTTCACCTCTATTAGTCGTTCAAATATGCTTGTTTGTGTGCATACACCCTCTATTTCCCTTTCAAGATAGAGATGGTCATCCAAATATTTTCATTACCTAGGATTAAGATAAGAAATGAACAGAGAAAATAAAATGTAGCTCAGCATATGTAAACAGAAATATGAAACTATTGAAACACTGTATGTGTAAGAAGTAGATTTAGTACTAAAATAATTTGACAATTTATAACCTCAGAGAGAAACATTAGAAAGGGGGGGGGGGGAAATTGCCCTTGAATACAACCAAAATGTATCTCTAATAATTAGCTCCTTTATAAAACTGCAAAAAAAAATTTCATGAGGAACTTATGGCTACCCACAAGAAAGATTTGTAATGGTAATTATGAATAGAGGTCTTTTAATCAAATTTGATAAGAAATACACAATGAGCATTTAGGGGTGAACATTTAGGGGCAGGAGTTCAACCAACAGATGTTCATACACCATTTTGCATGCATGCTCTTCACAACATTTAAAAGGTAAAAATTGGGTTCCAATGGACAAAAAAAAAAAAACAAAAAAAAACACAAAAAAAAAACAAAAAACCTCAATTAAGTTCTGCTGGAGATATCTAGGATTTCCTATAGGAATCTAAAGTAATATTTGGGACATGCACAGTAATTCCTGTCTGGGATGAATACTTAGATAAACTTATCCAAATCCAGTAAGCACAGAAAAAATAAAAGAGGTAATTGCAAACTTTCTAAGTTATGCTTGATCTACAGTTTCCAGATATAAGACTAAATGTAGTTCTATAATTTAATTTGGTGATGATGTCCATTGTATTTTTTTATCATTTTCACAGAATCACAGAACAGTTAAGCTGGGAAGGGATCTCTAGAGATCATCTAGTCAAACCCCTCTTCCAGCAGGGATACCTAGAACAGTGCTGCATCCAGGTGGGTTTTGAAGATCTCCAGAGAAGGAGACTCCACAACCTTCTTGAGCAGCCTCTTCCAGGGCTCTGGCCCCCTCACAATGAAGAAGTTCTTCCTCACATGCAGATTGAACTTCCTGTGTTTCAGCTTATACCCATTGCCCCTTGTTCTATCACTGGCCACCACTGAGAAGAGCTTGGCCCCTTCCTCCCTACATTCACCCTTCAGATATTTATACATATTAATCAGATCTCCTCTCAATCTTCTCTTCTCCAGGCTAAAGGAGACCAGTTCTCTCAGCCTTTCCTCACATGAGAGATGACTAGTCCGTTAACCATCTTTTTTGCTAGAAAACTGTTGCTTTTCAGAATATTCTTTCATATAGCAAAGGCTTAAGAGTTAAATAGTTTATTCAAGACGCTTTTTCCTAAGAGAACATTGAATTTTTGTTATGATGGCTCATTATTTTTAAGCTGACAGCTAAAGTAGTATAGTTATATATAAACTAACTTTCATGATTTCTTTAGAAAATCATGTTCTACATTCAACTCTTGTTCTGATCATATACCTCTCTGTCATGTGGCTTCATAAATGATCCCTTGTGAATAGTCCATGAACTACGTCAAGTAAACAGCATCTTTCAGTGATGCAGTTTCACATGCAGTTTCACATGCAGTTTCAAACATTGTACATTCTTAGAGTTGATTGAGCATTTTTCATCCAAATACATTATTCAAAAATGTTTCTGTGTAATAACTTCTTTCAAGATTAAATTGAAAAGGAATTAAACCAGCTCTGATCCTTAGAGGTTTAGTAGGTTTAGGAAAAAAAAGAAAAAACAACAATGTAAATAGAGCAAGAAGCTTGTGTCAATAATTTTAGGTTCATATCAGTTTAGATGTTTAATCTGTGGAATTTCCAAAATTAACCACGTCAATGCTTCATCATTCCACTTTAACAGAGAAGTTTTTATCTATCACTCCGAAGTTGTTTGATATCAATGCACAGAATTTTCTGCTTAGATGCTGAATATTGTATCTTGTTTTTTGTTCAGTTACATCTCATATAAACACTTTCTATTCTTAAACGAGTGTGTGCCTTAGTCCATGTCCATCATGAAGTCTCATTGTGATATAAGCAATTGATTTTCTTGCTTTTCCACACAGTCCCCAAAGAACCTTGAGAGTGAAACTTTTTTTTTATATATATATGCATGCCAAGTTGCTCAAAAATAAGCAAATAAATAACCCTATAGACTTCTCCTATCAATGTTGTTCTCAGTGTGGATGTGTCATATCTTTTCATATGTCAATTTTTGATGAAAACATCCACCAAAAATCTAAATTGTATGGGTTTTACTTTTATCTTTAACTAGCTCTACTCTCTCTCTGAAGTCCAAAGACATGAAGCTGAGCCTTGAACCTGGTAAATAGATGAAATGATAATACTTAAGAAGAGTAGTGTTATATTGCATTTCCCCATGACTCTCAATGTCTTTGGTTGTGCTGGGAAGATCCTGACGTGTGAATTTTGGCGTGCAGGATAAAAGGATCAAGAAAGAGAAAGGTTCAGATAATAAGCTGAATGAGTAAGCATTAGGAACAACTGACGAGCACATTTCAGTAGAAGACTGAAGCACTAAGGCATCTGGAATTATGTATTTTCTCAAAGAGAAGGTCAAGAGTACCACCTGTAAAGATAAAGTTCCCTGACAGCAAAAAAACTCTTTGATAAAGGAACAATTAAATGCAATGCCTGGGAGCATTAACTTAGGCAAAATTAGAATAAGGTGCAACTTTTATCTGCAGATGTAACTGATCCCCTGGAAAAAATATATAAGGTTGTGATGAATTAGCTACCATATGAAGTCTTTTCCCCTAGTAAACTTCTACACCAAGTGTTATGTAGAGGAACAGACTAATTTATCATCATGGTTTGCTAGGACCCTAAGATAGATGGAAATTCCACTCACCAGTATAGCTCTCAGTCTCCAAGGAACAAGTTCCTCTTCCTTTGAATCAAAATCAACAGACTAAATACAATGGAGCCTATTACTAAAGAATAGCCCTGTTTACTGATATTACTAATTACTCTTTACTAATACTGCTTAAATTGTCTAAAAGTAGTTTCCATTACTTTGTATATCTGAAAAAAAATATATAGCTTTTGGGGAAGTAGATGATCCTTAGAAATACTGGAATAGCCACAAAGCAGGCTAAAAAAAAATAGGCAGAAAATAGGCATACTAATTGAAATGCTGACTTTGCATGTGAAAGCAAGATTTCAAATAAACGAGAAAAGAAATGTTCCCAAACAGCAAATTCCTGCAGAATTTCTGAATAATCATTTGTCTTTCAGACTCCTACTGAAAATGGTTTTAAAATCCACAAATCTTTGAAAGAGAATGCTCTCTGTAGAGATGGTATTTCTTTTTCTCCTTTCATGGAATTCATCTCTCAACTATTCAATCTCAGGAGGAAAAAAAAGACAGAATAGAGTTGAAAAATCTCTCTTCAACTCAGTTTTGCTCAAAATTTAGTTTTCTTACTGCCTTGTTCACCTATTGATTAAGCTTTCAGTTCAGAGCTTTGCCTTCCTCATTGAACAGACAAGTCAGACTGAAGTTCAGAGAGGAACTTGCAGACAGCTCAAACTCATTTTGCTCCCAAGGACATATTCAAGCAGCAAGCTACAGCCTGCTGTCTCTTAGGTTCAAATGTAATCCACTAAATTATAGCTGTTCTCCCTGCACAATAGGTTTACAAAGCATAACCCTATATAGCTTAGCTTCAGAAGCTTCTTAAATCAGTCCAATATTTTCTATTCTATTCTCTATTTGCCAAAATCTCCAGGCAAGAAATGCAAAGAGGTATCTCTGTTGTCAGGAGCTTGCTAAAAATATATATTCCTGATCTGTATTTTGCCTGTTTTTAGTGAGAATAGAGCAAGACAAATAGGTTACAGGCAGGTTATATCTTTAAAAAGGCAGTCTCTATCAACAGCATCAAAGCAGACTCTCATTATACCTTGCTTCCTTCTGAATATAGCTAGGGAGCTGGGGAGCTAGGCATCAATTCTAACATTTTGTGCATTCACTCCTTTTCCCTTCCATCCTTCCACTTAATAAATTCTCTCATTCCCATCTTTGAGAAAGAAATGTAAGTAATACCTATGTGCAAGAATTTTGCCAAACAGACATTATGTTTCTGCTGTCAGCCAATAGAAAACATACAGGTCTGCTCACAGTAGAGATTGGTGTCATGGATTTTGTGTGTATGTGGTTTGAAAATGAAACCATCACTTCTAAGAGAGAAAAAGTGACCGTACGGTTAAGACATCGGTGATGTAGTCTGTGATGTAGATCACAGACCTCTGATAACTTCTAATATTTCAGTGGCCTGCACCAGTCCTTTTTTTCATAGTTATCAAGATAGAAATTCCCATCTAGCATTGTCCTGTCAGTAGCCAAACTTAGTAATTAGAAATATTTGTCCAGATATTTTCTTTCTGTAAAAGAGGACCATAGTACTTCCATAACTTTGAATGGAGTCCTAAGGATCCATATGAGCAAGGTGCTCACATCCTTCAAAAACCTTAAGAACCTTAAGCAGCTAATCTCAGGTTAATATTTCCTAGATTTGCCTAAGCACATCAAACCAGTATGGTATTGCTACCCCTGCTTGATTTGCTTGGAAAATGAACCTAAAGAATAATCATGAGTAGGCTGTTAGTGCCCACAGCTGCCAGGTCACAAGCTTTCAAAGGTGAAGAAATAGAAAAGCAACTGCTTTTCAATGGATTACAAGAAAAATCTATTCTTCAAGAACAAATTGTCACGTACAATTTTTTCTACTTCTCGTTCTGGCTTTTTTCATTTTTTGTAATGACATGATAACTACAATTTTTTTCAACAATGTGACCCATATCTTCAGGAGCAACACAGTAATAAGAACATGTTCTACTTATTAGTAGCTTTTTTTTTTTTTTCCTGCCATGAGAAAGGAAAGGAAGTGGGATTTTTGCCATAAACTTTGGAGTAACCACGACATTACATATTGTTACAGTTATTATTTTGAAAGAAAACAAAAAAAACCTCAGATTTTTCTCTTAAAAATGTCATTACTTATATGTTTGTGACTGTATCACACAAGCCCAATCAGTGTCACATAAAATAGATAAGGGCACATGATGATTCTGTGCAAACTGCTGTAGCTGTGACAAATCACAGTAGCCAACAGTCTGTCAATAATCTTTAGCCAAACTATACACCATATGTGACAGGCATCACATTGAATCAGAGCTAAAGCCTATAAACAACACCTTGGACCAAGATCAGTAATTAAAAGTACTCAGTGAATATTATAAGTTTTTAACTTAATATTTTATCTTAAAAAAAACTAATAAAATAACAATCAACACTTTTAAAGGTCTCTATTCTTTATCACACCTCTAAGTGAGAAATTTTCATCCCTGCAAAGCAACTTGGTTGATAAATATGAAGAAATGTGCATCTATTTTTATTAAATGCTTATTAAATTATTAAATTAATTATCGGGGCATTATTAATATGTGTATGCTTAACATGATGCAAGTGAGAAAGGTGTATAGAATTTGGAAAAAAGCTGTTTATTTTGTGAAAGGAGGGATAATTCTACCCAGAAGGGATTAAGTTTTCAGTCAGCCTGGCTCCAGCTTTGCCCTTAGTACCAACATCTTCACAGTACACTGGATTTTGTTTCTGTGGCTAGATATAGAGAAAATACTCAGGGCAACAGAGTATAATTGCTGGCTATTTTCTTGTCCTCGCTGCATATGAATTTTGAGGAAGAACTTTAGAAGATTCCAGGCAATTTATCTCATAGGTCAAGAGGGGGGAAAAAAAAAGCACCTTTAAAGGTCAGCTCAGGATAGGCAAGCACCGTGGTTGCTAGCTGAACATTTCAGGAAACCTAGTGCTAGTACATGGTTAAAAGCATCCCTGCATGGAACATGCCGTGCTGCTCTGAGTTGTACTCTGTCTGCCTCTTCAGAAATATCCGCAGGATAACTGCCTACCATGAGGCTTCTTACCAGATCAGATACTCCCTGCTGCACAAAGGTGACATAAGCTCTGTATTCAGTGCTAATTTGACAAATGCAGTCAAGTGCTTGGTTTTGATCTGAAGAAAACAGTGCAGCTGTGTGATGTGGCAGCGCACAGATCTAGTATTAATCATTACAGATTCGATGTCAAGCAAAAGCACACAACATGAACACAGAATAGTATTTGTCTATATAACTCTTTACATATTTCTAAGAAAACAGAAATATAAAAGAAATGACTACTGTTCACTTTTTTTTTTTTTTTTCCTACAAGGTCAACAGGCATGTTCTGCTGAATAACATTTAATAGGTGTGGTGGTCTATTTTTGACAGTAAAGCAAAGCTTTCCATGCAGACTGATTGTACTGAAAAGAGAAGAGAAAGGTCACAGATGTCATTTTGTGGTGAAAAGATGCAGAGGCTTATTTTTAGAGATGACTAGCATCCACTGGTTTTCACATCCTATAGTTATACAGTTTGTTAATTCAATATGAAAGCTCCTTACATGACAATAATGTGAAATTGCTTTATCAAACAGAGACACTATCATAGCAAAAAGAACAAACTAGAAAAGACATTACAGTCTATTATAAATCTGTCTTGACCCTGTTAAAAGCCAGGCAGTTCAACTCTGAGGGTAGTCTAAAAAAATCACGCACACCTCATTGTTTACCATGGGGTCATGTCAAGGTCTCAGACTAAGATTCTTCTGTAGAGCATTATTAAATAACAATCAAAAGGGAAAAAAAAAGACATTTGCAGTGTCAATATTGGTTGCTTTAGCTAAAGTGCACATTTTTGCTCTATCCCTCTGCCCCCCCATGAAATAAAGTGGAGAGTAGTTTATGTTGACATCTCTTAGAGATGCATTCTCCCAAAGCAGGCTGACCCTCTGTAAAGATCTTCACTCAGGTCTGACTTTTTGTCTATATTTATGCAAATAAGTGCCTGAAATAAAGTTAGTTCTGAGTTGTACTTTAGTATGATGACAAGGATATGCATTGCATAACATAAGCATGTGTAGGCATATTTAAATATATAAGGCCTGATGGTATTGTTTTGGGAAAGATAAATCTGGGTAGGATTTGGATTCACATTCACAGTAAGCTGCCTATTGAACACAGTCTTTGGAGAAACCTAGTTTCAATATTGCCTCTTTTTTCCCCCCTATTTATCTTAATGTGCACCTCATTTCTCTTTCCTGAAATACTGATAGTCTTTAGGGGTAGGATGAAGAGAAAGAGAAGCAGCATGCAATTAAATTTTCTATTCCTCCTGACTCCTTCTCAATGGCAGGTTTACATCACTTCAAGTTTCAAAATCAATTAATTTGGATTCATTGTGGAACAGTAGATTTCAAAAGAACTTTCAGTTGGATTCAGATTGAGATTGAGATTGAGATACCTAGTTTATAGGTAATTTAGATAAATACAGTGAACCGTGGAATGTAGCTCAGTTCACACTAAAGTGTTATTTAGTTACAAAAATAACTTAATATAGAGTGTATGCTTGATCTCTGCTAGTTGTAAAATGAACAGAAATCTAACTCATGCATAGGTGCTTTAGTAGGTCTTAATCTAGACCTGAATTTCTCTCTTGTATTCATGCCAGTAAAACCACTGATTTTCATTAGCTCCTTTTTTTTTTTTTTAACTACCCTCCTGCACATAAGTAAAAACATCTCTACTTAAAAGTTGTGTAGATTTGAGAAGGTATTGAAAATGAAGGGGAGAATAAATAGCTATACTTTCCTTCTTTGGCAACCAAGGCCAACTAAAAATGTTTTGGTAACATTTTTAATGTTCAATAACAATTTCACTGCACAGTAATAACCAAACTGTATACCAGTGCAGTATAATTAAGAAAGAAAATCAGATTTAGTGTACTGAATTTTAATGCCTTTTTTTAAGTGAGTTTCTAACTTTATCCAGACCATGCATGCTTAAGTCAAAAAGAAGCCACCCCTCTAGCTCAGTCACTTCTGGGGCAGCAAGAAACTTGATATAGAATCATCTTAATTTAATAAATGCCCCATTAAAGAATCATCTTAATTTAATAAATGCACCATTAATTAGGATTATGGAAAATAATCCTTTCAAAATCCTACAAACCTTAGAATAGTAACATTGAAGTCCATCTAAATTGCATTGCAGCCAACTAGCCCTCATCCAAACCCAAAGCCTATCTAGAATGAGTTATTTATTCGGCTAGGAAAAGAGTTATCCAATTCATCAGGAAAGTCAGTTTTAATGAAGCTTCACATGAACCTATTCGATGCGTGAATACATCCTGAATTCTCAAAGTAGCTGTGATGACATCCACCTATTTTGAAATGAACTAACCTCTTATAACACTATCTGGAAATGTTTTTTATTTATTAGAAATCCCAAAATAACAGATTCTGTCAGCCTGTCAGCATCTGTGTAAACATCAGCCGAAGCTTGCTTTGCTTCCATATTTTGTCATCTACTCATTCATTATTTTTGAAATGTTAACACTGACTTCTAGCTGCCTAACTTGAGGAGGTGATAATGAATAAAGCTAAACTAATTAAAGGTGATAGTATAGCCTACTGCTGTTATTTTATATTTTTTTTCTTTAACAGGTTGAAATGTTTTTGTTGTGTGTTTTTTCTCTCAGATAGTCAGAAGTATCTCATTATAGCAGTAGAACAACATATTGAATTTTGTTAGGCAAAAACATAAGCACAAATGAGATCATTAAAATGGAGGTTTTAACACATTGTCATTATGCTATCATCGAGGAAGATCTATTTTACTTAAAAATGAGAAAAATCAGGACACTCATATTCTAAACATCCGTATAAAAATCAGAACACATTTATGAACCAAGCAATAAATAAAAGAGCCAAGAGAACCAAGGGATGAATAAGAGATTTTCAAAAATAAGTTTAATACTAAAGCTTCTTTTTATTAATAGAATTATCAATTAATAATAATAATACTAAATAAAATAATTTGATAGATCTTAGATCTATTGTGAATAGATCTATCAAATATCTATTGTGAATAGATCTATCAAATATCTATTTGATAGATCTTAGATCTATCAAATTATTTAGATCTATTAGATAGATAGAACAAGTTAGATCTATTAGATAGATAGAACAAGTTTGCCTGGGGGAATAAACTCTGGGAATGGTGCTCTCTGAAGAACATTTAATGTGTCCAACTCTAGTTTGTCTATTCCAGTTACACTTATCAGTTTACTAAAACATATAACTGTAAACCTTATCCTGAAAACAGAAAGTGATACTTATCTGGCCTTAAGAAATAAGAAATATTTGATATTTCTCAATTGACACAACTCACATGAAAATAAGTTTAGTGTTTAGCTACCCAAATAAATAGTGAGAATCATTTATGCGGCCGAAAGATATTAAGGTGATATTGAAGAGCTAGCAATGGTACAGATGGATATATTGTCCAGAGGATGTAATGCTGAAAAATGGAAAACAACAACAACAAACCCCACAAAACACAATATATTTAGTATATGAGGGAGTTTTTAAGGTTTTTATCTTTATCGCACAAGCAACAGAGAAGAATTTTATGCTGAAATAAAATTCTAGCTGTCTGTGTGGCCTAGCATATGGAAATGTTTGAGTGACCTATAAACCTATTTATAAAGAGCTGCCTGGCAGAGCAGTGCAGGAGTCTCAAAACCACTTTTCTGTGATCTGATAGTCCATTACAGTGAATACAGTAAAGCAATTTCATATCAAGCTATTGAGTTTGAGAGCAGGTGGACCTTCCGGTTATTCTCATACTTCCTCCCTTCACAATGTCATACACCACTGTGCTACTGAATGTTAATTTGGTGAGAAAGAGTCACTTGCAGCCTACAGTAGGCAGTACCACAGTTTTTCTGTGAAATATAGACTCTTAATTTTCTGGAAAAACATATATAATAGCCTCCACATATATTGGCAATCAAACAGTTGGTGAACTGTATTTGGCATAGGTTCTTATCTATTAAGTTATATGTATCAGAAGGAAAAAAAGAAAAAATAGCATGCCCTGAAGACCCTTAGGTGAAATCTGTGAAGATGCTCCCATGCATTCAAGGACCCTTCTGCCTGCTTCTAAATAATAAACTCTCATCCCACATGAGAAGAGTGAATGTCATTGTCTATTAGATATGGTCACTGGTGGGGGTGGAGTGGGCCTAGGAAGGCTTGTCCTGCCACCCCGAACAGGGACCCTTTTCCATTGCTGTTCATCCTCAGTTAGTGCTAATTCTCTTTCCTCTGCCCTGTGGCAGGAGGGTGTTGTTTTTTCAGGATGAACTGGGA
>JAUBOD010000204.1:406312-417261 GCA_032353885.1 Nothura maculosa | reverse complement strand
CAGGGGGGTTGGACTAGATGACCTCTAAGGTCCCTTCCAACCTTACACATTCTATGATTCTATGATTCTATGATTGTAATGAAAAGGAAACATATCGTGTAATGTATCTATTTACACTAGAAGAAAAGTAGTAAAAAGCTAAAATTTTGGAGGTACAATTCATATTTTCACTCTTTCATAGTAAGTGGTATTTAGGGTGCCTAGGGCAAATTTACCTGAGTAGTTTAGATGAATCTTGTAAGTGTTTTGAGTATTGTCCTTCAAGATTTTCTCAAGATTACACGTCTCAAGAGGGACATCAGAAATAGCAATATGAGCACCAGACTTACAGACACAATATTTAATTAAGAGCTGTAGTGTTCTATGAAGTGCAAAATGTAATTTAAGATCCTAGGAATCTGAGCCTGGCTTTGTTTTGCTTTTGAATAAAGATGAAGTAAGTTCTGTAGAAGGAGAACACAATGCATTGTGCATTTATCAGCTTTATCAAAATACTCTTTAGAAGACTTCCTTGCTTGGATTATTATTTGTTTGGGTTTTGTTTTCTTCCTTCTTTCTGTAAATTCTGAAATTCTGCAATAGAACTTTGTTTTTGGAGTGTATGTACTCTTAGCAAATGCACTCTAATTTACTGATTGACTTATACAGCTTCAGCCTAATGTTCCAACATCTGCTTGTAAATTTATAGGTGAAAAAAAGTCAAGAGAAAAGAAAGAATTAAGAGAGTGAAAGAAAGTAGTGGCTATAATGAAATCTAGAGATGGTTGCAAACTGGCAGGAATCTGGAAACTGCCCAAGACATTGAGGGATTTAAGATACAACCCCTGCAATATTTTGCAGGGTAATCCATTCTAGATTAAATGTGTGATAGTATAAATGTCAGCTATTAGAGACAAACGTAAAGAAAAGAAGAAATCATGGATAGCTAGTATTTCCTGAGGGTTAACCTTAATGAAAGTTTGTCATTAACTGATTTCTTTTAAGACCATTTATTTTGTAGAATTATTCTTTGACAAAGCTTAGTTTCTGCATACATGCAATTCTCAAGTTGGTCATTAAAAACAGCCTTTATTCAGGATGCAGCTGCTAAATAACAAATATCTAGCTTCTGATTTGCTTTAAATTTTAAGTATTGTCATTAAATACAAAAATAGCCATTATTATTTAAGAGAATGGTTTAACAACAGTGTCACTCACAAAGTAGATGTTTCTCAATTCACATAATTTACTAAGAAAATAATACAGAAATCATGCTATATGTATGAATCAAAATAATATTTTGTTGAACTTTCAGAAAAAAACTTTTTCTGTAGTAGCATTAACACTTGATCATATGAGCTACTTCTTTCATTTAAGACTATCAGCTGAACCTTGTTTTTCTCCTAAATCCATAGTCTAATCTAGGTTATATCCCTTGAATCCTACCTTTCTTGTTGGAAATAGAGAGCAGAAAAAGTAAACATCACACTAGTTTTAATATTTAATAATTTTATTTCTAATGTTCAAAGGATTAGGGGCCCTTTGGTATAGAACTAGCAGTCAGGACAGTGTGTGCCATTTTCATAATTAGTATTAGCAGAGTGTTTACTTCTGGAATTCTTATTTGTGTCTATTTGCAAGCCCTGTGTTTGTGGTATATATTCAAAAGAGAAGTGAGGAACTAGTGCTGTAATGACTTTTCTTATTAAGTAATTTTTATTTTTGTTTACTGAACAAAGCCAAACAATGTGAAGAGGTTTTGTTTTCCACAATTCTTAAGGAAAAAAAGACTTTGAATATAGATACTTCTGTGTTTGTAAGCATCAGTGTGTAACTTCCTTGCTTCAGATGATACCATTTTTTCACTTAGTATTATTAGACTTATAGAAAAGTCTGTATTTCAAGAGTTAGAAAATGTGGTGAAGACAGTTTTCTTTTGGAATGCCAGTCTACTAATCCATGCTGGCTATTTTCTTTTGAGTCTTTGAGTACATAATGATTCCAAAACAGAATTTTCCTCTTTTATGTACTCCAATTTCAAATATGTCTTAGCAGGACCTGATACTAACAAACAGAGATGATCTAGCGGGAAATGGGAAAATTTGTGATCCTGTGTGAAGGAAGCAGGGCAAGAAATAGGATTGCAACCCTGGATTTTAGGACGGCTAACTGTGAGCTCTTCAGGGAGCTTCTTGAAGGAATCCCCTGGGTCATGGTCCTAGAAGGAAAAGAGGTCCAGGAGAGTTGGCTGTTATTTAAACACCACTTTCTCCAAGCTCAGAATCACTCAATTCATACAAGAAAGAAGTTGAGTAAAGAGGGCAGGAGACCTGTATTCATGGCCAGGGATCTTGGGAAAACTCAAAAGAAAAAAGAAAGCATACATAATGTGGAAGAAGGGTCAGGCCACATGGGAATAATATAGGCACATTGTCAGAGAATGCAGGGCTGCAACGAGGAAGGTCGAGGCCTATCTGGAATCTGAGTTAGCAAGAGATGTCAGGGAGAACAGGAAGGGCTTCTACAAATATATCAGCAGCAAGAGGAAGACTAGGGAAAATGTTAGTCTGCTGCTGAATGGGGAGGGTGCCTTGGTGACAGAGGATGCAGAGAAGGCAAAGTTACTAAATGCTTTCTTTGCTTCTGTCTTTACTGCTAAGGCTGGTCCCCATGAACTACAGAGCCAGGACACAAAGAGAACAGGAAGCGAGGAGGACCTTCAGCTGGTCGAGGAGAATTGAGTTAGGGATTACTTAGGAAAACTGGGTGCACATAAACCATGGGTCCAGATGGGATGCACCCAAGAGTGCTGGGGGAATTGGCGGGATTATTGCTCAGCTGTTCTCCATCATCCTTGGGAGGTCATGGAGAATGGAGGAGATGCCGGAGGACTGGAAGAAAGTCAACTTCACTACAGTCTTCAAAAAAGTTAAGAGGGAGGAACCGGAAAACTGCAGACCACTCAGCCTCATCTCTGTCCCTAGAAGGATGATGGAGCATCTCATCCTAAAGTGCATCTATACGCATGTCAAGGAAAAGAGGGTAATCAGGAATCGTCAGCATGGATTCACAAAGGGGAAGTCATGTCTGATGAACCTGATAGGCTTCTACAATGGGATGACTGTCTCACTGGATGATGGGAGAGCCATGGATGTTGCCTACCTTGACTTCAGCAAGGCTTTCGACACTGTTTCCCATAATATCCTCATAGGGAAGCTTCAGAAGTGTAGCCTGGATGGATGGACAGTGAGGTGGATTGAGACCTGGCTTGATGGGAGAACTCAGAAGGTGTTTATAAATGGGGCTGTATCTAGGTAGAGGCCTGTGGCTAGTGGTGTCCCCCAGGAGTCAGTACTGGGTTGGGTGCTATTCACCTTGTTCATCAATGACTTGGACTAGGGCACAGAGTGCACCTTGAGCAAGTTTGCAGATGATACCAAGCTGGGTGGAGTGGCTGACAGTGCAGAGACAATGGAAAGCTTATTACTAGAAGGGCATATGCCAAGATATAATTCATCCTTGCTTTGTTTGATGAACTTTTATATATATATATATATATATATATAGACATATATATATATATATATATATATATATATGTATCCACTGGTAAGTAACAAGAGACAGTAAATTTGATGAATTCACTGGACATCAGTCATTCAGTAATCAGTACAGAGTGATAATTTTATTCTGTTACTGAAGTAGTATAGCAGAGGTGGAGATGGCTGGGACTATTTTGTAACCATTATCAGAAGTATTGCTTCTTTACTATCAAATTCCTTTGGCAACCAGCAGTTAACAGATACTTTGATACATTCCCTGAAATCAGTTATTAGAATTCAAATTACAGAAGGATAAAATGTCTTGACATGATACCTATTTCTATTAAGTATTTAGATCCTGTTCCTCAGTGAAGCAAAAAGAACATATTCTCCTTTCTAACACTGTCAACCTTCACTATCGCAAGAACTCCAAATTAATAATTATTTAACCACTGAACAATTATGACAGATGATTAATTGATCACAAGACGGTAGTTCTTGTGGTGCTATTAATCAGAATGTCATCGAGCAGAAAGAGAAGGCAAGCAATCTATATCTGCTAGCAACCATGTAAGGGGTACATTACTCAGTCAGCATGAAAAGGTCATTGTGAAGCTGCAAGCAAGATGAGCAGGCTTCACTAGATAGATGAGGAAGTATAATTTTATATATTTATCATTGAAAAAAATACATCTGTAGAAATACCGTAAATAACTGGTGTAAAGAAATAAAGAAATAAAAATACAAGAAAAGAGTGGGTTGCTGTCTTGCCAACAATATTTTAATCTCCTGTTGTTCAAAGATGACTAAATACTTATAGGGTGAAGGAAACATTTTTTCCTTTGACTTCTTTCAATTTTTTATTGAAGGGACATTCTGAAGCATTATCCAGACAAGACAGGCCTTTATAATCTTCTCTCCAACCATGTAACTCATTAAAAAATACTGAAACCTCCTCATTTTAAGAGACCTTTGAGCAGGCAGAAAAGAAAGTATCTATATCTATGTCTACATCAATATCAATACCTATTTAGCATAAGAAGAAGAAAAGGATAAAAAGATTTTATCTGGAGGCTAAAAGAGTGGTGGATATGAATCTTACTTTATTAATAAGTTTATTAGCTGAAGCACATTCCTGCACTACTGCAGTGTCATTTCTAAGACCTGGTTGACGTCCAGTTGGCTTGGACTTCATGGGCAGAGAGGATTTGAATTTGTTTGCAGTGAATTTACAAAGCTCCCTATAATTCTTCTCTATTAAGATTGCCCTTTCCCCTTTTCCCTTCCTCCTTTCCCCTTTCCCCTGTCCCTTTTTCCCTTTTCTCTTTCCTTTTTACTCTTCCCCTTTCTCCTCTCCTCTCCTCTCCTCCTCTCCTCTCTTTTCCTTTCCTCTTAATAGATACAGCATTGCATAAAAGTTTGTGGGATACATAAGTATTACAGACTGTTGAAATGCTTAGGTCAAGGTCTCAATGTGTGAAGTTTTCTACAAGTTGCAAGGCAAGTAGATTGCTCTAACTAATACATAAAGAGGGAAAGAAAAAAAGTATAAGAAGGACCCTACTGTTGCACTTTGATCATAGTTCAGTTCTGCAGTTCATCCAATGATTTTATGTACCTTCCCCTCTCTGCTCTTCAGATATTTTAAGTGTTAAATTAAAAAGTGGTTTTAAAAACATTGTTACTCTGTTGATTATCTCATCTTGATCCTCAAAGTGGCAGACCATGGTCTCTACATTATCTATTTATTTACTGTCACAAAAATATTGCAGTTACTTTAATGAACTCCTTTTAAAAATTTAAAACTTAATAAATTCTAGATATCTTTTCTAATAGAAAATATTGATTTCACAGGCATTTTTTCCATTGAGGAGATTATTATATAGAAACTGCCTTCTTTGCTGATGGCAAGTTTCCAAGCATTTTTATCAGATGAATTGTTTACTAGGCATTTTATCAGATTTACCAATATTTAACCAGAAATTTATAAATATCATGAGTATAGCAATTCTAATCTTTTCTTGCCATATGAGATGTATTTAGTTATCTGCCACTCTCCAGATGAATAATTGTTATATTAAGATTCATACTCTCTTGTTCTTAGCCTTCATTCCTTATCCCAACCTTTTCTCACATGTAGAGTCACAAAGATATCACATAGTTTTCACAAATTTCAGATTGGGGAAAAAAAAAGCTATTTGCCTCACGGAGTTTAAACATTTTTCTTGGGTCAGGATTACGTAAGCAAGTCAGTACATCCTTGGCATAAAAAAATTGGTGAAAATCTAAGGTGCTATCAAAGAGAGAATAAGAAAAAAAATCCTTGAACTCTAAATGAGAAATTTTCAAAAACCTAGTGTAAAGTCAGGAGATGACTACCATAATGAAAACTGTGATTGGGCTACAAAATGCCAAGAGAGGCATTATAATGAACAGAGCCAAAAAAGATAGCAGAAAGGGAGGATAAGAACTAAGCATTTTATTGTTAATTTGGCAATGAAGATCTGCAGAAATATTTATCATGTGGGATTATTTGTGATCTCTTATGATACAGCATTATTTTATCTGCAAATACTTGGGAGAGAAATCAAGAGAAGAGCAAGCTTACAGCAATGAGAGTTTTAAAAACTTCAATTCTTATGTTTTCAAATATGACATGTACATAGATGACACTGATAGGAAATAAGTATAGCCCCACAAAGTAAAAAATCTTTCACTAGTTAGATATTTTTGAACTACTGTAATGAATATCTTTTTATCCTTGCTGGCTATCAGAGAACAATATGAACATTACATCTGCCTTATATTGCGCAAATGAAACATGAAAGACCTAATGCACTACTTGGTTACTCTAAACTAACACCACAGTAATATTGCTGATATTGGCATAGTGAAATTAGGAAAGTGGAGAACAGGAAAAAAAAAAAGAAAAAAAAAAGAATGTGTTTCTGACCTCCTTAACTCAATCTTCTGTTATTTTTCCCAGTTCTTTTCCTTCTTAGGAAATCAGAAATCAAATTTTCAGGTAAATTAAATTGATCCATAGTAAAACACACTAACCACATAGTACTTGTTTATAATAAATTGATAAATATATTGTATCCAAATGTCACTTTAATAATAAATGATATAATGTTGGCAACATGAAGACAAATTACTGCTATTAAATATACTACTGGAATCTGTGGGCTTAAGGTATGATTTCCAGATCCATCTGCTTCTTTGAAAAGCCATGCCAATCAATAAAATCCAAAGCAAATAGTTTTTTTTGATAAAGTACCAAACTAGAGAAGAACAGCAGATTTTCAGTAATTCTTGGATAACTTAAATTCTGCAATTGATGATAACAGACATTTTCAGTGCAATCTCATTTAAAATTCACACTGAAATGGCATTAGATAAGGAAAAAAAAACCAAAAAAACAAAAAACTGAATTTAGTGCTCTTCAAAATCATCAACTGAGATGTCAGAAACCCTGAGTGATATATCTTCAGGTAGTTGTAACAAATGAACTATTTCTTTTTTGAATATCGTTGTTTCCCTATAACTCAAATTGCCAAATTCTGAGCCAGATTATTCCTCTTATTATTTTTATTTTTTATATTCATTTGAGGGAATTTTTAGATTTAAGCATATTCAAATTCAGCACTAACCATGGCAATAGAGAAACAGGTATGGATTGGGGATGATGGCAAAATTTGCTGTGTGAGATCCTATCTCTAAACATCTGCTAGTTAAATTACCATCTAATCATCTTTGAAAAAAAAAGAGTGTCTTGTTATGACAAGGGAGCATTTTGTCACCTGGATAAATTTTCTCCTGAAATATGTGGCCTGGTGTCCAAATCTCTGCAGGAACTAAAAGAGGAATTCAGCATCTGAAGTCATTCACTGCCAGGTTCTTTTGTTCAAGGACCAGGAAACCAACTGGATACCTGGGCTGTAAAACTTTCTGGGTTTTATTTAATAGGCTTGGACACTGAGTTGAAGATGGCATTTGTTGGTACCCAGGGATGAAAACCTGTGTTTCCTAAGAGAAACGTACAGGGGAACTCTAACTTGAGTAGTTGTGGTCAAGCTGAGAAGCCAAATGTCATGGGATAGATAATGTGCCAGCTCCATCCATCACCCATCTGGCAGAACCTGAGTCTGTTTTAGCCCAGAAGCCAGTCTCTGTCGGTGGTAATGAGTCCTGTTGAGAGAGCAAGGTCATTAAACATTTTAGAAAAGCTTTTGGGTTGGATTTGGTTCATGCTTTCCTGGCAAGGGTTGTGGATGGACCTAGCCCATAAATCTGTACCCGGTGGTACAGATATACTCCCAAGGCCATGAGAGTTTAACAGGGTCCTGTAAGGATGTAGACATTTATACATGAAATTTAAGCAAGAACAACTGTTAATGAGAAAAACAAGAAACTTCAATGAATAGTGCAAACTCTTACAGATGAGAGAACCTTTGTAATTTTGTATCACACTTGCATCTTTTCCTAAAGCAGCTGCTGTCATCCACTGCCAAAGAGAAAATACTTCACTAGCTGGTTTAGAAATTACTTTTTCCTCTTCTCGGTTATAAGTTCATTCATTTTCACAGGTGCTTATGTGTATCAAAAGCAAGATAAGTATTTGCCTCTGCAGGTTCTGATCTGCTTTGGTGTTAACACAAGGAAAATGGTTTAGGTCAGGGCCACGGTAGTTTTTGTATTGATTGAGACATAGCAGAATCCTTTCTGATCCTCATAACTACAGAGAACAAATTTGGGAATATTGTGATGATGTTCACTGTCCCTGAAGTAGACATCGGAGAACAAACCAGTGCAGGGAAACAAGCCTATATGTACCTGAAGTTCTGTCCCCAAGGGTGGATTGAATGTGGTCAACAAATGGGATAAACATAGGAATGTGCAAAATCATTTGTGGATGTTATACAAGTGGTCTACTCCAGCCTGAGCATGGTGGATATGTAGAAAAATAGTAGTCAGTTCAATGTAAGCATATTCTCTCTGAGAACAGAGATTTTTTTGTGCAGTTAAAGGTACAATTATTGTTTTTTTAGGACATGTTCTCACTATTTGAACAACAACAAAAAAGCTGGCCTAACACAGAAAACATTAATACAATAACCAGGTAAAACAGTTTTTGCTAATAAGAAGCTCTCTGCAGGTTTCAGACAATAATTAGCAGCCAGAAACCATGGATCTGGACTCTGGACTGTCTAAGCTGAGTAGGTCTTGTGGGGGTGAAAGTGTAAATCATAGAATCACAGAATCATTAAGGTGGGAAGGGACTCTAGAGCAGGGCAGGGACACCCAGAGCATGCGGCAGAGGGTGGCATCCAGACAAGTTTTGAGGACCTCCAGAGAAGGAGACTCCACAACCTCCTTGGCTAGCCTGTTTGAGGGCTCTGGCATCCTCACAGGAAAGACGTTCTTCCTCATATAGAGATGGAACTGCTTGTGTTGCAACTTACAACCATTACCCTTTTCCTATCGCTGGGCAGCAGTAAGAAGAGTTTGTCCCCTTCTTCCCTACATTCCCTCTTCGTGTACTTACACATATTAATCAGGTCCCCTCTCAGCCTTCTCTTCTGCGGAGAAAACAGGCCCAACTCACTCAGTCTCTCTTCATATGAGAGTTGTTCAATTCCCCAAATCATCTTGGTTGCCCTCCACTGGACCCTCTCTAGAAGCTCAATGTCCCTCTTATACTGGGGAGCTTAGAACTGCACCAAGTATTCCAGGTGCAGCCTCACCAGAGCTGAGTAGAGGGGCAGGATCACCTCCCTTGACCTGAAATGAGTATGTAATGTATGACTATGTATGAAATGAATATGAAACGAGTATTTGAAATGAGTATGGCTGTGCATGACAGCAATGTGAAAAACATGCAAATCCATGAATCTTCAACTCTTTCAGAATAATCTTTCATGTGCTTAACAGCTGTAGACTAGGATCATGCTGTTAAAAGACTGAAGCCCAGTGCAAGTCATCTAACTGACCACACACCGTGGAAGAACCTTTGAAGATGTGTTCTCTTAATTGGATTGCTCTCAATGAGAGCTGAGTTCTCTTAAAAATTAGAACTTTTTGTTCGTATTTATGATGAAAGACATATGAAAATATCAGAGAAAGAAAATAGGTCTAATGCATTAATGTAGGCTAATTGTAGTGGGAGATGACTTAATTTATAGGCCAAAAGGAACAGTTTACCATGAGTTTTTCACAGAGTATTCTGGACAAGAATAATGTAGTGTGTGCAAATAGGCCTGTTTAAGTGTTTCAAATTTTTCTCATGTTCAGGTTAATTACATAATTTATATAGGTTTTAAAATAATGATAAGCAGCCTTTCTCAAAAAAGTCTCCAATAGGAAAAAAAAAAAAAACAAGAAAGAAACAAACAAAATATGTTTAGTTGATAAAAAGAAAAAAAAGTATTGTCTGTCTGCCATTAATCTAAGGTTCCTTGTAAATTCATTCTCCAGTTCTCTCTAAGTGAATGCAAGATTATTTAATAGTCAGAGGCTTGAACTTGTTTTACTTAATTATAACATGTTCTGAACTTGGTTACTTTCTATTTTTATGCTGAACATTCTATTTAATTGCTAAATTTTTGTTTAGCATGATCCTTTGCTAAGTTGCTACATCTCACCTCAGAGGAAGTTATATTCCAGTGGTGGGAAAAATATAGAAAGGAGGGATGGTCTTTTGTTAAACATACTCATCTGAGAGTCAAGAAATGTAATTGATCCTTTGTCATCCCCATTTTAAATATTTCATTTTTAGTATAAGAATAAAAAGCTTTCCAGACTTAACAGGAAATTCTATCAGGGAATCACTGTATGAAAGTGTACATAAATGTTGTAGCTATAGACATTGAGAGAGATAAAACACTTTTTCAAAGCTTGTAACCGGCAGTAAAACTGTATTGCAACAAGTATGTTTTAGCACCATCTAGCTATCTTCTCAGGTAAGTCAGCACTGTCTCTACTGTTGATGAAATCTAGTCTCACCCTAACAGAGAACCACAGAAGCACAAAATGATTGAGGTTGGAAAGGACCAAGAGATTCAGCAGTAAGAGGAAGACGAGGGAAAATGTCAGTGCGCTGCTGAATGGGGACAGGGCCTTGGTGGCGGAGGATGCCGAGAAGGCAGTTACTAAATGCCTTCTTTGCCTCTGTCTTTACTGCTAAGGCCACTTTCCATGAACTACAGGGTTCAAGTGGAAGAGATATAAATGGGGTAGAGGAAGCACTTCCACTGGTTGAGAAGGATTGAGTTAAAGATCACTTAGGCAAACTGGCCACTCAAAAATCTATGGACTCAGATGGGATGCACCCAAGAGTACTGAGGGAATCGGCCGAGGTTATTGCTCAGCCTCTCTCCATCATCTTCGAGAGGTCCTGGAGAGCAGGGGAGGTGCCTGAGGACTGGA
>JAUBOD010000204.1:392406-406212 GCA_032353885.1 Nothura maculosa | reverse complement strand
GTGACAGAGCAGTGGAACAGGCTGCCCAGGGAGGTTGTGGAGTCTCCTTCTCTGGAGGTCTTCAAAACCTGCCTGGACGTGACCCTGTGCCACATGCTTGAGCAGGAAGGTTGGACTAGATGATCTCTAGAGGTCCCTTCCAACCTTGAACATTCTGTGATTCTGTGACCTCTAGAAATCATCTATTCCAACTCCCCTGCTAAAGCAGGGGCATCTAGAGCATGTAGCACAGGATCTTTCCCGGGCAACCTTGAATATCTCCAGAGAAGGATAGTCTGCAACCCTTCTTCGCTTCCTGTTTCAGTGCTCTGACACCATAACAGTACAGAGGTTCTTTCTCATATGCAGATGAAACTTCCTGGGTCTAGTACTGACCCATTTTTTTTGTTGCTGGGCACCACCAAGCAGAATTTTTTCCCCATCCTCTTTATATCTTCTCCTCAGCTATTTGTTCATGTGAATATTTCCGTTCTCAATCTTCTCTAGGCTAAACAGGCCCAGCTGGCTGACTTCTTCCCCCATAGGATAGATGATTCATTCTCTTAATCATGTTTGTAGTTTTATGTGGGACCCTTTATCTTTTCCTCATCTTTTTTTGCACTGGGGAGCCCAGAACTGCACCCAATACTCCTCTGGCCTCACCAGAGCTGAGCAGAGGGGCAGGATCACCTCTCGCGACCTGCTGGCAACACTCCTCCGGATAAACTAGAAGTTCTACTAGAGGTCCCAAATCCACACCTCCACAGATCTGCTTTTCAACAGGTCAACCCCTAATCTGTCCTGTTGTCTGAGGTTATTCCTGCTTAGGTGCAGGACCCTGTACTTGCCTTTTGTGAATATCTTGAGGTTCCCCTTCACCCAACTCTCCAGCCTCTCCAGGTCCTTCTCAATGGCAGCACAGCCTTCTGGTTTGTCAGGTACTCTACCTAGCCCATCTGCAAATTTGCAGAGCATGCACTCTGTCACCTCATCCAAGGCACTGAGGAATAAATTGAACAATACTGGGCCCAGTACTGATCCCCAGGGGACACCACTGGCCTCAGGCTTCCAGTTAGACTTGGCACCAATTAGCGCATCTCTCTGAGCACTGCCATCCAGATAATTCTTCATCTTTCCACTGTCCATTCATCTTCCTGAGCCTCTCTATGACGATGCTATAGGAAATGATGGGAATGAGGTGCTACTTTTCTAAATATTTCTTTTCCCAAATTAGTTGCAGCAGTCAGTTGAAATATTCACAAATATTTATAATTTGGTAAATGACTCGTGAGGAAATCCATCAGCTCTCAGCTTAATGTCTATGCCTTCCATTAGGATGAAGTATGACACCATGTTAACTGCTTGCCTCTTGCAGTTGTAAGGATTTAGTGGATATGAATGAAAGAGAGTTTTGAACTGCAAAACTGCTGAAATTGTGATGTCATTTCAGCAAACAATGACACTGCAGGTGCTTGGAGCTTGCTTTCTGATATGTGCAAGTGCTCTTTGAATTCTCTTACTTGTTTAATTTGGTGCAACTTAATGTTGACTGAAAAAACAACTTCAAGGGGCATAGTGAAGGGGAAAATGAAAGTAATGTCACTATGTTAAGGCAAGTGTGCAAGTGGACCAGGGTTTTCTTAATGAATTCCTGTATTTAAAACAGTGCAAAAGCTACAGAGTCTGCACATGCTTTCTGTTAGGCAGATGCAACATTTAAGTGGTGTCTCTGTGTGCAAAGTATCTGTGCAGAGCCAGAGCACTTCTGGGAAAATTGTGAGCACTTGTCCATAGCAACATCAGTGATACTAGGCACTCGAATCAACACATGCTCTATCTTTTTTTTTGTATTTACATGGTTTGTTGCCCTTCTTGGCATTTGCTTGCCTGTTTCATAAGCAGTTGCTTATATAATTGATATATATTTGAATTGATATGTAATAACTGAAATTACATGTTCAGTGTTGGGTTCTGGCTCAAAAAAAGGATTGGCTAATTTCTTCAGACGTGTGGAATATAACACTGACTGAACAGTTGAAGAATGGGTTTTGCACTGAATTGAAGCAAGGACTATTTGCACATTTGTGAGAACTTGTTGAAAACACTTTTTTTTAAACTGATTATTTTTCAAATGGTGGTTCTATGAAATAGCAGTTATTACATGGTTATCAGTAGTATGTGGTGGCAAAATGAAAAGGAATGAGATGCAGCGGAGCCTTCAGTACTAAAAGAGACTTTAATCAAATACTGTTTCCTAGTGTATTGCTCAGCACAGAAGCAGTTTGTACATCTCTGGGATCCATTTCTGTAGGTGAATCATTAGGCAAACCCCAGCAACAATATGTAAGTGAAGAGTAGTCTCCTTGATCCTTAAAGAGTAAAATAGACACAAGTCAATTGAGTCAACATTGGATGCCAATGGTCTTTCTTCCCGTGGTATTTCTGTCATCCCTTTCTTCAAGGAATCTAATGGTCTTCAGTGCTTTCATTTACTTCAATGCCAGCTCACTGTACTTATTCCTCAATGAATTTGAAGCACTTAAGAGAAAACTCAGTCCCATGGAATCATTTACATTTCTTGAAGAGCTGAAATATATAAATCCAAAAGTTATTTAAGGTCTTATCAGGAAAATACAGTATAATACAGTCAAATAAACGGCTGTGGACCTTTGTCAGGATTTGGTGCCTAGCACGCGGGGAAGCATGACAAATTCAAAATGAGCGATCAAGACTTCACTTTATTGCTCTTAACAGGTCGACTATATAGGCACGAGCACACACTTGTTACAATATTCACTGGTTACAGCTTCTCCATATTCCTTTGCTGATTGGCTGATCGCTTGTTGCCATGCTGCAAGCCACGTGCTCAGATCCTGTTTTCCCCCACAGCCTATTTACTTCACTGCTGGTACTTTTCCATTACTAAAGCCCCCTTGCTCCCTTCCAAGCCTTGCTCGTACACTGCATCGTGGCCTCCTTGCCCCCTTAACCATTCCCCAACCATAAACATAGATTCCCTCGATTACATGCTACAGGAATGTAAAGAGAGAACCAGTTGTGAAGCTCACTTTGCTTGGTGCATGCAGTATGTGCAGTGCATTTTAATAATTTCCTGTCCACAGACACTTTTATTCAACACAGCTTTTTTGCTGTCAGTATAGGATTATAGATACTCAAAATGCATGCAATGTCAAATTCTTCAGCCACTAAAATGTTATGCCTGAGGCATTACAAGCCTCATTCATTTCAAATACTGTGATTCACATTGTTGCACTGTGGTTAAGAGAATTTTGCCACATCCTGTTGGAATTTGTTGTTACAGAGGTAGGCTCCTGCGAGCAGGACTTCTTACATTGTAAATTATCCTGATTTACTGAAGGTTACTGTGAAATTAAAGAGGGCAGTAAAAAAGGATCTGTTAAGTGAATCAGAGAGCTATATCTTTCCTGGGCACCGACCTAAAAAACATGACCAATATTTCTATAGGAAAATGCTACTTATATAATGGAAATATTTACCCAACACTAAGAAATCCAGATAAATCCTACATCTAAAGATGAGAGAGTGCTTTTTCTTTTTTGATAACGGGGGAAAAGGCAAGCCTGAAAATGACAGATTGTGAAGTCAGTATTAAGTCTGAAATTCATGTCTTTTGTAAGCTGAAGCATTAATCTTTTGAAATAACATTCATGTTTGTTATTCTCATGTTGTTAATCTGGAAAGTCCTAAAGTAAATATACATCTAGATAAAAGCATAAAGAATATTTTATAGGAGAGATCTGAAATGAAACAAAAAGTGCTATTTGTGCATATATGGCTATGTTAGTTCACATGGCAGTAGTAGATTAATTCAGCATTATATAGTTTTAGTTATTTGTATTCTGGTAGTGCAGAAAGACTATGATTGCATTTTGAGGGACTGTGAGGTTTTCTACATTTTTCAAGAATATTAAGATTATATCATAATAAAATGTATGCTTTGCAGGCCAATTTCCTAGTGAAGATCAAATAAAAACAACAGTGTCTTGTCTCCTAATATCTAGGGGAGTTTTACTTCTTTATGAGAATGTATGAGTCACTATTAGAGGTCCACCTTATTCCCATACTGTAACTGGGAACAATGGGATTTTGGAAGCTGCTGTTGCTGGATTTTTCTGCCACTGAGATATTTAATCTGTTGTTGAGTATGTTACACTTTCAGTACTAATAATCAAAATTACTACTACTACTACTAATAATAAAGGATCAAAATTGCCCATTACTAGGAAAATTTTGTCATCTTTCTCAGGACCATCCCTAGTGGTCTCAGACAACGTCCTTTTCAGGACTTTCCTTTCTGCTTTTCCTTGCTTCTATCTCCAAGTTCACATCTGAGAAACTCATATTTCACATTTCTCTTAAAGCTCAGCATCCAGTAGGAGCATCTTAACTGATGTTAAATCATATTGAGGAGGGACTGGAAACATGCAGCAAAGACAAACTACAACAAATAGGTCCATTGCTACCTGAATATCTTTTCTCTCTCATGCAGCTTAATGGCCAGAACAGCAATTTCTTGATGTTCTTGATGTTTCTTGATGTTTCAGTCGTGATATTTCTCTGATGATTTCTTGATGTTTCAGTCCTGGCCAGTGATAGGACAAGGGGTAATGGGTGCAGCTAAAGCACGGGAGGTTCCACCTGCAGGTGAGGGGGAACTTCTTTACTGTAAGGGTGACAGAGCAGTGGAACAGGCTGCCCAGGGAGGTTGTGGAGTCTCCTTCTCTGGAGGTCTTCAAAACCCGCCTGGATGCCACCCTTTGCCACATGCTCTAGGTGTGCCTGCTGGAGCGGGAGGGTTGGACTAGATGATCTCTAGAGGTCCTTTCCAACCTTGAAGATTCTGTAATTCTTATTTTATTTTCTAACAGAAAGAAAACAATGCGAAGCATGGAAACCATCAGCACTTTCTGCTTAGCTGCAGATCAATTCCCTAAACAAAACACACTGATTTTAGGACCTAATCTTTCCAGAAAGTGAAAAAAAAAATGTGAATAGGTATTCTCTGTAAAATAAATAATAGCGTATGCCTTCTTTTCGGTGCCACAGATACTTGCCATGCTGAATGAACCTCTTTTTCCTCTTAGGAATGTTTAAGTTATACATTATCTCTGTAACAACTACTGTATCACAGAATTTCTGCAAAAAAATGATTGCTTTAAAAATGACAGTTAAACAAATTTTATTTTTATTTATGCAGAAGGTCTAACTCCCTCCCTGCCTTACCCTTTGACTGCAATTGAGGGCTAGCTATATGTTCTTAAAGTCAGCTTCAATATCTAGGACTTTCATGAAAAGAGTGAAAATCATTGTAATGACATTAAAGGAAACAAAAATTGTTTCCTTTGAGCAACAAATTATACCAGCATTAAGCAACAATTACTATAATGAAAATTATTGAAGCAGCAAGGTTTCAGACAAGCTGTGTGCATCTGGTCTGTTCATCTGCTTCTTTGGAGAGTGCTTCAGAGACACAGGCAAGCATGGTGTTTTTAATAGTGTTTTACTAGAAGGAAAACAGAGAATGTTGTTCTTCCTCATCAGGTTCAATTTTACCCTCTTGAAAGGAAGAAAAAAACCTCACAAAGTGTAAACACGTCCTTGTTTTTCTGTAAGTACAGGCTAAGCAGATTATACAACATCTTCATGCTGTAATTGCAGCAGATGTAAGTAAGTTTAGACTGAGGAAATCTAGATACTGCAGGAATAAGTCTTTAATCATTTAGTAGTTGAGACTGTGTTCGGAAGTACCATGCTGCTAAAAGATGCCATCGTGTAAATGTAAATTTCAGGTCTTGACTGTTTGTGATCATTAAAGATTATATGAAGAATAGTAGTTATTAACTCTAATGTTCTGCAAATTCAGTTTTGACTTTTTTTTTTCTAAGTAGAGAAATTCCCCTTAGACCTACAGTCAGATGATTCATCATGCCTGCCCTAGTGTTCATTACTGTAGGTTTTTCTCCTTAAATTAAAGCAAGTTAGTGGCTATCTAGTCATTTGAAAGCCTTGTTTCTCTTGTCAGGAACTTAAACTGGTAGTTCGGTGCCTCTGGGCACATTTGGCTGAAGGGGTTTAATACATTATTGTCTCTCCAGGCAATGGTTGTGCAGCACAAATATCTGTAGTCAGCTAGTAGACCGCATTATTTTTGAAGACTGTTGGCTGTAAGTGAGTTTGCACTAGTGTATTACGGCATACAAGCAGCGTGGCTGGGCACTGGAACGTATATCTGACAAATGAGTGGGTAACATCTCAAGTTCTTCCCCTGTGTCCAAAATAATTACATGATTATGTCCTTCAATAGAATACATGTAATATCTGATCACTGTGTCATTAGCGGAGCCAAGACTTTGAATAACTCCATATTTTGAAATATTACCACCATACTAATTCAAAACTCCCATGAATAAATATTCTCTTAATATCACATATTTGCAAAACTTAAGATTCAGAGAGGCTATGTTCAACTTTACCCAGTTTAAACTACCCTGGGTACATAAATAGGGACAAACAAAAAAATTGCCAGTGTACCATAGCCTGGATTGTTGCATACTTCACGAGGAAAGACAAAAACAAGGAAAAAAAATAAAAAGGAAAAAGGCAATGTACAACAAATGCACAATTCTTGTATTCAAGTTTAGGTATGGCCATTTGGTCTAGCATGAACATTTCCTTATGCAATCTCTGAAACCAGATTTTAATCTGGTTTTTATAATCTCTGTATGAGATTTAGCAACATAATTCTTACACTGACTTTAAAGATTACAGGAAAAAACAAAGCTCCTTCTTTGCTGATAAATTAATCTAACTGATTGTAATGAAAAAAAAAAAAAACCTGCATCTTTTAGCTATTGATCTCAGCTTTAGCTTCATCAGCAAGAAGGAATAATCTTTCACCATTATCAGGTGTCTTTCCTAACCTTGATACTCTGCAGTGACTGATTCATTTCTAACAATTCATATACCTGAAATTTCACTTGTTAAGGGTCCATTCTACAATTCCTGAAATATTTTTGTGGCTCTTCTCTGACCTCTTCATAAGAGTGATGCATTCATTTTGAAGAGAGAGTGCTATTTCTGGATTCAATAATTCTGGTTGTGGTCCTACAGCTGTTCTTCAGAGGCAGAACTTAAATTCTTCACAATCATCATTTTTTATATTTCTAAGGACGACATTCTTTCCATTGCTCTGAGATGAAGTCTAATTTTTGGCAAGAAGAGGCAGGATGTTCAAAACTGACTTTGAACCTGGAGCCCCTTCATTCTGCTTGGTGCAAGAGTATAAGTCTTTCTTTCTCTCCATATTGTCCTGGGACATTTTTGTTTTCTCTTCACAAGCGTGTAAATCTACAGTCAGACAGAGATGTTGTAGATAACAACATGCAACTCATAGAGACATAGAGACCTGACAATGGAGTAGGAAACCTTTTAAGAGCTATACTTATTGTCTAGTGAAGAATAGAGCATCAAGAAATCAAGTCAAAACCTGACTAGATCAAGTCAGGTGGAAGATTGCACTCACTGTTGGTGTTTAATAGGACAAGAATCAATTTGATTAGTCATATTCAGGCTTTCTCCTCCTAAAGCATATTCAAGCTTTGAGTGCACCTAAAGGCCGTAAATTCCAGACAAGCTTTATTTGGGATCTTCAGTTATGAACTCAACACCTACTGGCTCAGATCCTTCAAGATAAAAGTCCCTTTAAGCATCTACAGATGGGCCATGGTCAGACTAACTCCTTGATGAGGCTGACTTGCCTTCCTGAGTTGACTCCACTCCTGACTTTTTGCACTGAAATTGTCTGAAAGCCACTGGGCAGTCAGCTGCCATGAGATCTGCTCTGTTCGTCTTGTCTGGGCTTTTGTCAGTGCGGACAATGTCCTTATCTGTATTGTCATTCCTAGGCCTTTTAAAACAACCCTCTTTTGCTCCTCCCTGACCACTCAGGTCCAGACTGGAGGATAGAGCATGTGATTAAACAAAGTTCTCATGCCTCTGGGTGTTGTTGGAAGCCGCAGCTTGGGCATCAAGGAGTGCTCTGACAGCAAGGGTTCCCTGAAAGCGTCTATGGAGTAATTGGAAATTCCCAGGAGCAACCTTAGGAGAAGTTCCTGAATTCAGAAAAACAAGAGATCAGGCCAAACATGATATTAAGGAATATCTAAAATTATCTAACACTGTCAGCTCACAAAATAATGTGTTACTACAGTTTCCCATTAAAATTCTGTGTCAGTATGAGTGTGTGCATATAGCCATTCCTTGAAGCCATTCCTATTAGTTTGTTCTTCCAAGTCTATCAACACTTTCTGAGCAGAAACACCAGGAACAGGACAGTTACTGTAGCTTTCTGATTTTTATTTGCTTGCTTGCTTGTATTTTGAGGAAAATATTAGGAATTTTATTTGCATCAAGTTAATTTAAGGTTCCCACTAGTAAAAAGGAAGTGGATATAAAGGACACACATAGTGATTCCTTCTTCAAGTCACAGCAGTCATTGGAGAGGAGGTAAAAAAAAGCACGAAAATGGGCTGCCATTGAAGACAGGAGTTTTAATGCTGATTGCAATGAGACTTGTAGTCTGAACCAAATTTATGCACTAGATAACAGCCCCATTTGAGACTGAAAATGCTTTTTTCTATCTCAATGGGTAAATAAGGCTTTCTATCTCTTTATATAAATATGTGGGATCCTGTGCTGGATGGATTGGTGTGGACAATCTTAATGCCAGAAGGATAAAAAAGGTGTAAACATGCTACAGAGCCATGAAATGCAGTTATTCACAGGTTTTATTTTCTGTTTGTAAGTCAGAAGTTCTATAACACCCTTAGTGAATGTCAGAAAGTTGTATGGCACACATAAAAGAACATTCAAAGAAATTTGCTACTGTATATAATATTTCTTCCTGTCAAAAGTACCTTTCAAAGAACAGACTACCCACTTTGACTATTGCCTTTAATGTTCTTCACGCGGCAATTCAAGATATAGACTTTGAATCTCCCTGAATGGAGGACAAAAGAAAAAAAAAGTTTTGTGTTTTTGGATGAAACAGGTATTTACTACTGGACTTGTGAGCTTTAAGAAAGTACTCGTTTGAATAACAGCAGTAATAGCATTGACTGTTCACATAAAGCTTTCTAAAAATGTGTAATGGTCTGTCATGACCTCTTTTTTTCTGGACCTATGAATTTTCATTCCATGCTTATGAGATTCCACTCCCCATTTCAGCACTTATTTTCATCTCTTTTGGAGAGAGAAGTGATGCACTGGTACACTATTGTGACACTAGCTCTACTGATTATTACCAGATTAAATCAAACATAAAATGCATAGTACCTCAGTTATCCTTAGTTAGAATAAGCTCTGCTCCAATTGAGGAAACTCAAAGGAAAAAGCAGAAGGTCTTCATTAAAAAGTCAAGAAATAAGTCATCATCAGAGCTGCAAAGAAAGTAGTAGAAACTCTTTAGGAAAATGTATTACTAAGATAGAAGAAAGGACAAAGGGATATTTGTTCTCTAAGTCAACTTCAGGAGTCCATTTAGGAGGTAGATTTTTTTTCTCCTTTCAAATAGACATAAACTATGTGTCAGGAAGTCTAATTCTAGAATTTAATTCTAGAATTAAAAGTTGGTAAAAGAGGTAAAATCAATGCTGAGACAGTCGAAAAACCAAAGTGATTCAGAGCCATTTCACATATCCATAATTTTCTGGTAAGTGAGTGAAAATAAATAATTTTGTTGAACATATCTACTGTTTTCCAGATGAGAAAGTAGTATAAGGATTAAGACTAAGAGGAAAATGGAGGTCTCAAGTGCAAGTTTATTTATTGATGGGACTGACATGATTTTCTGAAGAATTTTTTTGTCACAGATGCTAAATCCTAAGGCCAAGTACACTTTCCATGAGAAAAAGCATAGACTTCCTTGGAGAAAGATGTTCACCTCCTGGATGGGAGGGGAGAAAAAATAAGGAGTGAAGACATACAAAATGTCTTGAGTGGTAGAAATATTCTGCAAACTTCTTATCACTGATCTAGAAACCCCAGAAGATATGGACGTCAGACGTAGGCTTACATACTTATAAACAGGCCATGACAGTGATCTTGGACTAGCTGTCAACAGTCAATATTTTAGCATGGTCTAAAAGATTAACAGGATTGTGGAAAGTATTCTAATTATGCTTAAGATAGTAAAATACAGAATGACAATAGATTATTGTGTAAATACAAAATATAGCTAATTAAAGCCATGTTAAAAACAGTAATTATTCTTGTTTCCAGTAAGAGGATGGATTTTTTTCTTCATGGATATGTTTTCTTGGAAAGCTTTATCCTATATAGTCATAAGAAAGATCTTGGAAAACTAACATTGACTTTGTTTCTTCTCATCCCATCAGTGACTCAGCAGCACACAAGAGTAGGTTTTCTCCACACCAGCTGTTAAGGGACTTACAAAAGTGAGTAAACCAGACTGCTCACATATGTTTCAGAGCTGATTCCTTCCTATCCAACCTCCCAGCTTAAAAATTAGTAAACACAGGTTCATTCTTCAAGTTGTCAAACCCTTTGTGTTTGGATTAATGATTGTGAAGTCTTTGAGGATTCTAACATTTCCCCCACACTTTTTTAATATAAAAAAAGCAATTTGTAGCGTTTAATTTATTAATGCATTCTCAAAAGCATGCAAGTGTCTAATTTATTCTCATTCAAAAATTAGAGTTTGAGGAAAAAACACCTGAGAAATTTTGTTAGTAAGATGAGATAATGTTAGATGATGTTTATGGGTCTTCTGGGGAAGTTTCAGATGAAAATTAATATCTCATTTTCACTTCCAGAATATTTCTGAAAAGGGTAACCTTTCAAGTTAGTAGCTAAACTGATGGCTGTTATTGATGATTCATACTATATTAAT
The DNA here is from genome assembly GCA_032353885.1 of Nothura maculosa. Lineage (NCBI taxonomy): Eukaryota > Metazoa > Chordata > Aves > Tinamiformes > Tinamidae > Nothura > Nothura maculosa. The sequence continues at coordinate 395,282 of JAUBOD010000204.1, read as the reverse complement.
ATTCAATTCACAGAATCACAGAATCACAGAATCACAGAATGGTTAAGGTTGGAAGGGACCTCTAGAGATCACCTAGAGCATGTGGCACAGGGCGGCATCCAGGCGAGTTTTGAAGATCTCCAGAGAAGGAGACTCCACAAACTCCCCGGACAGTCTGTTCTAGGGCTCTGTCACCCTCATAGTAAAGAAGTTCTTCCTCACATGGAGATGGAACTTCCTGTGTTGCAACTTGTATCCATTACACCTTGTCCTATCACTGGCCACCAATGAGAAGTGTTTGGCCCCTTCCTCCCGACATTTCCCCTTCATGAACCTATAGGTATTAATCAGATCCTCTCTCAGCCTTCTCCAGGCTAAACAGGCCCAAATCACTCAGTGTCTCCTCTTATGAGAGATGTTCCACTCCCTTAATCATCTTGGTTGTACTCTGCTGGTCCCTCTCTAGAAGCTCGACGTCCCTTTCATACCGGGGAGTCCAGAACTGTACACAGTACTCCAGGTGCGGCCTCACTGAAGCTGAGGAGAGGGGCAGGGTACCCTCCCTAGGCTTGCTGGCAACACTCCTTCTGATGCAGGCCAGGATCCCATTGGCCTTCTTGGCCACAAGGGGCACACTGCTGACTCATGGTTAACATGTTGTCAACCAGGACTCCCAGGTCCCTCTCTTGCAGGGCTGCTTTCTAGCAGGTCAACCCCTAGTCTGTACTGGTGTCTGGGGTTATTCCTCCCCAGGTGCAGGACCCTGCACTTGTCCTTGTTGAACCTCTCAGGAGGTTCCTCTCTGGCCATTTCACAAGCCTGTCCAGGCCCCATCGAATGGCAGCACATCCCTCTGGAGTGTCGGCCACTCCACCCAGCTTGGTGTCATCTGCAAACTTGCTCAGGGTGCACTCCGTGCCCTCGTCCAGGTTGTTGATGAACAAATTAAACAGCACCAGGCCTGCTACTGACTGCAGAGAGACACCACTGGCCACAGGCCTCCAACTGGACTCAATCCCATTTGTCACCACCCTCTGAACTCTGCTATACAGATATTTCTTGATCCACCTGTCCAATCCACACTTCTGGAGCTTTCCTATGGGGATATTATGGAAGAGAGTTTGGAAAGCCTTGCTGAAGTCAAAATAGACATCATCCATGGCTTTCCCCTCGTCGAACAGGCCAGTTATCCTATCAGAGAAGGCTTTCATGTTTGTCAAACATGACTTCCCCTTGATGAAGCCATGCTGACTACTCCTGATCATCTCTTTCTCCTTCACATGCCTAGAGATGCTCTCTAGGATGAGCTATTCCATCACCTTTCCAGGAACAGAGGTGAGGCTGACTGGCATGTAGTTTCCCAAATCCCAATTGTATTAATACCTCAATCAAGTTACAGTGTTGTTACATTTGAACTATAACTGAATATATGATTTTTGACCTCATGAGATTTAGACATTTCATATTTTCTCTTATCATCCATAGTGAAATATCTAAGAATTTCTCAATTTCTTTTTCAGGATAAACTAGAAATTAAAATACCCTCCTTAAAAGCTGTTGTGCCCAATGCTTGCCAAAGATATTGGAAATTCAGTTTGCCAAATTTATATCAGGGACTTATATAAAATATATCTCATATTCTTTTTAATAGAAATGCTGGTGTAGTCACTGACAATCTTTGACTATACAGATATATATGTATTTACGCACGCACACACACACACACATATATATATATATATAAAGGCAAAATGCAGTAGTCATTTTTTACTTTTCATGAATTTTCTGGTGAAAGTCCCAAATTTTGAAAGAAATTGTTCAGTTATTTGATGATACCAATAATGAAGCTTTTTATGGTATCTGGGGGACATGGGATCTGAATGTTGATACATGGTGTGATAAAATTCTAAAATTAAACAAAAAGAAAATTTCAAGGAGCATAAGCAATTGTAAAGCTAGCTGAAATTGATTTCCTTGTGGTAATCACCTTGAAAATCCTGAGATATATGAGTAGAAACCCATATGTCGTATTGCAATCCATCCCAGCAGCATGTGAACTGGGACTTGTGGTTAATGGAAGAGTGTCACAAGTCTCTGCAACATGTCCCTGTGGTGGTGAGGGCTATGTGTCTTTGCAGCTTTCAGAAAAGCAGCAGACAAAGAGCTCTTCACCAAAAAAATGGGAAGAAAGCTTTTTGGAGTCATGTCAAATACTACTTTGGTGGTGGAAATTCATAAGGCTACCTCAAAGCCTGTGGAGTGCATAAGGCTTGTTAAATGCTTTTAAGTGGCATTTAAAAAGCTCATAGGCCTGGTGAGTGAATTTAACAATTAAGCAGCCAATTATGAACTCACTGCTGCTCCCACTAAAGTCATTGGCAATACTGGTGTTCCTGTTATTTAACATTTCTTTTTAACTTAGTAATTCAAACAATTAGGTGTCGATTTGCCTAGGGAGAATAAATATAATTAAAACGGTACAGCTCTTCATTATTGTTTTCTGAATAAATTAATAACCTCAAAGAATTTATCCAGCAAGGGAAAAGGTTTCTACTAAGATGATTGATTTAAAAAGAAAATAAAGGAGGCCTTTTTTTTTTTTTTTTTTTCTAATTTAAAATGCTGTTATTGGGAACACAAAGAGAGAAAAAAAAACAAATAAGTTTTGGCTATGAGGTATTAATTCTCTAATGGGTTAAAGGGATAGATATGAAATATTTTAAGTATCAAGCATCAGTGGAAAATAAAGATAGCCCAGATAATAACACATTGAAAATTAATCTTATAGTGAGATGTCTGTGACGTGAGAAAATATATGAGAATGAGTTGATAAAGCAGATTTATTCCCTTCCCTTCCCTTCCCTTCCCTTCCCTTCCCTTCCCTTCCCTTCCCTTCC
>JAUBOD010000204.1:372649-392306 GCA_032353885.1 Nothura maculosa | reverse complement strand
TCCCTTCCCTTCCCTTCCCTTCCCTTCCCTTCCCTTCCCTTCCCTTCCCTTCCCTTCCCTTCCCTTCCCTTCCCCCTGTATCCAAGTATGTATCAAGTCTTACTTAGGGCAATGAATTAAGAACTAGAATCCTACTTGAAAATAGATTCTGTGTTTTAAGATATTAACTGTTAGTTACTGGGGCAAGAGGCAAGAAAATGATCCAGCTGTTCTTTAATTAGGCCTAGTCTTATTTTAGGGACTTGCAAAGGAATCTAGGATGAATCAATTTAGCAGAAAAAAATATTGTCACATTATTGATAAGGTAAACAATGAAATCATAGAAAGCTTAAGGTTGGAAGGGACCTCAGAGATCATCTAGTCCAACCCCCCTGCAAATGCAGGGTCACCTAGAGCACGTGACACAGGGCTGCATCCAAGTGGGTTTTAAAGACCTCCAAAGAAGGAGACTGTACAATGTCTCTGGGCAGCCTGTCCCAGTGCTCTGTCACCCTCACAGTCAAGAAATGCTACTTTAAGTTCCTGTAGAACTTCTGATGCTTCAGTTTGTAGCCATTTCCTCTAGTCCTATCACTGTCCACCACTGAAAAGAGGCCAACCCCCTCTTCCTCACTGCCTCCCTTGAGGTATTTATAGACACTGATCAGATCTCCCCTCAGCCTCCTCTTCTCCAGGCTGAACAGGCCCAACTCTTTCAGCATTTGCTCATAGGGCAGATGATCCAGGCCCATGATCATCCTGGTAGCCCTGCGCTGTACTCTCTCCATTCACATTATATATTATTATATAATATATAATGTATATCCACATTATATATTACTATAAACAATTATGTGCTAATACTCTAATTTTCTGGACATTAGCATCAAAATTGAATGCATTTTTACATCCAAAATGGATGCACAGACATTTTTGCTGTTATATCACTATTGTATTGTCTTTCTCTGAGTTCGGCAGAGAGGAACCTCATGAGATTCAACAAGGAGAAGTGCAGGGTCCTCAACCTGGGGAGGAATAACCCCAGGCACCAGAGCAAATGAGGAGCTGACCTGCTGGAAAGCAGCTCTGAAGAGAGGGACCTGGGAGTCCTGGTTGACACCAAGTTAACCATCAGTCACCAGTGTGCCCTCGTGGCCAAGAAGGCCGATGGAATCCTGGCTGCACCAGGAGGAGCGTTGCCAGCAGGTCAAGGGAGATGATTCTGCCCCTCCACTCAGCTCTGGTGAGGTTGCACCTGGAATATTGTGTGCAATTCTGGGCTCCAAAGTATCAGAGGAATATGAAGCTTCTAGAGAGGGTACAGCACAGAGGGACAAAGATGATTAAGGGACTACAGCAACTATCTGTATGAGGAAAGACTAAGCAAGTTGGGGTTGTTTAGCCTAGAGAAGAGAACACTGAGGGGAGATCTAATCATTATGTATAAATAGCTGAGAGGTAAATATAGGCAGGAAGGGGCCAAAAAATATAGATATTTCCTTCCAGTTCTATTCTAGTTTTCAATGAAAGGAGAATCAGATGTGGTATCGATTCTTAATGGGAATCATAGATTTTGGTGAGCATATATGATCTTCCCTGATACAAATTTCCAGTTTCATGATTAGAGCTATGTTTTATTTATTGTTTAGCTGCCTGGCCACAAAGTACTTTTCAAATTTGTGTCTGCTGGAGAAAATTAGAATCCATCAAATATCGAAGCAAATTTATTAGAGTCCTGATTATCACTTTGGAAAATTATGCTCTATCTTAGTGCAATTGGTACTAATTGATAATTAGAGAGCCCTTTTAATTAGCTCTAAGTATTGCTTTTCATAGTATATTACTTCGGTAACCAAGGTCATTTAAAATGTAATTTCTTGAGCAACATAAATGAGAAGCATACATTTAAAAAAGAAAAACAAACTGAATCTATAATCGAGAGTAACATTTTAGCAGTTACTGTTGGTTTCTTTATTCATTAATTAAAGGAGATTTTCTGTTGAATTATAACACAAGTCAGTTTTTCTAGATGGTTCATTAAAGGCCAGATTTTATTACATATTACATGCTTTATGCTTTTCACACAAACTTATTATATTGCTCTGAGAAGGTGATCTTTTAAAGCACATTAGACTAATGTTCCTGAAACTCCATCTAATGTAAGTTTTATTGAATTGCTGTAACTAAAAAGGTCACCTAATGATTTGTTCAGATAATGGATTTATTGAAAGGAAAACAAAATGAATGGGTTACTGTAGTAACTCTGACCTTGGGATGCACTTATAGTTACTGAGATTTATGAATATAGCTACAAATTAAGAAACTAAAAAAAAAAAAAAAAGTGTCCAATATCTCTAGCAGTGGATGTATGGTGGGTGTAATGCAAAGTGAGTGAAAATGATACGTATTCCAGCCCTGTCAGGATTATATGCAATGATAGCTTACATGCTGGGGCAGCTCAGCAACATATCCCTTTCAAAGCCACTATAGAAACTTCTCCAAAATTCAAATTTCGTGCTTTGAAGAATGTAAGGTCCTCAAATACTACAGCAGCAGCAGGGGCAGCATAATACACAAAATTAAAACAAACAACCAAAAAAATGAAATAGTTATTTTGCCTCACTTTGAAGGTGAGTCACTTAGTTCCTTCACTGAATTTCTTGGTATGAATAATATATTCCTCTTTCTATTCTATCTTGCATATCTAGATAAAAACTCTTTAATAAGAGAAGCTTTGTATGATTTCTAACAGAGGATGAAACACAATTAATCACTGTTCTCAATAGAGGTCTCTGCACTGTACAATAAATGCTTTGAATAATCAATAAGTAAATATATTAATATTATCAGAATATAGAGTATTAGCTTGACATAAAGAGAGTTTATTCTAGAGAGTTTTTATTTTTTTCCCCAAACTTAAATTGAAGTGTGTAATACACAGAGAGATAAGATACACAGAGAAATGAGTTCTCTCTCATTTTGCTTGTGTTGCTTTGGGAATCTCACAAGAATGATATACTGCATTGCTTTTCTGTAGGACCCTATGCTATCAGCAGCTCTCAGATACTCAAGTGTAGAGCTGCAGAGCAGGAATTTTGAAGAACTATAGACACAAACAAAGAGACAAAGAGAAATAACTTTAATTGTTAAAAAAGGAAAGCTATCAACCTTTCTTTAGTCCAATTTTTGCTATGTTTGGGAAGCTGAGGACAGGAGACATTTTCAAGCTATAGGCTAAACTTTTAATTTAGCCAGCAATATAACGTAGTTGTGATATATGAAATGAAAGAAGAGATAGAAGAGGAAATCAGAAGAAATGAAATAGAAGAGGAAATCAGACAAAGAGATGTTAAAATTGAGTTGTAAGTACTTATACTTGTTAGAAAAATCTAGAAAAAAATCTCAAGTAGTCTTGCTGTTCTTAAAGCAAGAACGAGTAAAACAATTTATATAAACACAAATTATGGGTTCTATTCAAGACTATTGGATAAAATAGCCTGTGAAGTCCTGGTTGAAGCTTGGAGTCCTGGTTGACACCAAGTTAACCATGAGTCAGCAGTGCCCTCATGGCCAAGAAGGCCAATGGGCTCCTGGTCTGCATCAGGAGCGTTGCCAGCAGGTCGAGGGAGGTGATTCTGTCCCTCTACTCAGCTCTGGTGAGGCCACACGTGGAGTACTGTGTGCAGTTCTGGGCTCTCCAGTATAAGAGGATCGTCGAGCTTCTAGAGATGGTCTAGCAGAGAGCAACAAAGATGATTAAGGGAATGGAACATCTCTCATATGAGGAGAGACTGAGTGAATTGGACTTGTTTTCTCTGGAGAAGAGAAGGCTGGGGGGGGGATATGATTGACATGTATAAGTTCATGAAGTGAGAATGCAGGGAAGAGGAGGCCAAGCTCTTCTCCTTGGTGGCCAGTGATAGGACAAGGAGTAATGGATACAAGTTGCAACACAGGAAGTTCCATCTCCATGTGAGGAAGAACTTCTTTACTGTGAGGGTGACAGAGCAGTGGAACAGGCTGGCCAGGGAGGTTGTGGATTCTCTTTCTCTGCAGGACTTCAAAACCCGCCTGGATGCCACCCTGTGTCACATGCTCTAGGTGTGCCTGCTTGAGTGGGAAGATTGGACTAGATGATCTCTAGAGGTCCCTTCCAACCTTGAAGATTTTATGATTCTATGATTGTATGAAATATTCTCCTTCACACAATACATAAGTTGTAGGAAGTGATGACATTTTAAAAATTCACATCTTGTTTCTTAAGGGTCAGATTTAATTATAATACTAATCAAGAGGTACTTTATAAACCACCCTTTCCACAGGATAATCAGGTATTCACCAAAACACACACTTCTCATGATCAAGGAGAAGGATCACTACTCAGATTAACATGCTACATTTAGATAAGGCTTCTTTAGTCAAATAATCAGAAAGCTTATATTTCTCTTAGCCAAAGGAAAGTATATTTCTTTAACCTTAATTATGTTCATAAGCGATCAAAAAAGTCAGATAGAAAAAAAAAATGTTTGAATATTTAGGATATGTTCAAATATTTGGAATATATACAATTATATCTTGGCGATAAGGTTGTTACATAAAACCTTGCAATACATTTTCTGTCCTAGTATCAAAAATTCCAAGTGTGGAATTTGGAAAGCCAAAATAAACAAAAAAAATTAACATCTGCCTATCAATAATGGTTTTTTTTTTGTTTGTTTTTGATTCAAATCTTATTCTATGTTTCCTGCTTCCCTTCATAGTTGCTCTTTTTTTTCTTTTTTTTTTTTTTTTCTTTTTTTTTAGGTCTTTCCTCTGATGCTATTCCTATCCTACACTCCTACACATGGTGCTTGTAAATGAACTACTAATTTTAGAAGTTTCAGTGTATGGTGCACCATGCTGAATCTAAGTAGTAATTTTTCCTTGTAAACAGCTGATTATCCTAAACAGCTAATTACAGAGAGGTTCAGACCAACACACACATTCATAGCCATCTTAGGAGTTGCAACTTCAGAGTAGACTCTGAAATCATAGCATAAAAATGATAGGGAAAAAAAATCACTAATAAAACTCTTCCTCAGATTAACATAGTTCTTAAATTTAGTCTTTCTGATCCTGATTAAAATATGCTGTCACTAATAACTACTAATCACAGTTTAACACTTAATGACTTGGTAAATAGCCAGAAACACTTATTATTTACATGACTTTGTGATGTTTATTGCTCTGTTTTTATGGTGTGATCAGCTTGTTTGAAGGCAAGAACTTGTAAAAGCTTAAAAACATGCAATTTAAGTAGATATTTATTTGACATTCTTATCCCATAGTGCTTTCTAGTAGAAATCCAATCTAATTCATTAAAGTTCTAAATCAGAGAAGCATAAAATGATACTGGAATAAAATCCCATAGTACTTACTAATGTTTGTGAATGACTAATGCTGTTAAGGATATTTCCTGTCATTATCTGCTTCTGAAGGAGACTGAGTGGGATTTCTTCAGATAAGATATTAAGCCTCTCTGCATAGAGTAGTGGCCCAGTGCAGTCAATGGTATTAAAGGAGAACAGAGCTGAGATTATACTGTGTGGAGTGCCGTATTTTACTGTTGTCACTATTTAAACTACTGTAATGGTTTTAGTGACAGCTACTTAACCCTTGTCTGTAGAACATTTCATCTTCTTATTAAAAACCTTTATACTCTGGAATAATGCATTTGCAGAAGCTTATTTGACCACTGCATTTGCAAATATTAGGCATTTTGTTTTGATAACATTTAGAATCCACAGTGACATGGTTAAGCTTGTTTAGGTGAATTGGAATATTTCAGCGCAGCCAAAAATCATGTTGACTTAAGCTGTGATTTCTTATCTCACATCTATTTTCATTAGGCTGATCACTTTTTTGAGTAGAAGAATTTTCAAGAAAGTACAGAACCAGCCTGATTCTCTCTGGGATATGTCTGTACTAGGAATGTTCACCAACATCTTGGACTATACAGAATTAAAAGTCTCTCATCTGCTGAGCATAGGTCTCAATCTGTAGACATGTATCTGAGTCCCTAGAGCTAGTATTTTGTATATATCTCATGAGTATAGAACATTCTCTGTGCTTTTGTAATTGCTTACTGTTATTTGATCATAACTATATTATGACCAAAAATGACATGTTTCAGAAGATTTAATATTTTATGATTGCTCAATACTTTTTTTTTTTTTTTTTTTTTTTTAATAGCATAAACCCAGACACAACTCTGGCAAAATTCCATCTACCACAAAAGTATTTTTTTTTTCCTAAAGAGCATCTCCTTTAAATATTTTCTTCCCAAAAGTAAGACATAGGGAAGATCTTCATTTGTTAAAGGCAGAGGGAATTTTATTCAGAACTTCAATTCTGTGATGTGGAAGCTTTCATTCTTTACTACTTAAGTTGATTAAGTTTAGTAATTGATTTCTGCATGGAAGATTCTATATAAAATATGCTCAAAAGTTTTTACTCAAATCTCCATTTTCAATTAATTTTCAAATGCATAATTTAAGCTTTAATCAGAAGTTACTTCTCTTTTTTTTTGTTGTTCTCTTCAATGTTCAGTTTAAAGCTCTATATTGTAGTCCATATATGGTAAATCTATTCATACTTTTATGCTTATATAATAATACACAGTTATAAAATTTAAGAATTAAATTTCACAGAATCAAAGAATGATTGAGGTTGGAAGGGACCTCTAGAGATCATCTAGTCCAAGCCTCCTGCTCCAGCAGGGACACCCAGAGTATAGGCACAGCGTTTTGAAAGATCTCCAGAGAAAGAGATTCCACAATCTACCCTGGCAGCCTGTTCCAGGGTTCTGTCACCCTCACAGTGAAGTAGTTCTTCCTCCAGATTTCTCGTTCTACATGCCAACGTGTTTCATGTATGGTGTCAAGGGACCAATTCAAGAGGTCTTTATGTTAATGAAAGTTTTACTGAATTACCTCATAATAGACAAGGCTGTAAGTGTAATTATATTTAATATTATTTGTAAGGTACAAAAAAGTAGGAGTTATGTCAAATTTAGGACTTTCTGAAGAGGAGAATTTGAATCCAAATGCCTGCTTTTCCCCACATATCCTGCCATTATAGGAAATTGTTTAACAATAAATCTTATACCTCACAGATATTTTTGAAACCTAACTTAGTGTACTTTATAATGTCATTTAATATAGTTTTGAATAGTTTTTAACCATTAAGAGCTCACAATCTGCAGAGATACTGGTTGTCAGTGACTCTTCTCATGCAAATCTGTGTCACTGTCTCTGGATGAAGAAGCACCTGTGATTTACCAGAGGTGATGCCCCTGATGTGAGACCTTTGAGTTATTTGACCCCTGTTGGCCTCCTGTCTTACTGATTAAAGCTACTGAGAGAAATTCTTTTGTTTTTGATTTCCACAGGTTCCAAATATTGAGAAAACAGATGATTAAGTATTAGCGACAGATTGGTAAGTCTTTTTATATATATGTATATAAAAATATATTTTCAACTTGCTTAATTTAAATGTTTGATTTCCTTGGATTGTTATTTTAATATTGTCTTTAGCATGATGGTGGTTTGAAAACCAGAAAACCAAATGTCTCTTCTTGCAAATGTGCAACCACAGCATTTAGCAGTTGCTCTTTTCTGTCCATTGTGACATACCTAAGCTTTAGGGCAGTTGAACATGTGTCCGGACATTTTTGCAATGAGGCTGGGTAACTTCTCACAGCAGTGCAATTCATCTGTCATTCCAAAACTAATACTCTGTGCTTGCAGAAATATATGTAGCGTTAGTGCCATGGTGCATACACCAAATTTCAAAATCAATTTTTCCTGTAATGTTTTGCTGCAGCGTCAAGGTGTCTTTCAGGACCAAGATATCTTCCATCTGAATCATAGGAAAGTTTTTTGTCAGCTAGATCATACTGTTATAAATTTGGCAAGAAATCTGCTGAATGCCAATTTAGATTTTTATTTATTATGTTATCCACCAGAAATCTTCTCTGTGAGATATCACTGAAGAATCTGGCTCTTTATTTAGCTGGGTTTTTTTTTTTTTTTTGAGTCTTGCTGTATGTTGCTGTAATAACAATACTCACCATCAAGCATCATTCTTGTTTGTTCTTTCACAGAAACAATGATTTTTAAAAAAGAAAATTAAATAATTAAACATATGAATGAGAAAGAGCTATCTGCTAAAACATTTATACAGTTTAATATACAATACTATATGTTGTCATATTTATGTAAAGAAGTAGTTATTTTAAGCTCCTACTGATTCCATAACATGATATGTCATTTATTGTTGTTATTCTAAGATGTTAATCTGCAAAATTTTAACATACAGTAAGAAGAGAACATCAAATCAGCTTGCTTATTGATCCTTGACGAAATAGTTGCATACTATACCATTCTGTGTGACTATACTGTGAAACTATACTTTAGAGTGAGTCAATGTCAGAGCTGCAAAACAGATGCAACATTATATAAATAACATAAATCTAATCTCATGAAATTGCCTCCAACTGGGGAGCATTTTATTTTTTCTATTGTTTAATGGTATATTTAGAGCTTTTTTTTTTCTCGTGAAATAATTGACAAAACCAGTGAACCAGATCATCCAAGTAAAATTGTATGCATGTAAAAAAGCGAAAAGGAAGCAAAAAACCCCAGGTGGCTCTATTAAAAAACATATCCCAAATGCCATCAGAAGGATAGTGTTTTTAACCTTTTTTTTTATTAAGTTCAGCATCTGTACAAAACAAGATTACAATCTTAAAAGCATATTGCAATTGTGTTCTACTTGAATTATTGAATGATAAAAAGAATGTATCCTAGCCATGCGTTTTTATATTCCTTATTCATTATGTTTTCCTAAGAGAAAAAAAGAATTTGATTTTTTTTCTTAAATTGTGCTGAGTGCTGGGGCATACAAGCATGTCTCCTCATGGCAATCGCAAATAAGCAGACTCTTCATTTGTATGCCACAGAGGCAAATCTAGGAAATGTCATAGTTCGTTTGGGGAAAATCATCCTGTGGACCAGAAATCAAAGCAAGCAGTGGATAATGTAGTATTATTGGCTAAGTCTCTGTCCCTCCAGGCTACTTTATGTTCATCTCCACTTTATAGCCAGGTTCCTTTATACCAGGAAATTGTTCACCTGGAAAACAGCTTACAAAAGACCTTAAAAAGAAAAAACAAATATTCCCAGAATCAGCATAAGAAGTTTCCTTTGCAAAAGTATTGTTTATGTCAGGACCACCAGTCTTTCATCTTACTGCCTAGTTGAACAGCATCTAGGATTTGATTTGGCAGATGCCCAAGGCTACAAGCCACAGATCTTCTCACTTAACCCTGGTCTCATCCAGCATAATTTAGAGAAATCTCTAACAGCACATCACACCAGCTCTACAACCGCTATGCAGGCGCTTGTCATGCTGGATTTTGTGGTATAGATGCATGATTAAGGTAGAAGGAACCTGAACTATATATATTTTGCTATTACTTCCACCATAGTTCCCCATAAAATGTCTAGCGTGATCTGAGGAACAGGAAAAAACAAGTAATGCTGTTAGGATGATGAGAATCAGGGATTCATCTGATTTTGAAAGGAGAATTTAGTTGTATGTCTTGGAGGTGAGCCACATGCCTTACTCTCCCTTATCAGACAGCAGCCTTTGATCCTCTGCACTTACTAGTGAGGACATTTACTGGAAAGACTGGAAAAGTGGACTATGAGAGACTTCCTAAAGTTCAACAAGGGAAAGTGCAGGGTCCTGCACCTGGGGAGGAATAACCCCAGACACCAGGACAGGCTGGGGACTGACCTTCTGGAGAGCGGTTCCACAGAGGGGGATCTGGGCATCATGGTGGAGGACAAGCTGATCATGAGGCAGCAGTGTGCCCCTTGTAGCCAAGAAGGCCAATGGGATCCTGGGGTGCATTAAGAAGAGCATCTCCAGCAGGTCAAAGGAGGTGATCGTCCCCTCTACTCAGCCCTGGTGAGGCCACACCTGGAGTACTCTGTCTAGTTTTGGGCTCCCCTGTACAAGAGGGATGTGGAGAGAGTCCAGTGCAGAGCTACAAGGTTGATGTGGGGCCTGGAACATCTGGCCTATGAGCAAAGGCTGGGAGAGCTGGGTCTGTTCAGCCTGGAGAAGAGAAGGCTGAGGTGGGGGACCTGATCAGTGTAAATAAATATCTCAAGGGAGGGAGGGAGAAGATGGACCTGGCCTCTTTTCAGTGGTGTCCACTAATAGAGGAAATGTCCACAAACTTAAGCACCAAATGTTCCACAGGAACTTAATAAAAAATTTCTTCACTGTGAGGGTGACAGAGCATTGGAACAGGATGCCCGGAGAGGTTGTGGAGTCTCCTTCTTTGGAGATCTTCAAAACCCACTTGGACTTGCGGCCTGTGTGCATGCTCTAGGTGATGCTGTGTATGCAGGGGTTTTGGACTGGATGATATCTCCATCATTCTATGATTCTGTTATTCTATGATTCTTTGTAGCCATGGATGAGAACTGAGATGAGGGTTCATATTCAGAAGCCAGTCCTTCCTGTGCCATTAAGCTTTGGCTTTATGTGTGTGTGCAAGTGATTTTAATGCTATATTTATTGCTAGTAATGTTGTAGGACTTTTGTCAATAATTTACATATAACTAGGTAAGAATTTTAGCTTTGATTATATTGATATTTCTAAAGTTGCTTTGCACTTGCATTGCTTGTTTCAAGCTTTGAACCAGAAAGAGCTGTAGCTGTTTATTCCAGATTCATTTCCTCTAAAATGGGAATGTTAAGTGAGGAGCAAGCTCTAGTTTCAAGTAGTAGAGCTAGAGAATCATCTTCAGAGGGCAACTCATTTCATCTATAATGTGAACTGCTCTCTGGAGTTATATATCAATCCCAACCGATGCCTCAGATACAAGAAATACAAGAAATCTGAGCAGTTTATTCTTGTAGAACAGTTCATAAACAGAATCTGCTCTTTCTAAACATGTCCGTGTATTCATAGTGTTTTCAGTTTACCTGAGTGGTGGTATCTGGTGTAAAGGTTCCGGAACTTTTAATTCTTTGCTTTTGAGAAAATGTCAGATTACCCATATCTAGAACTTTTTTCAGCCAACCTGCAAAAATTTGTTTAACAGGATTTTTACTAATAAAAAATTGTTAAATCGGGAAAGATATCTGGCAGAATATCACTCTAGAAGACTGAAATCTTTTCCAGAATCCATTTGGCTTAGAAAGTAGTATGTTTGATGCCCAGCATTTTCAAAAATGGCTCCTTTTGGTTCAAAAAAGAATATTTAATGTTATAATGGGATGAAAATATAATTAAAAATGGCATAATATAAAGACAATACAAACAAAATTTAAATCAAGCTATAGTTCTGGTTTTTGGAGATTAGTGTATATGATAAAGCCCAGGAAAAAATGAAAAAAAGAAGTTACCTAGTCTTTATTTACTTTACATTTATGTAGGCTGATCACTGTATCTGATTTTATAGCATAACATTTTTTCCATTAAAGAAATATGACTTTAATATTTGGAAATCCTATCTGTGCCTTGCCTTGCCCTCAGCAGGTTGTCGTCTAAGAAACTGTAAAACTGGAGGATATAATATTGTATTACAGAAATTCTACCTGAAATTAGATTCCCAATGTTTCATAAAGTAATTCATTCTACAAAAAATGGAGAGACTAGTAGAAACAAGCAAACAAACAAAAATTCCAAAAAAATAAAAGATACTTGAAATAGAAACTAGAAGAAAGAAAGATCTCAAAGCTGCAAAGCCCTAGTACAGTATCCCAAGTCCTGATGCCCTAATACTTTCTAAATTAAAACACAAAAAAAAGTCTTTGGGGCTCGCTTCAAGACAGCATTATTCATATACCATTACTGAGTTGTATTTATGATGAGACTCAATGACACAGCACAAAAGATTCTTGCTTGAGGCACCGACAAGCCTTGTGACGCTCATGTAATAGGGTAATTGTGGTACAGTTCATATAGTGCTTATGACAATGAATCATAATCTAGTATGATAGTCCTGTCTTATGAAAGAAAAAAAGCTAAACTGAAATGATAGGTCCTCAAGATGTTTTCATAATATTTCTTTTCCTCTCTTGTATTCTCTTTTCAAACTCTTTAATGTCTGTTTAAAACAACAAAACAACAACAGCAATAAATAGAAGATATTCAACAATATACTCCTGGTGATAATAAGTTATATTTTATATGTAGTTAAACTTGTTTAGCATATGCTTTTACACTTACTAATACAGCTTTTATACTTATAAAGAAATAACTCTGGGAACTTTTTAATGGCCCATCCTTTAGTCTTCCCTTTTTGTCAGGATCTACTCTGCAAGATCTGAACTAATACTATGCCATGAATAATAAAATTCTGTTTTGAAAGTACCAAAATTCCTACTCTATATTTGGCCAAGCACAAAGAGAGTCATACTTACAAAGCCCAGAATGAGCACTCAAGACCCCCATTCCTCATAAACTGCAAAAAGAAATGTTCTAGAACCTGGACAAAAGCAGAACCTATTCTAAGCTGTTCATAGGGCTTCTTAGTGATGGTAAACATATTGCCTCAATTTGCCTAGATACATACCATTTAATTTTAGGCTCTAAACTGAGCTCTCCTACACTACGGGTCACAGAATCACAGAATCTTCAAGGTTGGAAGGGACCTCTAGAGATCATCTGGCCCAACCTTCCCGCTCCAGCAGGCACATCTAGAGCATGTGGCACAGGGTGGCATCCAGGCAGGTTTTGAAGACCTCCAGAGAAGGAGACTCCACAACCTCCCTGGGCAGCCTGTTCCACTGCTCTGTCACCCTCACAGTAAAGAAGTTCCTCCTCACCTGCAAGTGGAATCTCCTGTGCTTCAGCTTACACCCATTCCCCCTTGTCCTATCACTGGCCACCACTGAGAAAAGCTTAGCCCCCTCTTCCTTGCAATCTCCCTTCATGTATTTATACATGTTAATAAGGTCCCCTCTCAGCTTTCTCTTCTCCAAGCTTTACAGGCCCAACTCATGCAGTCTCTCCTCATACGAGAGATGTTCCATTCCCTTAATCATCTTTGTTGCCCTCCACTGGACCCTCTCTTGAAGCTCCATGAGCTTTGTGACTTTATCACTTTATCAACTTTGTCACTTTGTCACTTTATCACTTTAATCACTATAAATGTCTTTATAGGCATTGGAGGAGCATGATTCAGTCTATGTTAGACCTGAATTCTCTTCTAAATAAGCCTTCATAGCACCACAGGATAGCTCATTTTGGAAGGCACCGCAGGAGTCCTTCAGTCTGCTGACTGAAGCGAGGTCAACCAACCTTCTGCATGGTCTTTCTGGTCTTTTTTAGGGTTCACTTTTTTGGTGACTAAAATTCGACTTAGTAAATTTGTCCTTTTGGAGGATGTTCTAATATTTTAGTTCTATTATTATAGAACCTTCCAACCTTCCCGCTCAAGCAGGCACACTTAGAGCACATGGCACAGGGTGGCATCCAGGCGGGTTTTGAAGTCCTGCAGAGAAAGAGAATCCACAACCTCCCTGGCCAGCCTGTTCCACTGCTCTGTCACACTCACAGGGAAGAAGTTCCCCCTCACCTGGAGATTGAACTTCCTGTGCCTCAGCTTATGCCCATTTCCCCTTGTCCTATTGCTGGCCACCCATGAGAGGAACTGGGCCCCTTCTTCCCTTCATTCTCATTTCATGAACTTACACATGTTAATCATTCCCTCTCAGCCTTCTCTTTTCCAGAGAAAAAAGGCCCTATTCACTCAGTCTCTCCTCATACGAGAGATGTTCCATTCCCTTAATCATCTTTGCAGCTCTCCGCTGGGCCCTCTCTAGAACCTCCATGTCCCTTTTATACTGGGGAGCCCAGAACTGCACACAGTGCTCTAGGTGCAGCCTACCCAGAGCTGAGTAGAGGGGCAGAATCCCCTCCCTTGACCTGCTGGCAACGCTTCTCCTGATGCAGGCAAGGATCCCATTGGCCTTCTTGGCCATGAGGGCACACTGGTGACTCATGGTTAACTTGGCGTCAACCAGGACTCCCAGGTCCCTCTCCGTGGAGCTGCTTTCAAGTATCAAATGGACACCATGACATGATCAGTGTGATCAAGTGAATGCCGTTTATTAAAACCAAGATAGCTCTTAATATACTAAACTGACATGTCCACTCAGAAGCTTCTCATTGGAGTAATGACAGATGGCATGCGCACAAGCTAACAGTCTTATTGGATGGCTGCAGCTGTTCACGTGAATTGAACTTGCATTAATCCTCCTTCAAAGTTCCTTATCAGACATCCAGGAGATGTTTATTTCACTTCTTTCCTTATCAGACATCCATGAATTGTTTTGTTCATTTCTTACTTCTACATTGAAAATCACATTCTTGTCTGGTCATCACCTTTTACTCATGGCCTAGATATCAACCAGCTTCACATTTTCGATAAAGGCTGGATTGCTCACATGTTCATTTTCTGGAAGAAATTCCTCCATACAAATGTGTCATATGTTTCAAATTACTTGAAAGTAAATGCACATTCAGACTTTTTTTTTCTCATGTCATGTTTCATGACACTAGCTTATAGTGGCACGATCATGACACTAGATCATAGTGATGATGAGACCGTTCTACATGTTATTAGGGAAAAGTGACCATGACATTCATGCCAAAACAGTATCTGCTGATACCTCACTTGACAGCATTTTGGGCAAAATTACTAAATTATTATAATAAATCCAAAAACAGAAGAAAAAAAAAAAAAGAAACTTTGGTAGAAGTGGGTAAAAACTTTGAGATGAAAGGCTGCTTTGTAGCATTCTGTTTTGAGAATAATAGTACTATGAAATGTTACAGCTAGATATGGAGCAGACTGTGACAATATGTCACGGCATATCTTGTATGTCAATTGTTTTCTCCTTTGGGAAGTAGAGCAAAAAAGGAAGCATTTTGTATGCCATCTGTTTGGTGTGATCCTATTCTTGTTGCATATATCAACCATATGACCAGTCCATGTACGTGCCAGAAGAGATCTCTCTTTTCCAGCACTTAATTTGATAGTGCTTTAAAAGTGACTCCATGGCCTTCCTTTAACAATTAAATAATTAATTAATTAATTAAAATCTTGAAACAAATTGCCTATCTTTATATTTTGTGCCTATCTACTTTTCCCATAGTATCCATGGCTCTAAACATATATTAGTAAGGCATCTTCTTGCACTGGAATATGTTTCACCTTGCTAAACTAACAACTGCAAATATGATTAATCGTTTTTCCCTCTGGGTCATTTGTTATGGATGGCTCACAGAGTTACTGCATAGAGTCTCCTTCGAGGGTGGTATGATAAAGTGAAGGCTTTTACAAATTGGGTTCTTGGTTGGCTGGTGCCTATCACCATTACCTGTGTGAAATTGCATGGCTGACTCTTACAGACTGCAATATTTTGAGAAACAGTTCTAATATCTCTCTTGAGGAAAAAAAGAAAAGCCAGTCATGGCAAACAAAAATTTCTGTTATCAGCAAATTTCAAAATGATCTTCCTCTAACCACTCTTATTTTATAATTGTGAAATAAAAGATTTAGCAACCTTTTATCATAATATTAATTATAAATAAATAATTGATGCAATTAATGCCACTGCAAAACTTCCTCTGAGCTACTAAGTAGTACTTCCAGGAGTGCTGCTTAAACAGAATTTCTAACGCAGAACACTTCATTTTGTGATGTCAACATAAAATATCTTATTTTGTGGAAAATCAATAGGTGAAATTATGCATTTGTTTCTATAGCCTCACAGTAGTCAAGAAGCACACATGTGTGCAAAAACAGTCTTTTTTTGACATTAAATCTATTGACATCTTTCCAATTTTTAGAAGTTGTTTTTTTGATTCTGATGGAAGTGATGTGGCCACTGTGATGAAGCAAATCTTGAAAATCAGTATGGCAAACTGTTCCCTACAGCTCCCTGTAAATTTTCTTGTTGTATCAACCTTTTACCGCTAAATCTATTATCTTCTTGAATGACATTTTTTTAGCAATGGATATTCTCATTCATAAAGGAAAACAAAAAACACCCTTCTTCATTTTATTCATATGCATTAAATGATACTTATGTATAATCAATAGGCAGCAGGATACCAGACTGACTGGCAAGTTGGAGACAATGAAATTTTTATAGAAGTTTGCTGTTACAGGTCTCTCTCCAACAACATATGACTGTACATGTTTGAACTGTTTCCTCAGGATATCAGATCTCTGGAGATCTCTCTGTCTTTGAGGCAGTAACAAATAAAACACAACTCCTGATGCCTGTGGACTTGGTTTCTAAAGTGAATGAGTTTCTGATTGACTGCCATGAGAACCAAATCAAGATATGAGGAAAAATGTGAAAAATACTGCAATGCATCTCTAAAAAATGCTAGTGTCTATGTTCCTAACACATGGGCTTTTTACCCAAGCAAAATTGGTTCTCCTGCTATTTTACTTGTAAATGTTATATTATTTGGAACATTGTGAGAGAAGGGAGAATAATGATCCTTGCTGTGGTCTTCTGCTGCCTTTCTTTACACTCCTCCCAAAGAGCTTTAGTATTAAACACTTAGCAAACAGTATTTAAAGCTATTTGGCAGTAGCAATCACAAATATTTATGCCATTAATTTTATTAGTGTAGCAGTAGATGGCGTATATACTGTGCTATATATTTAATAACATAATTTCAGATCTTACTTTGAAACAGAATATCAAACATTCTGATGTATTTGTAGTAATGCTAAATTTATGGTTTTTAGTAGTATATATCAGCTGTTTCTTTGGGAGAGACTGTGTAATGTAGGACTGATGTTAAATTAAAACACAGGAGAGATCAGTCAGTGCAGTGCAATAATTAATCATAAAAAGGAAAGTATATGTGCAATATGTATGATGAAGAAGGATTTGTGTTGAAAATCTGAATCATATATATATATATTTTCCTTCAGTATGCAATATAAAAAGATAAAAATTATCCCAGTGATTTTAGAACTCAACAGAAGTCTGAAGTAGATGTTTCCTCTCAATCTAGATTTTACTTTTTTCCCAAGAATTTACTTCATATCATATGCTGAAAAATGTTGGCTTTCGAAAGCAAAGAAAAGCTTAAGTAGGTTGGTTAGAGTTATTTTGTGATGCTAAATCAACCTTCCTTTTTGTTTTTTTGGCATCTGTTTTCTTGTGAAAGAGGTCTCTTCACTTAGAAAATTCTAACTATAAATAACCACAATTCCTTGAAATCTGTTCTTCATGAATAGCTTTGTGGTTATTTTACCACCCTGCTTTTATAGTTTGGATATTTTTGTCACTGCTGATGAAAGCAGTTCTGCAAAAGAGTTATGGGAGGCCTAGAATGAATGAATTCTTTAAAACAGTTTCTAGAATATGATCAAATAATTACTGAAAATAGCAAGAGGATTGCCTGATATTTTCTAAATTTGGTAGTAATTTGTGCTTCCATAAGAAGCCATTATATTATGGAAAGGGTCAGCTTTTTGAAAATCTGCAACTTGCTCTCTTAAGCAATTAATGAATGGTAAGGAAAAGTTACTTACATCCACAGAACCACAAAGTCATTCAGTTTAGATTGCACTTTGGGCGTTCTCCAGTCTAACTTAAAGGTCTCTGGTCCTGCTCAAAGCACAGTCAACACTGAATTAGCCTCAGGTCATTTTAAGTCCATTTTAGTCCTGGAAACCTGCAAGGATGGATATTCTATAGGCTCTCTGGTTGATCATCTCCAATCTTTTTCGAAGAGAAATTGTTTCCGTATATATAGTTGAAACCTCTTCTGTTTCAGTATATGATTGTGATTTCTCATGCTTCCCATGGCACTGCTGTGAAGAGTCTTTCTTTTCTTGATGTAAGACCCCATGTAGGATCTGGGGGTCTTATGTTAGCTGCCTTTGAAGCTGTCCTTTCTCCAGTTTCTCCCTGCAGAACACAAGCTTCAACTCTGATCATGTTGGAGGCTCTCTTCTAAACTCACTCCAATCTCTGAAAGTCTTTCCTTCATTGTGGGAGTCCCGTAACTGGATACAATATCAAGATGCAGTCCAACAAGTGCCAGCTGAACAGGGATAATCCACTTTACTAGACCTACTAGGTCTGCTCCTGTTAATTCAGCCCAAGAGCGTTCTTTGCTGCCAGGGCACATGGGTGGCTTATGCTCAGCTTGCCATCTGCCGGGACCCCAAAGCCTTCCTTGCATAGCTTCTACAATCAGCCTGATTCTATAATCAGTCTAATACAATCTACTGATACTGCTGCAGCAAGCCAGGTTCTCCCACTTGCAAGACATTCCATTTGACTATTTGTTAAATTAAACCATTATATATATCTGAACAATCAATGCTGTTAAGTAAATAGTAAAACCTTTCTGTTATTAACTTAAAGTTGTGTTACTACCTTAGTTATATCAGTTGAAATTGATTATATAGTAGCCCTTTGGCTCATTGCTTCTTATTATCTGTGGTGAGTTCTCAAGTGGAAGCCACAGATGAAGTAAAAATATAAGAAACTATAAAATAGACTATAGTGGTGAGATGAATGGAAATATTAAAAGTATGAATAGAGAGGTAATATAAGGTATTTTGAAAG
This sequence comes from Nothura maculosa, assembly GCA_032353885.1. Taxonomy (NCBI): domain Eukaryota; kingdom Metazoa; phylum Chordata; class Aves; order Tinamiformes; family Tinamidae; genus Nothura; species Nothura maculosa. The sequence goes on along the minus strand of JAUBOD010000204.1, from coordinate 373,649 downwards.
GTGTGTTAGCAAAAGTTTCTTGCTGCGTGTGAATGCTTTGCTCCTGGGAATCAACACACAGATATATGAAGATTAGTGTTTTTTTCCACATTTTATTGTTGAAATATTACCCAGAGTTTGTGTATTTTCATCCTTGGGTGAAAGTAATACTTCTTGGTAGCTTAGAAGATTTTTATTTAGTAGGAAGTCTGATTTTATAAGATAGATTCTAATGGTCCATATTCTCACTTCATCTAATAGATACACTGCTTGGATGTGCTGTATTAGATATTGTTCATCCAGCGTTAAATATCATAGTCTCCATACATGTGCTCTCAGAGACACTAGGCGTGTCTTCATTAGCCCTTCTGACTAGAAAATAAAAGCAAAAAAAGCCAATCAAGGCTAAAAACAACATATGAGAAAAAAATCCATAAAATAACTAGGATTTGCTACCTTTTCTTAGCAATATAGATATACTGAATGCTGAGAGGAGGAAAAGATAAATAATAAAAAATTGACTTTTTTTGAGGAGGGAAGGGGAGTGAAATTTCAGTGCCATGGTTTGATTATGTGTCATAGTCGCTATTACAGATTTTCTGCAAGCACACATGGAAATAAAGCAGAATTTCTACAACAGAAAACTAGCACAAAAGTTAGCATATAGGTTACGGCAGCAAAAAAATAAGTTAAACTCAAAAAATGTCTTTTAAAAAGATTCTTTTCCCAAAGCTTTTAGAAATCAAGCTGTTATGTTTTACTTATTCAATCTATCTCTGTCTTTTCCTTTTTTTTTCTTTAATCCCTCTATGACAACTGTTTTTGAGGTCATTTCTCAGCATCCGTGCAAACCACATGTAACATAACACTTGAACATATATATTAAAAAGCTTATACAAGGAATCAATGGGAGAGAAGAACTGAAATGGACAACAATTCGATAGTTCACAGAATCACAGAATCTACAAGGTTGGAAGGGACCTCTAGAGATCATCTAGTCCAACCTTCCCGCTCCAGCGGG
>JAUBOD010000204.1:358268-371191 GCA_032353885.1 Nothura maculosa | reverse complement strand
TCCTTGCCAATTCTAATTCTACCTGGGCTTTGGCCTTCCTCATTTCACATCTGCAATCTCTGGTAATGCGCCTATAATAGTTGATTCAGAGACTAGTGAGTTCACCTAGTCTCTAATGCGCCTATAATAGTTGATTCAGAGACTAGTGAGTTCACCTAGTCCTGCCTGAAAGTCAGTTGTAATGCGGTGGGGGTCCATCTCTTCTGCAAAATAACTACTAATAGAAGGAAATGGCCTTGAGTTATGCCATAGTGGGTTCAGATTAGACTTTAGGAAGAATATCCACATAGAAAGAATGCATTGGAACAGGCTGCTCAGCCAAGTGATGGAGTCACCATCCCCGGCAATATTGAAGAACCATGTAGATGGGGCACTTAAGGACATGGGTTAGCAGACATAGTGATGATGGGCTTATGATTGAATTCAATGATCTTGAAGATCTTTTGCAACCATAACAATTTTATTATTCTATGCTTCTAACCAGAAGCACCAGCTGAAAGGGCAAAGCTCTGATATAATAAGGGCTTTGCATTTTATGGAGGTTTGATGTTTTAGTGTTAGGATCCTACTAAATCAGTGCCACAAGATGTCAGTGCAGTTTAAGAAACTGCAGAGAAGTCTCAGGATGTGAACTGCATTGAAACTGGGCAAAAGGAAAGAAAGAAAACATCTACAGTTAATTATAAGTCTTGTTCTCTGAGAAATATAGCTGCAGAGCGTGCAAATTTTTTTTTTTTTTTGGATTCCTTCTGAATCTCTGAATTGTGCTCTGTATAATTACAATTATAATGAAAATAAATGTAAAAGCTCTGAATAGAAGCTATTTTACAACCATGTCTGCATTCCGCTTTTCTGCTAATTCAACAACTAATGAAAAAGCTGCATCTAAATACATTTTATTGCTCAGCAGAGCAGGGGTTTTTTTTGCATCAATTTGTTGAATTTTAATGATATTTTCCCAAACTTTGTTCTTCTTTGACTTCTTAAAAGGAAAAGGAGGAGGAGAATGAAAAAAAGATACAAGACAAAACCAGCTCACTTGTAGTAATGACACAACCACCTCACTTGTAAGAGGAACTAATACTTTTCCATTACAATGGCCACATATAATGGGTAGTTAATCATCAAGAAAATTCATTAGCTGTATGTCACTAGCAACCTACATACTATAGTAAATGAACAACAGACAACAGTTTGAATTTAAATTTATCAGTGAGTTCCCATCATAATGCTGCTTTCCTCTTTATGAAATTGGGCACAAAGCTAATGGTATGATAAATGGTTATTCGAACTTAGTAAGCTTCCCTGATTACAAGGACAGCAGTTTGCTAGCACTATGTAAGTGCTAGCAAATATCTCATAGCATTGTTGCACATGCCTTTAAATGCTGAAAGCTTTTACAGAAGCCAAGCCATACCACAGAGAGCTGAGGCAGGAGAAATCTTCTATACCACAAGCAGCATTTACCTGATTCAATCTTCAAGGCTATATATTTAGCTGACATAAACCAGCCCTCTTTTCTAATGCACAGAGCAATGCTGTCGTTCACGTGGCTTGGCCCATATGACCTTTAGTGGTGCTTAAAATGCACTTAGGCTTGCACTGGTCTCCTAGAGATTTTCTGCACTTTGTAGGCAGTCATTTTCTCTTCTTGGATTGATAGAACCTCTAAAACGAAAAGCTATCTGAAAGCCACCTTATGGACAGCGCAAGTTGCCATTCAATTATGGGAAAGCTAAAGCTAAAGCTTTCCCATAATTGGGAAGCTAAATGAAGATCCAAAAGAAGATGACTAATTGAAGATTATGGTTCATGGTGCTTTTTCTGTGCAGACAACTTCATTTTTGTAAGGAGTATCTCTGTGCTCTGACAGTTTGCAGCTCTCCTCCATTCTACCCACTGCCAGCTCTGCCCTTGAGGCCAAAGCTCCACCAAACACCTTCCAACCAAGGCAGCAAACATCACTTCTCATCAGTCTCTTACCAGGGCTGTTGGGAGAAAATGCAAAAATACTTTTTTTTTCCTTAGGTTGTCTTTAGAGAAATCTTTGTACTATAGTGATTGTAAGATTGACTAAAAGGAACTGAGCACTTGCCGAATATTCATTCAGCTTCAACCAAGCCTTAGCACAATGGTGGCAGCTGGCTCCAGAATACTGCCAAATATTTCTTCCCTTCTCTCTTCTATTACATTTTTTTTTTTCCTCACAGATAATAAATGAAGAAGTAATTTGTTTACAAGCCACTTTATTTTTTTCTCTGCTGGTTGCTACAGATGTCAGCATGATGGAGGAGAGAGGGAAGTGCTGTATTTCTTCCTGCCTTCACCAAGGTGCTGCTGCACAACCTATTGTAACTGAGGATATTTGCATGAAAACAGTATTCACCAGTTGATTTCACAGGTTATTTTGGTATACATAGAGAAATACTCACAGTCTTAGAAGTAATAGCCTCCTATGTTGTGACCTGTGCCTTTTTCTGTCCACAAACAAGGTGGATTTTTTTGGAAGGTTACTATTGTGTTGAAATGGGCATTAGACAGCAGAATGCTCTTAGAGACAGATACAATTTTTTCATCAGAGTAACTCAATAAAGTTAAGTCAAAATGGAAAGTACAACCGTGATATGGACCAAAATCTTCCTTATCTTTGCATCTTATCAGATTTTATGCTGTGATAGCTGAGCCAGCTAGTTCAAGCTAAAGAAATAGGAAAATCCTACACTATTTTGTTGAATACCAAAATTTTACTTGCTTCTAAACCATATGACTCCAGATTATTCTATAGATAGGACTGCCTTTGATTTGTGGAAAAAAAAAAGAAAAAATCATTTTCTATGTCTGAAACAGTAATTAATTGTGCCTTGATGCAGACAAATGAACTGTCTTTCAGAGGCCTATATGATAATTGCAATCATAACATAAAGTCAATTTACTCTTAATAGAAAACATAACAAACAAAAGCTTTCAGGGATAGATATTATTATTCCTTCACACTCTGTATCAGAACAATTGTTTAGGATGGAAACTTTTCATAATTGGGCTACGTTTCAAATTCTGTTGACTTTAGTAGCTAGAGATAAATCTTGAGTTATCTGAGTCCCATTTCTACAGTCCATGATTTTTGCAGTTTTCTATTTTGGCTTAATTCTCTTGTCATTAACTTAATTATTTAAAATATAAGAATATGTTGTGATAGTCAAATTAGAAGACAAAGGAATTTCCTTGCAGACCTTTTAAAGAAGTCCTGATGACCAATGTTATATAAAGATGTATGAAAATATGACATTTACGGAAATAGATTTGTGTGGATAGCCTCCAAAGCACTAAATCAGAATATTCACTTTAAAACTCAGAAGAATATTCTGAATTATCTGATTTTTTTTTCACATTCCTTAGATCAAGGTGAAACAATGTTGTTCATTTTCAATTGAAAACTAATTCATTATGATGGAATCAAAGGGTTTAAAGAGATCATGGGACTGAAAATACTAATTAGGAGTATGAGGCTTTTTTATCTTCATGATTCAAGATTTCTACTTTATTTATAGGAGAACATGCAGAGGAAAAAAAAATTCAGATGCTTCTCTTTACAAATAAATTACTCTAGTTACAATATATCAGACTGTTCATTTTTATCTCCAAGCAATTTCTTCTGATTTATGTAGCATGAAGCTTTGTTGTAGAAGGTCACTGGAGAAATTTAACTTCAAGATATGCTTATTTGGAAATTCCTGAGACAGATCTCAACTTTTTATTGGTTTAGGTGCTTGTTTTCTATAAACTGAGTGCCACTGTAATTCCTCAATATATATTACTACAAATAATTTGTATTGTCCTCAAAAATAAGAATGCCAACTTCTTATGGTTATCTAAACAGGATATTGAGTCAAATTCTAGACTTTTAGAACAAATATTCAGAGCACTTTAAGTATAGTTAGTTCCTATTACTGCGCTCTTCAGTAAGCTCAAGCCTGTTCTAGGTTAAATCTGCTCTAAAAATAGGAGCAGTTTAAATTACATCACATTGCAAATAAAACAAAACTAATAAAAGAAGCCAACTGAATACTTTTCATATGTTATCATCACCATACACAACAACTATGTTTCAAATTGTTAGAAATCATTTTAGGAGAGATACAGTGCTTAGACAGCCCTAATAATCAGAAAAGCATGCATTTATTACATGGACATCTGTTTGAATGTGAAGCCAGGTACTACAGAGAGCCTAGCCAAACTGTCTGTGTATGCGGACTCACATAGTCCTTTGGGAGAAGTATTATACAGAGAAATTTATGTTACATTCATCTGCTTTTTGACCTTAAGTTCTTTGATATGACAGATGTTTTTTTTCTGAAATGATAGATAATAGTTTCAAGGGGGATATCAGCAGCTGGAGGAGAGGCATAAGTTTAGGTTTACATCTGAGAACTGATGAAATGTTGCAACACATGCATGAGAAGAACATCGAGACAATGATGTTTTTTGTTATTTGTGTGGAAATATTTCATCTGCCTTATACAAAGAAATATAGTAAGATTTCATGGCGAATCACGTCATTTTCCTGAGTCTTAAAGGAGAATGCTCTCTTAAACACTGGGAAAACACCACAGTAATAACATAGCAGTTCTGTAAAGTTCAGTCTCTAGTTGAACAAACACTAAAAACATAAAGTTGAGATTTCATTATGTGACAGCTTCTGTGAAGACTGCCATGAAGGTAAGAAAGATACTCTCTGAGGTTTTCCTACAGGACCAAAGTTTAGGGAAGCATGAATTCATTACAAGATATGATTTAAAAAAATGACATTTGCATTTGAAGTTTTAATTACCTGCTTTGGCTTTAACATTTAGTTTTCAAATCTTATGAGTGAATCCTAAAATTTATTTATATCTTTTGTTCCAGGCCAGAAAAATATTTCAGTATGTAATTAAATTTAAGCATGTGATTAATCGTACTTGTCATTTTAAATATACATGTTTTCAGTTGGAGGAGATCCAACTCATTTATAGATCTTTAGAATCTATTCTGTAGATAGAATACCTAAATAATGAAAATGAAATGGCCTTATTTGACACTATTTGCATCAATCTCTCATAAAGATCTAATTCCAACTCATTTATTCCAAGAGAGATATATTCAATACCTTCTTTGTCTTGATCTATGCTGGTAGCCTTCTGAAAATCAAACCTCAGACACCAGAGGAAAGTCAGGAGAAAGAAAGACTTTCCCTTTGTGGGCGAAGAATAAATTAGGGAAGACTGAAGCTAATTGGACATGAACAAGGCCATGGGCACTCATGGCATACACCCATCAGTATTGAGGGACTTGACTGGTGTCACTACAAGGCCCATCTTAATCATCTTTGAAAGGTCATGGCCACCAGGAGTGGGGCCTGAAGACAAGAAGAAAGCTAATATCACTCCAGTCTTCAAAAAGGCTGGACTGACTCTCTTGGGCAATGAGATATGAGCACGTTGTTTATTCTGACTTTGGTACAGCTTTTGCCACTGTCTCCCATGACATTCTTATACACAAGCTGATGAGCAGTCAGTGAAGCATAATAAAATCTGGATGAACTGCCAGATTGAGGTTCAGAGGATTGTAATTAGTGGTACAATGTCCACTTGCAGGTCACCCACTATCAACATTCCTCCAGGGATTGATAGGAGGATCTGTACTGCTTTTTCATCTTCATTCAAGAGCTGGCAGGTGGGACTGAGAGCTCCTTCAGCAAGTCCGTGGGCGTCACAGAACTTGAAAGAGTGGTTGATACTGCAGATATTTGTGTTGCTATCTAGAAGGATCTGAACAGACTAGAGAAAAGAATCAAAAAGGATCCATGGACTTAAGGATGAATAACTCCATGCAGCAGTACTAGCAGAGGGCCTATTAGTTGGAGAGATCAGCACAGAATTTTAGAGTCGTAGATAACATTGCAGAGAACACTGTCTTGGTGGACATCGTGGCTAATAATGTACTCATTTGGCAAGGAAGGTCAATATCATCCTAGGCTTCATTAAGCACACTTCATGAGCTCAAGGGAAGTGATCCTTATCCTCACCTCAGCACTGGTGAGACCACATCTGAATACCTGTGCCTGCTGCTTGGCAGACAGGTGAGACATGGAACTACTAATGCAAGCCAAGTGGAGGCTACTTTCTGAAAAACATCTTGTGTTTAGAAATCTTTTGTATCCAATTTTCATGAAATAAAAAATCAAAAGTTGAAAATTGATGTAGAGCTGATGCTTCTATTTTTTTCAATGTTTGCTACAAGAAATGGTGCCTTTTCTGCTAGGACAGTTGATTCCCATAATCTCTGGCTGCTTATGCTCTGTCACACAGCCGTGGTATTCATAAGCCCAGCAGCTGCTTGCTGACATTGACATCAACTCACCAATTGCACTTCAGTCCAGAAGGAAATAATCCAAAATAAAACTCATCAAGTCTGTTGTGAAGAAGTCTCACTGTTGTTATCCCAAGAGGGAAAGTTTGAAAGCTTTGATAGCCTCACTGGGGAGCTGAGAAGGACCTACTTGCAAGCATTAGATTTCCTATGAGCTCTTGTCTGAGATCCCTTGCAAATTAAATAGAGAAATAAATAAATAACACCAGATCACCTGGTAAGGCACATCCAGTGTTGCGTAGTTCCATTTTGCATTCATTGGTGATGTGAAGTCTTGTAAGTGGCTTCTCTTTTTGTGTTATTTTCATCTTCTGGAATTTGCATCTTTGTCTACTTTAAACTGTAAGTTCTCTTAGGTATTAACAAACTGTTACTATACAATTTTACTGGGCTAAAAAAAAGAGCTACAATTTTAGTACAACATATTAAACGCTTCCAATGTGCTAACATATGCAAATAAAGTGAAGTACAGATATAAACAGATAAACAATAACTCCACAAATTAAATATACACATAAAATAAGGTATATGCATATGTGCATATATGTACAAAACAGTGTTATTATTTGTGAAGTCAGAGATATGAAAGCACATTCTAGAGTTCTTTTTTCATGGTAGTGCATTAGTTAGAGTGCTTTGGAATCTGCAAGTTGTTGGCACATTTAAACAGCACTTTATCACCTTTATTATTCTTCATTGACTCCAGAATAATCTTGTTAATTCACAAATCTGAAAAACAGATTTTGACACTAAGATTGTACAGAGTTTTTTGTGTTTCTTTCTGGATTTTTTTTCCCCCTTCAATCTGGAAGGTTAGATCAGAATCTGATCAGCAGATGTTAATTAAGAAGTTCTTAATGAAGAAGTGAAATTCTACAGATGTTTAACATGATAATAAGAGAAAATAAAATCTATTTTCTGTCTAACACGGAGAAAAAAATCATAAAATAATTTTCTTATTCATCTCAATAGGTTTTTTATGGAAGAAATATAATTCTAAAAGTTATCATTTTAGAAGTTCTATTCACTATTCCTGCACCTGTATGGTACATGTAACTCTGTCATGTAAAACCACAATAAATTAGTTTCCATAATTCTGATAGATTTGCTGAAAGATTAATTTTTTTAAGGAAAAGATGGCCTAATAAACTCTTCCATGAGCTTTTACTTTTACAGTAGCTTGGTTAAACTAGTGTTGGATATGTTTTTGGTTTGACCTTGTACACAGCAAAAGTATCTAATGGATTTTAATAAAATATAGTGTGATAAAAGGTTGAATTTATAGTTTCATCTTCCCTGCTGCTAACTCTTATTAGAGTGTATTAACTTGTAAGTGTAGATACTAGGATTAGTTATTAGAGATATACTATGTGGGTCAATATTCTATCAATAATTCAAGATATAATTTATAAGTATAATTATATTTAATGCATTGCTACTATGTGCTCCTTTGGTTCAAGAATATCTTAAAGTTCACAGAAATTAATTTTATTTATTTATTTGAAGGATCATACATTTATCTAGAGCAGGCTACTATTCTTTGCAAGGCAACCGAATGGTCACCAAAATCCCTTTGCATAACTCGATCTTTAAATTGAGCCAAGATCTTCTCCCATTTTATTAAATAACAGGAATGGGAAATTTTGTGACAGTGCCTAAAATCCGGTTCAATCAGCAAGACACTGGTGTAAGCAAAACAACAAAAAATATGCTTGTATATTTCCTATAATATAACTTCTGTTCCTAGTTATGAATTAGGACGTTTGGATAACCCATGCATATCTGATGTAGTTTCTTTAAGCCGTCTTGCAACACTGTGCTACTAAAATACTACAGACCCAATTAAGTGCAGCAAAGAATCTGGCAGACAGCAGCCATGCTGTCTTTTTATTTGATTCAATCACTTTTAGGTGGTCGGTTTTCCATTATGTTCCTTCCTTTGTCATACAGCAAGCCGTGATTACCGTGGCATAATTTTGCTCCAGGCAAGGAGGATGAGGACAGGCGTTCTGCTCAGGGGATTGTCAGGCTCTGTTTTCTGGTGATAAGGAGTTGCACTCTCTGTATTTCTCCACTAAGCCATTTCTGATTCAAAGTCGTTGCCTGTCTTCCATCCATCTAGATGGCTCACAAAAGAAGGAGCAAAGTTTTGGTGTCTTGGCTGTGGAGATTAAAACAGGCATGCTGAACTGAGTTTGCACCTTTTTTAATTGAGAAGCACTGGAGCATATGTGAAATATGCTGTATTTTGCTTCCATGTTATAAGTTGCACAAGATGGAGTTTCTGTGTGACTTCCAAAGTCAATATGCAGTACCTAATTTCAGTTTTGTAAGATGAAATTTAGTTTACAGATCAACAAAAATACTTAAAGTCTTTGCTTCAAAAGACAGGCACAGCTTCCTGGCAAACAAAAAGTGATATCACTTACCTACAGCAGAATCATGTCCTGGGTCAGGAATAAAAGTCTAAAAGATTTTAAGAAAAAAAATGAATTAAGGTTTTGAGAAAACACAGAGCTCAACTCTCAGTTTCTAAATTCTTCAGTTCTTTGGCTGAGGAATTTAATTACTTCTCTATTTTCCCGTTGTCTGTTCAAAACATCTTTCTTGGAGAAATGTCAGCATTAAGGGCAGACAAATAAAATAAATATCTTTCCATTTCATCTTGCTAGCTGAGCTCCAGCCATTCCACTAAGTGCCTGTTCTGAGTTTAAAAGTCATTTTTCCCAAAAAAGTTAAACCTTGGAATATTGTCTTAAGTTTTTATTAATTATTTTATTTCCTAAGAACAAACATTTTTGACCTGCTTTTAGCATTCCTTTACAAAGCAACAATTTCTCAATAAATTTATTCATAATTGGTAAATTCAAAAGTGTTTGGACATGAATTAGATTATAAAAGAGAAATAGAGAGAAAAAAAAATGGAGAAATTTCTCCCTGCGTCTCTTAAAACAGTGAAAGTTCATAGATAAAAGAGATTATTGTGAATGAAGTTTCCACATCAAGAGAATATACTGATAATATGAAAGGGCTCAGTCCCTGGAAGAAAATTACTTCCCATCTTGAAATAATGCTGATTAAATCCTTCCTTTCTTTTCACCTAATTTTAGTCTCTTTGTACAAGTTGTATGTAATAATCTCAAAAGCATTTTTATTGCTGTATATATGTTCTGATGCCATAAACATGATCCTTTAAATAATACTAAACTAGTGATACACTTGCTAAAAGCGTAATCTTTCTATGGAAAGATATTTCTCAGAGTTTCAATTCCAAGTACATCAGTAAAACAGCCATTAAGACAAGCTGAAGCAATAGTTTCTGCCTATGGAGAGTTGGGCAGAGGAACCTCATGAAGTTCAATAAGGACAAGTGCAGGGTCCTGCACCTGTGGAGAATCACAGAATCACAGAATATTCAAGGTTGGAGGGGATCTCGAGAGATCATCTAGTCCAACCTTCCCACTCAAGCAGGTGCACCTGGAGCACATGGCACAGGGTGACATCCAAGCGGGTTTTGAAGACCTCCAGAGAAAGAGACTCCACAACCTCCCTGGGCAACCTGTTCCACTGCTCTGTCACCCTCACAGTAAAAAAGTTCTTCCTCACCTGGAGATTGAACTTCCTGTGCCTCAGCTTATGCCCATTTCCCCTTGTCCTATCGCTGGCCACCACTGAATAAAGCTTGTCTGGTCTTGTCTTGTCTTGTCTTGTCTTAGCTTGGCTTGGCTTGGCTTGGCTTGGCTTGGCTTGGCTTGCCCTTGCCCTTGCCCTTGCCCCCCCCCCTTACAATCTCCCTTCATGTATTTATACATGTTAATAAGATCACCTCTCAGCTTTCTCTTCTCCAATTAAGAGCTCCAATTAAAAGCTCCAGTTAAGAGAGAGGAATAACCCTAGGCATCAGTACAGATGAGGGGTCGACCTGCTGAAAAACAGCTCCACAGAGAGACACTAGGGACTCCTGGTTGACACCAAGTTAACCATGAGTCAGCAGTGTGCCCTCGTGGCCAAGAAGGCCAATGGGATCCTGGCCTGCATCAGGAGGAGCATTGCCAGCAGGTCAAGGGAGGGGATTCAGCCCCTTTACTCAGCTCTGGGGAGGCTGCACCTGGAGTATTGTGTGAAGTTCTGGGCTGCCCGATATAAGAAGGACAAAGAACTTCTAAGAGAGGGTCCAGTGGAGAGTGATAAAGATGATTAAGGGACTGGAGCATCTCTTATATGAGGAAAGGAGAAGTGAGCTGGACCTGTTTTCTGGAGAAGAGAAGGCTAAGAGGGAATCTGATTAATACGTATAAGTACTTGATGGGAGAATGTAGTGACGAGAGGGCCAAACTCTTCTCAGTGGTAGCCAGTGATAAGATAAGGGGTAATGGGTATAAGTTGAAATACAGCAAGTTCCATCTCCATATGAGGAAGAACTTCTTTACTGTGAGGGTGCCAGAGCCTTGGAACAGGCTGTCAAGGGAGGTTGTGGAGTCTGCTTCTCTGGAGATCTTCTAAACCTGCTTGGATGAGACCCTGTGCCACATACTCTGGGTGTCCCTGTGGAGCAGGGGAGTTGGAATAGATGATCTCTTAGAGATGCCTTCCAACGTTAACTATTCTGTGATTCTGTGATTCTATATTGTCATCTGGTCTGAAAATAGGCAGTTCTTGTGATAGACCTCAAACTGGAGGTAGATGTGTGGAGTTTCAGCCAAAGAGAGAGAAAAGGCCTTATGTAAGAGCTAAATCTGCCACAAATTACATGTATGTAGTTTATGCAACCTGTTAATGGTATCATCATCTTTGACACCTAAATTCTTCAAAGCTTAATGGATATCTGAAAGCCAATCAACAAATATCTGGAGATATTAATTAAATCCTTACTCTTTTCTTCTTCTTTTTATGAGATCTTTCTAGACTTCAAACTGCAATTTCCAAAATTTGTGGTGAAGAGAGGGGATAGGTGTTCTTCCAACAAACATTAAGCTTTTAAGTATGTTTTATTATTATTATTGTTAAAATCTTTAGTATCCTCTGAGACCAATTAATTTATTTTAATATTTTCATGCTATTAATGGATTCATTCATATTAAATATTAGGACTTGATGTTTTCTTGTTGTTTTTGTTGCTGTTTTTTTCATATCACCCTAAAATACTTTTGTACTGTTTTAACTGGAAATGATACTTCACATCTGTATAGCTTGATTTCAGGCTTCCAAAAAGCCATACAATCTGCTAGTAGTAATGACTCAAACAATTGTTTCCAAATTATCTAAACATTTAAAAGAAGTACCATTAATAATACCATTAATAATACCAATAATAAGTATCATTAATATTACAAAGTCTGCTGCAGATCAGTACTGCTGCTGTCCTGCTTGCACTTCGTAGTCTAATACCTCTCTTATGCCTCAGTTGAGATCCTTGCAATTTCTTTTCCAGCACAAAGCTTTTTGCATTAAAACAGGAAAAAAAAAACAGGAAAGGCTTATGCTCATCTTCCAGAAAGGAAGATTGTCTGAAGACTGTCTTCAGTCCCTTTGCATATTTGCTTGCAAAAGGACTCTGCAGAAATCTGTATCTGCTCCTAACTGTTTGATTTGAAGCAACTCAGCTTTGGTGTGATACAGATGTACCAGTTCTATGCTAAGGCGCTATATTCCCATTCATCTCCCATGGACTGTATAAGTACCAAGCTACCTAATCAAAGTTACAAGACATGCTGCAGCAGCCACTGGGAAGTAAGGTGTAATGTGATGCCCAAGACTTTTTGTGGGTCTAGCCTCGAAGGACTTATTCAGATCACCCAGTCAGTCTGTAGCAGAGTACAGAACATCAGAATTCTCTTGAACTCTATATTGCAAAAGCACCAACATTCGTATCCTTACTCAACCTGCCTTCCCTTCAAAATTGTGAACAAAGAGACTAATAAATAGCCATAGTAAATATTGTTCTGCTAGCAAGAGGACTGGACCTGCATATGAATCTGCATTCATATGTACAATGCTAGTTCAGAGATTTCCTTATAGAATGTGAGCTGCACTTTTGTTTTTGAATTTAAAGCTTTCTTTGCTTAAAACCTCCCAGCTTGTAGCGTTCTCAAAGACCAATAGAAATCTCTTTGCCTGCTTATTTCCTCTTTGCAAATCTTCTGCAATCATAGTCACTCAACTCAGAAATTTTATGGTAAAACTGCAGAGTTTCAGAGAAGAGCAAAAAGAATGACCATGGGCAAGGGACAGTTTCCCTATTTGATATGGAATCTGACTGGAAGCCTTCAGCCTGGAAAACTCTTCCTAGCCTCACAGAACAGTCAAGGCTGGAAAGAGAAAGGACCTCTAAAAAACATCTAATCTAATCAAAGCAGGTCTAATTGGGTCACATTGCTCAAGACAAGTATCTGTAAAACTGTGTCATGCAGAGGGTCAACAAGGATCAACTTGGTGAAGATAATAGAATCATAGAATGCTTAAGGTTGGAAGGGACCTCAGAGGTCATCTAGTCCAACCCCCCTGCACACGCAGGGTCA
>JAUBOD010000204.1:346545-358168 GCA_032353885.1 Nothura maculosa | reverse complement strand
TGAAGAAATGCTTCCTGAAGTTCCTGTGGAACTTCCGATGCTTCAGTTTGAAGCCATTTCCTCTAGTCCTATCGCTGCCCACCACGAACAGGGGCCAACCCCATCTCCATCCTTCTCCCTCCCTCCCTTGAGGTATTTATATACACTGATCAGGTCAAGATGATTTAAAAATAATGTTCCCCTTCTAATACAAGAAATGAGGAGCATCCTGTGAAACTGGCAGTGAGTAAATTCAAAATAAAGAAAAGAAAATACTTCTTTGCCTGGCTGTTGGTTGTGTGTGGAGTACAGGAAGCCTCATCAAAGTATGCTGTGGTTGCAAAATACTTGCATGGATTCAAGAGGACATTAGACAGCTTCATGTAGGATAAGTCTTGCTCAGAGTTAGGAAACGTGGCCACTGCATCTGGTCCAGATTTTTTCCAAAATTTTTGAGATCTGGAGCATGGAGTTCTCAGCAGAAACACAGGCCTGCATTGTTCTTGCACTCTTATAATCTCCTTGTATTCCCTAGAGTTCTACCCCTGGACATTGCCAGAGACTGGATATCAGACTAGATGCACCGATTGCATGATCCAGGAGAGCTCCTTTTAGTTCTGATATTTGTTTCATTTTATCTCCATTGTTATCGACTTAGTCTGACACTCATTTTTCATTTTCTTCTTTTGCATGGATACAATCTCACTCCCAGGGGGAAAAAAAACAGAGGGAAAACAGAGGTGAGAAGGGTTGTGTGTCTCCTTGCTCACAACAGCACCATGTGATGCCAGAGGAAGGATTTAAGGCCATTTCAAACAGAAATATGGACACTTCTCTGTGAAATGTGTGTGGAGTGAGACTGATATTGCAGTCACACACAGTAGATATCCTGTGCACATCAGTACAGGTAGACAGCAGCATTGTAAATTTGGTCCATACTTACAAACTCTTGACATGCACTCACCTTTTGTTCCTGTGTCCATAATTCCTACCACTTCTGAAATCCTATTCAAAGTTCTTGCATCACTTACCACTTTGATTCCTGAAAATAGCTTCATTTATGTTCTTTCTTTTGTTCTCTCCTCAGCCATTGCTTTCTTTTTCAAAGCCCAACTTTATCAATGATAAAACCAACAGAGCACTTCTTGTCTATTTTCTGTGTTTTAGTGTTTCAATCTCTGTGTTTCAGTGACTACAACCTTGTTCCTGTAAACTGTTACCTGCTGAATAGCTAGTGTGTGTCTAGCTTTCTGTTATAGCCAAATTCTGTTTTGTGTTTGTTTTGATAATCCTTCACAAGAATTGTTTTTAGGGACAAAAACCTGGACAAATTTATAACTGAATCTCTCTAGCAATCCAAAAAACTTGTGAGAAGCTTTATGAAAAATCTGGGAAGAGAGTACAAATGCAGAAGGCTGTAGTTCATACTTATCACTAGCTGCTGAGAAAAAAAAAAAATACAGTTTGAAACAGTACATATGCCTGCAGGGCCTCTAGGGATTATTGCTTGTAAAGATGTAAAACTCTAATGTATATTAAGAGATGAGCTTGCTAGCCTCCCAAATTGTTCCACCATTGTTCAAGTAACAGAATAACTTAAATAGAAATCTTTTGTTTGTTGCAGAATGGTATACAGGCAATTTCAGATAGAATTAGGAAGTATGTCTATGCTGTTATGAATCCTATTAGAAGAGTCTACATTGAGTTTTGGAAACAATATCACTGTAATCCCACTTAAATTGACAATTAAAGTGTGTTTTGCTTGTGGCTGATTTCAGACAAACTGTGCAATTTACTAAGTAATGGGGAAAATGTCATTTGCTGTATGCAAATTTCTTGTAGCATAAATTAAATATTAGCATTCTTTGCCCATTTAAGTTTACAACTATGGGAAAGACCATTGTGAGATTTTCTTAGAGCAGCACAACTTGTACATTATTTCTGAAAAAAATTCTTCATAGTGATAAAATTAAATTACGAATACCTATGCACAACATTCCAGTGGGGTATAAACATAAACATAGACTAATATGATCTAACATTGAGTAAATTAGGAAAGATTTCACACTAATGGAGTTACCTGAGTTTACAACTCAGGAGAGAGGAAGGATAGGGAGGAGATGAGGCTCCAGCCCCTTCAATTTGGGAGAGGATAGAGGATAGTAAAATTTATCTTTCTTAATAGCTTTTTCGCAGTGGAAGGTTATATTTTTGTGAAAACACTTATGTAGTTGAGTCATCTAATCTTAGCCTCCTAACTTTATCATTTCTAGGTCCAAGAGTCTCTAATCAGGAATCCATATGTTCCATAGTGTGCTGCCCAGAGAGGGCAAATGTTTCAACTTGTCTCAGTATATTGCTGTCATGAGTAGAGTTTTCTAAGAAATATGTGAGCAGTTTTCTTAAAAAAAAGACAAAAACAATATCAACGAAAAAACTCAAAAAAAAACAAAAAACAAAACAGTACAAGACAGATGCTATAGAAGAATTAAATTATTCATTACATTTATTTATAGAATGAGGATATTTATTTTGGTTATATTGAAATCCGTGCTTATATTCATATTAAATAAAGATTGAAAGTTTATCTGAAGCAGTTAAATTAGCAAGGTGATACTCTGTCCTTTGTAGGTAAAAAGGGTTATGTGTTGCTTGGAGGTGACACCATGTGAAAGGTTCTCCAGTTAATATGCAGAAAGCTTAAGGTGCTTTTCACATTTTTATATATCTTAGACTAGTTGCTAAGGTAAAGGTGGATGAACCTGAGCTCTGCAGACTAAATCCAGACTAGACCCTTGTGAAAGGTATTGTAATAAAGAGAGTGAGAAAGTCCATGTTTTGGAACACAGTGACTTCCAGAAAGAAAATGATGTCAGCTGATGAATTTGGCTTAGAGAGATTAAGTTACTAAGTAACTACAGCCTATGATACAGGCCAAGTGAATAGATTAAATACAGATACAATAGATAAAATACAGATTTCTCATGCAGTTTATATAATATGCAAAAAGCTTTCTTTCCTTGTACCTCTTGAAAAAAAATAGAAAAAAAATCCTTAAAAAGGAAAATGCCTATAGCCTAAATTACTTTACTGGTAGTGTCTGGCTAGACCAAATTAGATGTTTATCCATTGAGGTTTCTTATTTTCAAATTGTTCTACATAACTGTAGCCATGAAACTCAACTGCTGTACTCAACTGCTACACTGTGGTAGGAAATTGACACCTACAGAATTCATTGTATTACTGTGTGGAGAAATTAACTTGGTTTGCAGAAGTGATATACCACATCGTCATGACATTGCATGTACATTTACTAGCTTTGCCTAATTAAACTCAGTGCTGTTTGCAGATTGTTATTTCTCCTATGATTCTTGTTCAAACTTTTAGTTAAGTGAAGCACCAGTCACCTAATCACGTAGGAAAGTCCTCCCCTGGAAGTGCTCACAGATGCACAAAGTTGCATCCAAAGAAGCAAACATTAAACAGTTCTTTAGATTTGCAGAGATTTTCCCTCTACAATAGCAGAATGAGGAGATCTATCCTACAGGGTGCACTTTTACCCACACAGCTGTTGAACAGGTTTGTTGCTTCCTTGCAGATACAAGTGTGACAGTACAGGTGCTAATCAGGCCTGCGCCTGGAGCAGGATAACGCTTGGCTCATCTACTGCAATGTGACAGCTGAAATGGCTCAAGGAGCTTGAAGCCCTAGCAGAGAAGCGCGTTGCCAAGAGAGCATTCTGGAGCCATTTATCTGCCAATCTGCTTAGGGACCACAGTGTCGCTTTGCAGGCAGCACTGAGAGCATGAAAAAAATGCCATGTTTTCATTCTGGTCAGGTTCTGCTCATTACAAAACAGTGCTGAGTGTACCTGTCACTCTGAAAGATGTGGCCCAGAGCGGTTTACTTGCGCGCTCTTGGCAGATAAGAAAAACAGCAACCTCCCAAGCACCATGAGGCAGTGAACCCCTGTAAATGGGACAAATTGATTTTGTACTCAAGCATTCCTACTGGGAGGTGCTGGCTGCTACATGAGTTGCTGTGAACTTTCCATTTCTTAAATAAAAGAAGGTCTCAGTTTTGGAATTCCCATTTTGAATGAAAAGGGCCAGATTATGCTTTCCTACTCTTCTGTTTTACTTCATGAGTAGTTCTGCTAACTTCTTTAACTCTTGGGATGATGATACCATTCACTCAGGTGAGCAGTGTGAATGGTATCATCTCACCCTATCACGTACCCCTAGCCAGTAGGTATGAGACCCTGGAGGAGAAAGGGCAGTCAGTGGATAATGTAGGGAAGAGTCTCCCTCCTCCAGAAATAGTAATACAGTCAGAAAGCTAAACCTCACATATTATGACCACAGGCATGAATGAGGAAAGCCAGGTTACAGGCATGGGTGATTCTTCAATTCAGGGAACAGAGGTTCTGATATGTAGACATGACCCTCCTCCAAGAGAAGTCTGCTGCCTTCCTGGGGTCCAGGTTAAGGATGTCAGCTCTGGTGAGGCTGTACCTAGAGTACTGTGTGCAGTTCTGGGCTCTCCAGTATAAGAGGGACAAGGAGCTTCTAGAGAGGGTCCAGTGGAGAGCTACAAAGATGATTAAGGAACTGGAACATCTCTCGTATGAGGAGAGACTGAGTGAGTAGGGCTTGTTCAGCTTGCAGAAGAGAAGGCTGAGAGGGGATCTTATTAACATGTATATATACATGAAGGGAAATTGTAAGGAAGAGGGGGCCAAGCTTTTTGCAGTGGTGGCCAGTGATAGGACAAGGGGTATTGGGTGCAAGCTTAAGCACAGGAGGTTCCACCTGCAGGTGAGGGGGATCTTCTTTCCTGTGAGGATGACAGAGCAGTGGAACAGGCTGCCCAGGGAGGTTGTGGAGTCTCCTTCTCTGGAGGTCTTCAAAACCCGCCTGGATGCCACCCTGTGTCACATGCTCTAGGTGTGCCTGCCTGAGCAGGAAGGTTGGACTAGATGATCTCTCGAGGTCCCTTCCAACCTTGAAGATTCTGTGATTCTGTGAATTCTATGTCACAAGGAAACTTCAACGATTAGTTGGACCCACAGACTATTATCCATTGATGATCCTACATGTGATCAACAACTCAGATGCACAGATCATATTCTCTACCATTCTTCCCAGTGTTGACAGCAATATAGAAAGAAAAAGGAGGATATAATCCATCAGCACTTAGCTTCATGGCTGGTTTCATGGCCACAACCTTAGTTTCTTTGGCAACAGGAAGCCTTATGTGTTACCAGGCATGATGGCATCTAATGCAATCCATCTTTCTCAAAAGGGAAAGAGGGTCCTGGGTCATGGGCTAGCAAGGCTCATCAAGAGAGCTTTAAACAAAATTTGAGGGAGTAGGGGGGATCATTGGGGAAGCAGGTGCTAAGGTAGATGATGGCCTGCCATGCCACTCATAGAAGCTTAACATCACAGTCTGTGAAGGTTGCCCTGAGCCTGGAGAAGCTAAGTGACAAAATAGGAGAACTTCTGAAGGCCCACATAGTCAAGCTGGAGTTGCTTCAGCTAGAATGAGAAACATATCGGGAGGCCAGGTCAAATGACTCTATGTAAATACAGAAGAAGAAGGGGAACTGGAGATAGGTATGTGATTGCAGTGCCACGATCTCATTGCAATTACCAAGATATAGTGGGACAGCTCTTATGAATGGAACATAGCTGTGGATGACTTTAGGCTTTTTCAGGAAGGACGGCCATTAAGGTGAGGTGGCAGAGCTGCACTTATGTGAGAGAGAAACTGGAATGTACGGAGATCAGCATAGGGAAGGATGATGCTCGAATCAAGAGCCTATAGGTGAGGATTAAAGGGAAGACCAACACGGCTGACACTGTTGTGGAAGTTTGCCACGGGCCTCCTGACCAGGAAGAGGAAGTGGATGAAGCGTTCTACAAGTGGCTGCAAGAAGGATCACAGACTTTATGTCCTTATGGGGGACTTCAACCACCCTGATGTCTGCTGGGATAATCACACAGCCAGGAACAGATAGTCCAAGAGATTCCCGCAGAACATAACTTCTTGATGCAGGTGGTTAATGAGCCAACAAGGGGAGGGGTACTGCTAGACCTCATACTGACAGACATGGGAAATGTGAGGGTTGGGGGCAGTCTTGGCCTCAGTGACCACAAGATGCTGGAATTCACGATCCTGTGTGGAGGAAGTTGGGCAAGAAGTAGGATTGCCACCCTGGACTTTAGGAGGGCTAACTGTGAGCACTTCAGGGAGCTCCTTGGAGGAATACCCTAGGTCAGGGTCCTAGATGGCAAAGGGGTCCAGGAGAGCAGGCTAATATTCAAGCACTCCTTTCTCCAGGCTCAAGGTTGATGCAACAAGATAGGAGTAAAGGGGACAGGAGACCTGTGTGGATGGACAAGATGCTTCTGGGCAAATTTAATGAGAGAGAGAGCATATATCCTGTAGAAGAAGGGCCAGGTCACATGGTAAGAATATAGGCACATTGTCAAAGAATGCAGATGCACAATGAGGAAGGCCAAAGCCCATGTGGAATTAAGAGTTGGTAAAGGATGTCATTAACAACAGGAAGGGCTTCTATAAATACATCAGCAGCAAGAGGAAGACTAGTGAAAATGTTAGCCCACTGCTGAATGTGGAAGTTGCCTTTGTGATGGAGGGTGCAGAGAAGGCAGAGTTACTAAATGCCTCCTTTGCTTCTGTCTTTACTGCTAAGGCTGAGTACTACTATACTCCATGAGCTATAGAGCTGGGGCACAAGAGGGAGATCTGGGAGAGAGGAAGACTTTTGGCTGGTCGAGGAGGATTCGGTTAGGGATTATTTAGGCAAACTAGATGCACATAAATCTATATGCCCAGATGAGATTGACTCAAGAGTGCTGATGGAAATGTTGGAGAAATGGTGGAACTGGTGGTTGAGGTGAGCATCAGGGAGGAATAACTCCAGGCATCAGAACAGATTGGGGATTGACCTGCAAGAGAGCAGCTCTGCAAAGAGGAACCTGGGAGTCTTGGTTGACAAGTTAACCATGAGTCATCAGTGCGCTCTCATGGCCAAGAAGGCCAACGATGCCATGGCTTGCATAAGGAGGAATGTTACCAGCAGGATGAGTGAGAGGGTCTTGCCCCTCTACTCAGCTTCGTTGAGGTCGCACCTGGATTATTGGGTGAAGTTCTGTGTTCCACAGGACAGAAGGGACATAGAACTTCTAGAGAGGATCCAGCGGAGAGCGGCAAAAAATGATTAAGGGACTGGAGCATCTCTAGTATGAGGAAAGGATGAGTGAGTTGGGCCATTTTTTCCTGCAGAAGAGAAGATTGAGAGAGAAACTTATAAACATGTAAAAATACACGAGTGAAGAATGTAGGGAGGAGGAGGCCAAGCTCTTTTCAGTGGTGGTCAGTGACAGGACAAGAGGTAATCATAGAATCACAGAATTATAGAATCATTGTGGTTGAAAAAGACCTTTGAGATCATGAAGGCAAGCTCTTAGCCCCTCGACATCATGGGTACAAGTTGAAACACAGGAAGTACCTCCATATGAGCAAGAACTTCTTGGCTCTGAGTGGTGATAGAGCCCTGGAAGAGTCGACCCAGAGAGGCTGTGGAGACTCCTCTGAGATCTTCCAAATCCACCTGGATGCCACCCTGTGCCACATGCTCTGGGTGTCCCTGCTGGAGGGGAGTAGATGATCTCTAGAGGTCCCTTCCGACCTCAACCATTCTGTGATTCTGTGATCTATCAGTGTGCAAATAACAATTTTAGGATAGCTATCTCATATTTAGAGCAAAAGCCTGCATTGGATTCAGTGTTTTGATAAAGGAAATATTTTTGATAAAGGAAGTACACTTAAATTCAATATTATTTAATATTATTATATCAGGATATGTCAGAATAACACATTTCTAAAGATCTGGCTCAGGGAAGACTTTTAGTGAGATTTATATCAGCCATCTTTCACCATCTAAAATGTGTGTCTGATCAAAGTATATTCAGAAGGAAGTCCATTTTTGACATCTTGACATCCTTCAGGGCATAACTCACACTGTCCATGCCTGTGCTGTCCTTGACTATGTAGGACACTTGGAGACCTACTTAAGGCAGATGACAAGCTTCTAGTTGCGGAAAGTAAGGGAAATTAATATTGCCACCTTCCACATCCTCAGGCTCCTAAAAGAACGTCAAAATAAAACAACTTGAATAAATAGCAAAATGGCATCAGTTCCAGGTAGAGTTTGGCTAAAAAAAAAAAAGTTGCAAAAAAAAGTGTAAAATTCCTGTCTTCTTTATTCTTTTGTCTTCATGATTTATGTTATCGCCAGATTTGAAGATCTGAGACTTATTTGCTAGCAGTGTATCCTAGCAAAAAGTATGCAAAGATAGGCAAGAAATGAAACTAAAAAAATAAAAAAAAATCAAGTGGAAAATAAAAGCTGAAGCTTCATCATGATGAGAGGATTCAAAAGTCAGGCTTATTTTTCCCTGGCTATCTGTGTGGCATGGAAAACATACAAGACTTTTCTGTGTCAATTAGAATGATATATTGATTATGCAATACTGTAATTTGTACTCACCCTTCTGGCCCCTGATGCATTGTATAAATAGATGCTTGCAGTGTTTCTCTATTACAGTTAGGCTGAAAACAAACATTAATTTTTAGACCATAGAATATGTGACCTAATGCAGACTTGCCGGGGATGGGGGGAATGAAATATCCAATTAGGCAAGAAAAATGTTAAATGTTATGTGTTAACACTTTATTAGTTAGGTCTAGAGTGTTTTGGGGTTACAAATAACAATTTCATTTGTTCCAACATTTTAACATTTTTTCTGTTTGAATACATATTTCAGTCATCTTATGTGGAATAACAGTAAAGGCAAGTCTCTTCCCATATATAGATATGGTAATTTATAAGTTGTTGAATATTTTGGTCCAATTTTACGGTTGTTAAAATGTGAATTATATGAATACACCCTCACACACACAAACATACACATACATATGATATATTATCTGAAATCTTGTATAACTTATAATTGATTCCAGAAAAATATACTTCCTTCCTCTTTCCTTCCATTCTCTCCTTTTTCCTTCCATTCCTCCTTCTTTTCTTCATACTTCTCCTCCTTCTTTTCCTTCTCTTTCTCTTTTCCTTTCTCCACTTTTATTTTGCATTAATCAAAGGAAGGAGAAATTAAATTAAATTAAAAATATATATTAAAAAAAAGATTTCATTGTCTCTCAGATAATTAAAAATTACTCCTGATGCTTAGTCATACAATAAGTTTCCGTATGTAAAAAGTAATAAGATTTCAATTTCTCAGTGAGAGACATCTGTGTGATATATTGCATGTACTCAGGATGAGAAACACATGGACTATACAATACTCAAGTGAAGTTCCCACAAATTCCTTTTATTATTTGGATTGTACTGGATCCATTCTGCAAAATATCTGTCAGTCAGATGCCATGATACTTATTATTTTAGATAACAGATGGATTTGATTAGGTTTCTCATCAAACCCAAAGGAAAAAAAAATCAGTTGTATTGTTTTACACAAGATTTTTAGCTCATTCTTGTTGAGATAAAGGGCAAAGGGCTTTCTTCTCATATGTTTTATTCTTGGCAGTTTTCGTTTAATTTAATAATTTGAATTGTGGGAGCCAAATATGCATATAGCAGACAGGACTCAGGTGAGTCTTAAATGCTACAATACCTACTTTTCTTTTTTTTTTTTTCCATAGACAAAAACATTTTAGGTATGGTTTTCTCATTACTGTTGACATGTTGCAGGTTGCAAAGGAAGACAGGTCTTCTTCCCCTTTCTAATAGCAAACTTCCTGAAACCAGAAAGAGATTTTCTAGGTCTTGGCACAGACAGAAAGAGAGTAGGCATACACTTGAAAATGTGATTTTTCTATGCCACAGAATTGTATGCTATCACTTGATGATGTGCTGTCTTTAACACAAGCCAATTTCTGTGGTAGGCAAAGGAATGAAACTCTAAATGCATGCATTTTAAATTTGTAGGATGTGATAAAAAAAAAGAAAGGAAGATTCTAATGTTGGTATGCATCTTCTGAAGCAATAGTCATGTAGACCTTCAATTATGATGAAGACAATGCAGATCATTTTGTTTTCACAGTGACTTTAGAAGCAGACAGCAGTAGCAAAAATAATAAATTTAAATTTCTTTAGTCAAAGAGATCATTATAGCCACCTGCTCAGAGGGCTACAATGATAGATGATAAAACTAGATTAAACTAGTATGTATTTTTAAAACATATAATTTAAAAAAAAGTAGTAAGTAAGTATAAGTCCACAGATTCTCTATTAAATTCTGCAGTGCTTGTTTTTTATCACTGCTAAGTAGGGAATATTATTTTAAGTTTCAACTTGTCTATTGTGAAAATAACAAGTAGAGCACTGGAATTTCTTATGTATTTTCAGCAAAGTTGAAAAGTCTTCTATTGGCACATAACTTAGCTGTTCATAAATTTAGACAGGAAATTAGAACTAGGTTCCCAACTGTAAGAGGGATGATATTTTGGAATGTTTTATATATCTGAGGATCATTTTGTTCCTTACCCTTCCTGCTGAAGCACAATAACTTAAAGGCATATCTGAGTCACTGTTTTTGAACAGACTCCTGTAGTTTTGAACAGGCTTCTGAAGACACAGCCCTTGTGGTTCCCAGATATATTTTCTTGATGTATAAAATATTTTATAGAAGTGCAAATTCATTCTAGGAGATTTTTCTTCATTATTATTTATTATCACATCAATATTTTAAACCTGGTCAACATGGACATTTTTCAGCATAGACAACATGCTAGTAAAAATAAGAAATTATTTTGAATGAGATACTAGCCAGGATGTACCATGAGAAATAAATCAAAAAAAAAAAAAAGAAAACAATATATTGACATAATCCTTAAGTATTTGGTTCATACACTTCACACAGAATCACAGAATGTTCTAGGTTGGAAGGGACATCTAAAGATCATCTAGTCCAACCTCCCTGCTCAAGCAGGGGCCCCCAGAGCACAGAGCACCAGGTTGCATCTAAATGGGTTTTGAAGATCTACAAAGGAGACTCCACAATCTCCATAGGCAGCCTCTTCCAGGGCTCTGTCACACTCACAGGAAAGAAGCTCTTCCTCACATGCAGATGGAACTTCTTGTGTTTCAGCTCGTATCCATTACCCCTTGTCTTGTCACTAGCCACCACCAAGGATTTTGGTCCCCTCCTCCCTACGTTCTCCCCTCAGGTCCTTATACATATCGATCAGATCTCCTCTCAGTCTTCTCTAACACTTGCCATGTTTTGCCATGTCAATGACTCTTGCCATGTCATTGTACATTCCTTCTTAGAAAAACACTTAAGCATTCACAGAATCACAGAATCTTCAAGGTTGGAAGGGACCTCTAGAGATCATCTGGTCCAACCTTCCCACTCAAGCAGGCACACTTAGAGCATGTAGCACAGGGTGGCATCCAGGCGGCTTTTGAAGGCCTGCAGAGAAGGAGACTTCACAAACTCCCTGGGCAGCCTGTCCCACTGCTCTGTCACCCTCACAGTAAAGAAGTTCCTCCTCACCTGCAGGTGGAACCTCCTGTGCTTCAGTTTGCACC
>JAUBOD010000204.1:319804-346445 GCA_032353885.1 Nothura maculosa | reverse complement strand
CTGAGCAATAACCTCAGCCAATTCCTTCAGCACTCTTGGGTGCATCCCATCTGGGCCCATAGATTTTTGAGTGGCCAAACAGAGCATTCCCTTTAGCTCTGTTAACTTTAAAAAGAAGGAACTGTGCTCACTCTAAGAGTTCACAACTATTTGATTATTGATCCCTGAAAAATGATGGAGACAAATAATGAAATAAATTATTTGGAAGTAGTTAGAGGAGCTACAAAATAAGTAGTAGAGGAAGTAGTAGAGAAGGTAGTAGAGAAGCTACAAAAAAAATCAAGAAAAAAAAAAAAAAAAGGGAGACAAACTGTGGATTTTTCAAAAATAAACTTCACTTTATGATGGGCCAATAGATCATATGTGCAGAGTAAAAGCAGTACAAGTCATATCTCCTTGTGATAATGCGTCATCTGATGCTCTCTTTTAGATTATATTCTCCTGAAGCAGTTGTAGAAAAAACAGCTTGGAAAACTACACTCAGTTCTTTAAATAATCCCCTGTTGACTTGGGAAGACATACAGAATTGATATCCACAGAATACTCTGTTCTTGATTTTCTGTATTGGAAATACTTAATTTCTTCAACAGTATTTGACATGGATTGAAGGTAAAGTTCAGGAAAGTTTAAAATAATATCAGGTGAGAGTAGGATAGTATTAGCATCCTGGAAGACTGAATTTCAGGAGAACTCAGGAAAGTAATGGTGTTCTGGAAAAATGGGGAGGTTTTTAGTAAAAAGAAATGCAAAATCCTAAATCAAAGGTATCATATCTCATGAAAGATGTGGACTAGTGATGGATGATAGATTCAAATAGGTGGTTGTTTATAGAACGGACCTTCATACATAAGAGATCTGTAAAGAAGAAGGGACCTGCCCTGACCACAGTGTCC
The DNA here is from genome assembly GCA_032353885.1 of Nothura maculosa. NCBI lineage: Eukaryota > Metazoa > Chordata > Aves > Tinamiformes > Tinamidae > Nothura > Nothura maculosa. The sequence continues at coordinate 345,552 of JAUBOD010000204.1, read as the reverse complement.
ATGAAGTATTGACTCTTCATCATCTTCTGTGATCTTCTGTTATCTTAAGTTAGAAACTTTGAGACTCACTGCCACATTTATTTACTGCATGCAATTAAGTGATGGTAAATTTAAATCAGAAGAAATTTAAGACCTGTAATGGACAGTCATAACAAATATATAGACACAATCTAGTAAATCTAGGAGGCTCCTTATTTAACCAGTGCTCTCCTGCAGAGGATTCTGCCTGAAGACTTGCCCTGCCTTTATATAACATTATATTTCTTTTTCCTGACTTTATTTAATATTATGTTTCTAAAACTGGCTGAACGTGGCCCTTGAGTTTGGGCCAGGTCACTTTGCCCACTTCTGGAGTGGATTTCTCATTATTACTTTGAGTTTAGAAACCCTAATAATACCAGTATCTGCATCAGGCATTGTAATAGGTAATATGAATTCAGCATTTGGGAACCTGAATCTTATTACAAAGGAAGGAGGCAAAAAGTTTGAAGTCATTCTGCAGCTTTTAGGAACCAATCCCATAAGACCAAAAGAAATTCAGGAAATAAGTAGAGCTAGTCAACATATTGGTGATTCTCAGAAAGGAAGCCAGTTTGGAAATAAGTGTCCACTGTGTCACAGAAGGAAAAGGGTTCTAAACATAGAAAGTCCCGCAGAAGTTTAAAAAATGAGACAGAGCATGTGCTAAGAGCTCTATTCTAATCACTTACTTTTTCAATGCACTGATGAAAAATATTAATGCTAACACAATAAAATAACAGATGAAACGTTATGAAAAGTGTGGTAAACCTAAACTAGCATTAGTGTTTTTTTTGTTGTTTGTTTGTTTGTTTTTTACAGTCCTCTAAATAAGATACATTTAGAGGACAGAAGAGCCTCCTATAGGGAGCCTATAGACGAGGCACACCGAAAACAGGATAAAAAGTCCTGGTTTTGTGTATATTGTGAGCAATATAAAAGAACAAACTTCTGCTTTAGAAAATATGTGACAAAGCTTACTTTATCAGTCAAAACAGCATGAAATGCTTTATACAACATAAAATCACTACCTGTCTGAAATCTGGACAGGCTATTCAGGTTAATGTCTCTGCTGTTTTTGGAATAGCTTGGCTTTCTTGGTGACTACAAGTAGTTGGGAATGCAATTTTACCACTGTTCAGAAGGCAACACCTCCAGGAGACAAATGACCCCTATGACCATGTCTGGGGTGCTGGTTAAATGCTGCAGGCATACGAAAAGCTCTTGCTACTGAATTGACCACACTGTGACTTGCAGTGCTTGACTTTCTTTGTAGGTGTCCTACCTGAGCATTGACCAAGCATGACCTTGCTTGTCCTAGAAGCCTCTAAGATCAAAACCCAAGGTAGTATAGCTGCAGGCTATCAGTATTAATACCCAAAGGTTTTGGTTCTCTTTCTTATTTTACTTTGGATGTGTTTTCTCTTTCAAGAGTTCCATCCCTTTATATTTACAAAGGTACATAATTGTAACTGGTCTTTAGAGAAAAAGTAACTATGGAGTGATTAAGCAACCTTCCTACCTGATATTTTTCTGCTGTAGAAAATATTTCACTTACTTTCAAGTTAGAAAAAAATAGTTTTCTTAAACTGAAAGGGGCAGAACTAAGATCAGAAGGTATTCATTTTCTTTGCAGCCTCTCTCTTTCCTGTAAATTCACACCTACTAGGCATTTTTGACTATGCCAGTTCTGTCTCTATCCAAGTTGTGAGCTGTCCTATTTTCCCTGAGATTCCTGTTGGCACTTACAGTTCTGTTATTCACAGATGTGGTCTTTAAACAAGCTAGTTTGAAATGCATTGCTAAATATTTCCTGTGAAAAACAATAACACAAGAAATAGAGACTTAGTTTTTATTTCGTCTTTCTAATTAACCTCTCAAAGCTCACAGCACCACCAAAAAAAAAAAAAAAAGACAACAACAAAAAAAAGATTCCTCATTATGAAAAGATAGATATTTTGACTACACATATTGACTTGGAAACTTAATAAGTACACTAGGCACTCTTAGTAAATCATATAGGTCATTTTCATGTCTATTGAATGTTGTTCCTTTGCACTAAAATTGATTTTCCTGGTTCTTATTTTGTAACCTTATGCCATTACATCCTATTTTGTAACCTCATACTATTACAAAAAGACAGAATAAAGTAGACTATTTTACATTTTATTCCAAATTCCAAAACAAGTATTTTTTTTTCTTCTAGAAGTAGATGCATAATAAAAATGTGCAATACCAGTGTATTACTTTTCTTGAAATATTTCTTTGGAACCCCTCTCAGAGTTCCTGCCTTTTTTTAAAAAAAAAAATTACTGTACTGTAATGGACTCCAATTATTGTTTATTAAAATAATCAAAACTTCAAATTATCTTGCATCCCAGTCTCATGCTTACAATGCTAATCCTGTTGCAGCTGTGTCTCATGTTTATGCTGGAGGTTTTTGGGGACTAAGGTAGGACATCTGCTCATATGGAGAATTTAATAAGTTTTTTTTTAGCAAGAGAGCAGAAGAGGTCCTCAGAAATGGGTATAGATCCTATTCTGGCACAGTCAACTGCAAAAGAACGTGGCAAGAGTCAATTCTCCTCCTAGTTTTGTGACCATCTCAGCTAATGGAAAAAGAGAATGGCCGACTGCACTCCTTTTATGCACAAATACTGGTCACACAAGACCCTTCAAAGGGTCTTGAAAAAAAGTGAGCCTGTAATAAAGATATTTTTTATAATTACCTGAATGTTATTGGCTGCAATGATAGCCAATAGCAATAATAAATCGTGCCTCTCTGAAGTGTCTTTTTAAAATATCATTTGATTTTTCTGGAAGGATGCTCCCCCTTTTTTCTGCAAACATTCTCTAGATTCTTTTATTTCTCTTTAGCTTCCTCCTTGCCTTCAATAATATACAAGGTTTCCTTTGCAAGACCAAGGAGAGAATTAAAATGCTGTGTGAATCACTGAAGCCCATCACAAAAGAGCTATAGTTACCTGCTCCCTTTAGGAAGCAGGAGACAGAAAGAGTTGGTGTAGTGTATAACAAAGTGAGTTTCTGAAATGACAGCAAATTCACTTTGTTACTAGTCCAGAAGGCCTGAGGACAATCTTTGTTAATTTTAGACTGTTAGCAATATAAAGTGGCCATTATTTTTCCAGTCCTATTATTTGTTTGTTTTGCCTATTTCTCCTAGTTCATTTTGTTTTTCTCTTACTCTACAAAATGTGACCATCAGTAATTAAGCCCTTCAACTTACATCTCTCCACTGTTGGCATGCTTGTTTGCTCATTTCTAAAACACAGTAAGAGGGACATGAAAATCCAGGACAAGTTTCTTCTACAGACGAGAAGTTTAAAAAAAAAAAAAAAGTATTTTATTATTAATGTAGAATTTATTTGTAGAAGAATTGAACTAAACCAAAGTAAAGCTGTACCTTTAGGGCTTGCTTAGAAGTAACCAGTGGGTAAGGAAATGAATTAAACAGTTCAGTTAAATTAAAATATACTAAAAAAAAAGAGAGAAATAAAAAGAGAAAAAAGACCTTTAATATCTGAGTTTAGACTAGAAATTTTAACTTGCCTGGAGAGAGCAGAGGATCAATGTAGACCTTGTAGGCAGATAACTTTGACCTTGTAGGTGCCAAAGGATTTTATCCTCTCAAAACCCATTGAAGCTAATTTAAGTCTGGTGACTTTGCTTACCTTTGCTTGAGCCAAAACCAAAGCAGAAAAAACAGGTTTATAAAATGAGCACAAAATATTTGTGGATCTCTGTTTGCTACTCTTGGTGCTTATCTTGTTTCACTAGCTGTGGAGATCAGGAGTGATTCTTCTTGCCTGCACTACTGCTGTCAGCCAAGAGCAGTTCTTGCAGCAACAGATTAAACCTGGCATAAAAGTGATATACATGAAGTATCTATCTGGTCATGTTTGAAACATAGGGAAAAGAAAACCAAGAACAAAAACGAGAATGGGATCCTGTCTGTACTCCTGACACTGATCATTCGGTATCGCGTGCACATTATTCTGTGATCCTTCAAGTCAGTAATTTGTAATTATTTTCAGCAAGACAACTGTTCATGTTTAATACCTCACCTATAATAACCAGGTTCACTATTGCCAGCTGTTTGTAGCTGACCAGCTGATTGCACTCTAGACAAGAACTGTTTTCAAAAAAATGTATTGCATCCAGTCACCCATTAACAGTAGAGAATAGTGCAATGCAAATACAGCTTCCTTTGGCAATTTCCCTTCATATCTTTAAATCCAGGCTTGCCACCTCAAAATTGCATGTATTAACAATCAAGATGTTTAGTTTCTTTCTAACCTTACATACGATCATGTAATAAACACTTTAAGATTGTTCAGTCTGCCTGGTTCAGCTCAGATATCTTTCAAATCGGGACAGTGCAGTCTTACTTGAAGTCTTCACTTAATTCCAAAGAGAAATTTTAGATTGATTGTGGCGCTTCCTGAAATGAATGGTCTTGCTCTACTACTTGTACCAGTCTTTGAATAGTTTCCAATATTAAATAAACAAATGAACAAACATTGTAGGGTTTTTGTTTGTTTTTATCTGTTTAAGTATTTTAAAGCTCTTAGGCATACATAATTAGCACAGTGCAAATATGTTGTTTTCAATGAAGGAAAATCTCTGAAGAAAATGACCCCTTCCTGAATAATTTGCCAAAGTTTCATGTACGAATTGTCCTAAAGTCACCTGCTTGTTGATTTTTTTTCTGGTCTTCTGAACAGTAACTTCCTTGTTCCTCTGCAAATAGCCAGGTTTGTTCCTTTATTGAATTATTAACCACGTATAGAAGTATCTTGGGCACAAGTACATAATTTATGTTTATACTATGAGATGTTGAATTAAGATCAGTGTATTCCTCATGTTAATGGCGAGCATCCTTAGGCACATTTTCAGGGAATTAGAAAGATTTAAACGTGTTTGCATTAATGGGAGACCGTATATAACTAGGTGCAGCACAAAAATTGGAGAACACAGTACCAGTTATAACACTTTATTGTGAAGATGGAGTAATTATACAGAAAATAATTTATAATAATATATTTAAATGGAAAGAGGATGGCTAAAACACAAATATGTCATGTAGTCACTAGATAACATCATTAGAAAATGACTCATGCAAGTGAAAAGTTGTATTTTGATGGCACAGAAATGGTGACAAACTTTTTGACTCACAAGAGAAGTCAAATGAGACTGCACAATGCATACCACAGCAGGTAACATTTTCTTATTCATTTCTGAATACTTTTGTGCAGTATAACATTGATACTTCTCTATATTGCCTATCTACAAGATGAATTATGTGAAAGTTTACCTCTCTCTTCATAGAAATCACTTTTCAGCAGTTCTATGAGAGAGTCATATTTTGTTCAGAATTCATCAATTTGAAGAATATACTATTCTTCATGTTCTTCTACACTTTGCTGAATTTTTTTAACTGACTATAGCCAAATCAGCCTTGTTAAAAATTAAGAAAATTCTGGGATGGTAAAATTCAATTTTCAGATAAATAGACCTGAGCCAGACTGTGCTAAGTCAGTGGAAACATCTCTAATAGTTTTAGGGAATATGACTCTCTCTCTTATTCTCTATTTAATAAAGTTCAGTAGTCCATGAAGGATCTCACATTCCACTGTTATTTTCATTTCTAGAAAAAATGTATTCAGCCACAAAATCTGGGTAGATAAAGTATAAAACTAATATGTATCTCCTTGTTACAAATCTTTTGTCTTCTAAATGTCCAAATGGCAAGCTTCTTACTAGCTGTCTGTGAGTGCCTTTTCTGGAGTAAGTCTGGAGAAAGTCATGATTAAATTGATTCCACAGAGATGCTCATACACAGCTAACAAAGCCGTTTGCTCAAAGCTTCTCTCCAAATAGCCACTATTTGCACTCACTTTCTCCACAGAGATCTGATCTGGAGCTTCATGGACCCAGGGCAGCTCCTTTGAGTCAGTGTCTTGTGGCCTTTGTATGGGCCACAAATAGCAAAATGTAATCCCAGGGCATCTGTTCACTGCTATAAACCTGTGCAAAGACTTGAAATTTCCACTTTTGTCTTATTGCAATGTCAAGCTGATAAAAATAATCAGAACTAGTATAAATAAAATAATCAGAACTATTAAAATTATCAAATTATATGCAAGTAGATACACATACATACATGAAGAGGTTCATTCTGAATTAAATTTACAGTTTTTTGTAGAAACATTGTTAATAACAAAAGAGAGAAAGGATTCTATCAAGGGGATGTTAAACAGATTTGAAAGCTGACCTCCTTGGCAAGTTCCCACACTTAAAGCTTTCTAGAGTTTGGCATTTGACTCCTATCAGTCTGAATCTGACTGCTCACTCTAATGGTTGTTTTATCTATCTGAAATGAATCTTAAATAGAAGCTAAATATTTTCTGTTGCTGGATAGAGGAAAATGGTGATACAGCGGCTAACACTCATCTTTTATAGAGATCAACATTTTCTTGGGGAAAAAAAGGTGAAGGAGAGAAGAAGGAAAGTCTTGGCACTGCATATCATAGGCTCTGACCACCACGTCATTGTATGGAAGATGATTTTAAGAAGTTTAACAGAGCTCTTAAGGCATGCTGTAATCTCCCAAAGGAAAACTTTGAGGCCCTTCAGTGGCTTAAGCTTTTTAAACCTGATTTTAAAGCTACTTTTAAAAGTGTGATGGAATATAGCATAGATAAAAGAGCAGTTTGAGTATTATCTTGAGAATTGAATTCACTCTCTTCAGTCTTCTGAATGTTTCCTGTTTGTCCTTGAACATGATTCTGTTTGCAGTTTTCATCTAGAAGAAGGGATAATAACGATCATTATTCTTAGCATTCTTAGGATTAAGATATCCTAAAATGTCTTAACATTTGGGAGTTTGGAAATTAAAAAAAAAAGGGGATTTTATCACTATATAACAAAATCTGGAGTTATATAATTAACAGTGAGAATAGAGCAAAAGTTCAGCTCAAAATCCTCAAATAATTTAGTTTGGAAAGGATTTTGGGAGGTCACCTGGTTTAACTTTTCCTCAAAGTAGGGCCAAGCTCAATGTTACTGTGCTTGGAGCCTATTGCTATTTGAGAAAAGAGGGTTTATGAGCAAAAGTAGCTAACCGCTTACCCTAAGCTGTAGTGGCTTATTTAAGCAAAGAAAGAGGCCAATATTTAAAGTTGTGCAGGTAAACTGAAGTCATTTTTATGTGTTTGTCTGTATGAGCTTAATGAGATTTTAACATACTTTTAGCATATAATTATAATGTTTTTTTTACTTCTGTTACCATTAAAGTGTGATAACAATATAGTTATTTTTTATGAAGAATAGTTAGCAAAAATTCGTATAATCAGGAGGATTGAATGGTACTCTCTAATTTACCCTGTGTTTGCTCTGAAGATTTCCCTGTCTTCACAATTAGCTCTGTAGTCTCATTATGAAGAAAGTGTAACAGTTTCTCTCTTACATTTTCCAGCGATGTTATTATAGTGTGTGCCTGCATAGGAGATCTGAGAAAACCTACTCAGTTTCAGAAATCTCTACAGCATATTGCACTGGAACATACTTTTTCTGTGCCATCTCTTGAACTCTTGTGACTAGCCCAAGGGCTCTCTTTACCTCTAAATACCCTGCAGTGTTATAGTGGGGGGGGAGTGGACAGCATGAGTTCAGCTTGTACATTTCTGAAAAGTGGGACATGTTGCTTTTCACTGGTCGGAAATATGCACAGATGAACGTTAATAAATGGATTTATATTGTTCTAACCTATCCTAAAATGACACACATGGAACAAAAAATCATTCATTTTCAAAATAGTGTGGTGCTTATGATAAATATTTATTCAAGAGATCAAAAGAAATTAAAACCATATTGAGATCAAAACCATATTGTTGTCTTAGTGAAGATAATGAGCAAAACAGAGTTAGGAAACTAAATGGGAGTTTTGACTTAGTGACTTCTTTCCCTGGGTACGACCTGATCAAGAGTAGAAAGAGATTCTAGATTCCAATATTAATAATTTTAATAGTGCTAAGTTTGCTATGGGATTTGAGCATCTAAATTTGTTCATGTGCCTAATGACTCAATTCCATGGAAGTCGGCAAAGGGAAGTCACCTCAGAGTCAGCCCTATGAAACGAGATGGGTTCATCCTAAGGGAACATATCAGTTTCAAATGGCCAAATACATTCCTCCTCAATATGTAAGGAATAGAAAAATACACCTGCTGCATGGTCGGTTTACTGAAACACATTGTGAAAGTTTGTCTTCTCTAAACATGGTATCTGCAGTAGTTTTGCTCTGAAACAGTTAATGTAGATATATAGATATATTTGGACAAAATCAAAGTATTAAACCAAAAAAAAAAAAAAAAAAAAAAAAGGAAAAAGAAAAAAAGAAAGCTGACAGGATAGATCTGCCAAAAGATTTAGTTGCCTAGTTAGGCAGGATTACATACTAGGTTCATATGTACATAAAAACAAACAAACAAACAAACAAACAAACAATAAACTCCAGAAAGGATAGTAAAACATGCTAGATATGAAAAGAAACCTACTGGGAATTAATACAGATGCAATATACACTCCTATTGTCCTGTGTCTCTGGCCTAAGCATTCCCAGAGATGAGTTGACTTGCCATGGAATTTGTAAACTGCTGAACAGTGCTCATCATAGCTTAAATATATAACAGATTCAAAAATATCACTATAACTGTGAGGTGATGATATTGCAGTAATAAATGCTTGGGACTCGTGAAGATGTGAACTATACCTTTAAATCTGATCTAGGCAATAAAGAGGCCTGGGAATGGTTCTGATCAGTATTTATAGAGTGAAGCAGGGACAAATAAATAAAGACAATAGCTTTAAAGAAAATATGATTTTCCTTATTCAATATAAATCACTCTCCCCCTGTAAAGCAGCTTGTTTAGGGGTTCTTGACAATTCAGGCTTGCCAGGTCTCACCTTGCTGGTGGAAGAGTTACACCGTTTATCTCTGGGCACTGTGCTAGTATTCACCTGCAGCGCAAGACTGTGCCAGCAATACGTATTGCAGATGCAAAGATGGAGGAAGGCTGGGACACCAGCTCTTCTGTGTGCTCTTTGTTAGGCTCTGGCTCACCAGGCATATGAAAAATTGATATCTGATCTAGGTCTTTGACCTACTGATATACTGCAAAAAGAAGTAGCCGCATCCAGACAGTAGTTCATCCCGTGAACCCATTGTATCATCTCAAAATGAAAGGAAAAACTCTCTAGGGTGGCTTTTAAATTTTTATTCACAGCAGCTAGCTGTGGCATGACAGTGTACCTCTGGCAGCTGATGTTGGGTTAGATGCATAATTCTGTATGCTTTTCCTATTAGTGTTCAAACAATCAGACATCTTGTAAGATCCTCCTTCTTATCCTGCATTTTTTTCTCAAAGATTGTCTGTAGTTAATTCTTTGAGGGAAGCTAGAAGTCCTAAAACAAATATATCCATGTTTCCTAACTCTTAGGGAGATCTGCTGCTAACACTTAGGAAAGGGTCTAATGTCTGAAAACTAGTCTACATCCCTAGTAAAAATACTTTTTTTTTTCAGTATTTGCTTTTTCATTCTTATTTACAGAAAGTGTATCAATATGTGCTTAGACCTTTGCTGGACTGAAGTCTCCTTCTGATCTCTGTAAACATTTCTGGGAAAAAGAGATAGAATTGGAACTTTGTTTTTTCTTATTGCAGTTCTACTCATTGCCTAAGCTAAAATATATGTAGCCTCTATATTTGGAACAAGAAGTTTTCCTTTTTATTTATTTTGACACTGACAAATCATTATTTTACGTCTAAACAAGGTTAGCAACTTTTGTTTCAAACATAGAACTTTGCTTAAGTTGTATGTTTCAAACATACAAATTTGCATAACTGCAAATTTCCATTTTTCATCCTGATCAACCTGTATCACAACTTGCAAAGTACAGTCATGCATGTCTAGTAGGAGATCTGTCTTTCTTCAATCCAGACTGGACATTACAACTTCTAAAACTGAAATTGCTATTTAGAGGTGAATCCTCTGAGATATGGGGTTCATGGCTTTGAGACTCTATGACTTTTTCATAAAAAAGTTAAGGAAGAACTGGAATGTGGAATGAATGTAGGGGTGAATATTTCCCCCTTCCAATATAAGGCTTTACTCAAGCTAGTCTTCTGTAGAGAGGTGAATTTTTCGCAGTGATGTGCTCTGAGCAGGTGTCTAATGCTTCCCCCTCTTCTCCCAGAAAAAAATTCAGATTCTTCCCCAAGAAATGTACTGTTTCCACCTTCTTTCAGGCCTGAGCCCATGGTTTCTTTCAGTGCTTCATAAACTATGCCTCAGTCTCTGAGGTGCATCTCTGAAGCACTTTAAAAACTGGTGCCTCCTTTGAAATATTTCTGGTAGTGATGCAAGAGGTGGCAAGGGAGAAGAATGAATTTCAAGAGTCTGAATGCAAGGGAAGAGGATCTTGTGAACCTCAGAACTCCCCTTTTTGTTAACTTAACTGATTTTTCCTTCTTCTAGTTTTATTTAATGGGAACTTGATGTGTATTTTACTTATTAAGGCTAGGGTTTGTATGAACTCGAGAGAAATATAACTGCATTATACTTCTCCTAGTTTTGTGTACCAACCTTTAAGCCTTTAGCAAAATCCTGTGTTAGTTGATTTCCCTCTCACTCAGGGCAGCATTTCCAGAGCTATAAAGCAAAATCCTGTGAGGACAAAGGTCATTCGTCACCTATATCCATTCACCATGAATCATTGCCTTGAGGAGCCTCTACTTGTCCAGCTTGTATCCCACAGCCTTGGTTTTTATTTTGTGTACACTATTATACTTTCAAAAAATTGCATTGAGATTCAATGAAATTCAAAATGTTAAAAAAAAATCTAATTTCACTGCTCAGTGCTAGGACAACATATCTAATTTATAAGATAAATACTGATTGATAAAAATAATAAATAAACTAGAGATAATAGGTCTCTATTTCTATCTTATTTGAACCATAAAATCCAATTTGCCATTTGCTATTTCAAATTAAACTGGGGAAATGAGACTGCATGCAATAACAACTGCTCATGTTCTTCAGAGGCTGGTGTGCAGTTTGAAACTCTATTTTCTTATCTAAAGTATGACTAGTGTCTAAGAAAGATCCTTTGACAGCTGTCACTGAAAATTAAAAGTCCTTGACAACCATGTCCCTGTTTCTTCAAGCAGCAGTGACATGGTTCAAAGAAGATTAGGTCCAGTAAATATGACTTGAAAGTATGACAACTTTGTTAGGATTGCTTCAGATGTCTTGACGGAGGTGTGCCAGTGACCTTTAGCCATGGGGACCCACTATGTTACTTTGTGCATGCTTGATAAGGTAGAAAACTTATCAGGCTTGAATGCGTGCAGAATAACGGTATCTGAACGCCTATATGTGAAAGTCCTCTGTGAACTATAATGAAAGTTGGAGCCTGTCATATGCTAAGTTGGTGAGTTTTGGGTGTTTAGTGGGGGGAAAAAAAAAAAATGTCTTCATATCTTTATGATGGCAACTTACAGTAAGAGGGCTCTCAAGGGGCCTGTGTATCATTTATAGCCTGCATTTTTTTCAAAGAGCAGGCTTTCTAAAGTCCTGCATCATGTATGACCTGTGTCCTTTGAGCATCAAGGTATGCAGGGTTAACTGAGGCACAGCAAGTTTCAGGCCGACCAGAACCAGAGGAAGAATCAGTACCAGAACAGGAGACTCAGTCGGACTGAGTTGAAATGAAAGCATTCAACTTTGAAAAGTCATTTTGAAACAAATCTTTATTCATTCAACAATTAGTTGTGTATAAGAATGTGTGTAAGAAACTGGAATTTCCATACAGAGTCACAGAATCACAGAATATTCAAGGTTGGAAGGGACCTCTAGAGATCATCTAATCCAACACCTAGTCCAACTTCAGCACTGATCGGGGAGCTTTTCCATAGTCTCACCATGCCGAACAGGGCTGCAGGGAGGCTGCGAAAGAACCTCCCTTGACCAACACAAGATTTCCAGATAAAACAGGATTGGATTTGGAAGTGTAGCACTAGCCATCCTCAGAAGGCCCAGGGATGTAATCTAACATCATGCAGCATTCGGAAGCTGCACTTAATACTCTTCCATATCTTAACAATGTCTTGCATTTGAGAAAATTCTGGGTCACATATTTAAGTAACTATAAATTTAAGCTTTAAAAACAAACAAACAAACAACAACTCTGACATTTTATTACAGCTTTTATTTTGAATCCTTTGACTTTTCTTTCATCACAAACACATACAAGGATATTTAATAATTATTTAAGGTAGTTCTAAACAACAAGAAGAAAAATGCAAGCAATTTCAATTTTCTTGCAGGTGAAGTGACCTGCACCTTTAAATGTTCTGGATCCTGTCATCAGACTTTCCTGTTCAGCTCTTTAGCTCTTTCTTAAGACTTTTAATTATCTCTAAGTCCAGTGCTTGGAGTTAGTTTGCAAGCTGAGAACATCTTTTTCTTCAGAAATCCACTAAGTGGGAAGTGGGCTTAGTCTACAGCCTTCCCAAGTTTCCTGGGTGGGAAGTGGGCAAGGTATGATGGATCAAATAAACATGTGCAAGAAGCTTTTAGCATCACGGAGAAATGTTGCTAGGAGGTGCAGCACCAGCTTGAGGGCAAAAGACTAGACTCAAAGATCAAAAATGCCGGAGCAGAAGTAGAAAGGAGTAAAGGAAAGGATAGATAAGAACTTCCCACTAGGCAAAGAGGAGAGATAAAAACTTCCCACTAGGCAAAGAAAAGTCAACAGTAATTTCAACAAATTTATTGCTAGATTTGAGCTGCATGAGACAGGGAAGACAGTCATTTGCCCTCACAAATCAAAGTGATGAGTTGCAAGAACTAAAAGCCTGTTGGATACTACCCAGGAAGAAGATTTTCTGGATATGACTTGGGCAGTCTCCTGTGAGAAGCTCTTTGTGCCCCTACCAGGGACTGGTAACTTATAGCAATATCAGTGCATTATATTCTAATATTCTATATTCAAGGCGGTGTTGGGTTAGTTAGCCAGCTCTTGGGCACCTCAGCAAGCAGCCTGAAACAGCTCCTGAAGGAGCTAATGCAGACGTATTCCTTGAGATGTGACCAACGGCAAGAAAAAGCCACATGTCAGAGCTGCATGAGTTTCTTGCAGCTCCTTCAACAGCCAGGGTTGATGAACAATGATGGGTCTGTTCTGACAATGTCTGATGATCTGCCCTGTTGAAATATTTCTTTTGATTCTTTTAAAACACTGTGTCATCAGAACTGGCATGCAAGACATAGGTGTTCATTTCCAAAATCTGCATTTTCAAGCATGAAAAAGAAAATTATGTATATATATATAGTATATGTGTATATACACATATATATAGTGCACATTATGTGTTTTTTTTGTTTTTTTTTTTAACTGAGTATCATCCTCATCTTCAATGTCCTTCCAGTTTTCCATGTTTTCCACTGGAAGTGTCAGAAGATGCCTCATGAATATAAAATATGAATATAAGCATCCAAAATATGAATCCATCCAAAATATGAATATAATATCTGTATTTTTGAAAGATAAAGTAAGAAGTGTTTCTGAAATTCTCCAATTATGGAATGTGTGAGAATTTCAGAATCATACTGCAGATGATAGTAAATCAGATTCAATCAGAACTGTGCTTATCTCCATGTATTCATATGCATTTTAAATTTAGTTTTGCACTTCAACTGTCAACAGCGGCTTTAGAGATAATAAAATTAAAGATGTGTAGAACTATCGAGACCATTTCCTGCACATTCATTCTGATAAGTGAAGATGTTTTATATGGCAGGAGATACTATTACCTACGCTTTTAACTTTGTAAAGAATGTGGGTAAATTTCAGCAAGATTATACTTAAAGCTTTCTTCAGACCATTCCTAAGTATTTTTGAACAAGCAGTTGGGCAAATGCCTCTCATTTTCTCATAATGAGGCTATAAGAAAGTCAGAGGGCATTTGAAATATAGAAGTATAGTCAGCTATTACATTTTAAATTAAATTAAAAAAGGAAAAAAAAAATCAAGTACAATACTGTATCATATGTCTTTTTGAAAACCAAGTATCCACTTAAAAATTGTTCATCACATGTCCAGGAATTCTTAAAATCAGTATGATGAGTAAAGTAGAGTCTTACTGAAGTATACGGAAGTGCAGTATCTCCAAAAATACTGTTTCATTGTTTTTTCTGTATTTTCCTATGAAATGTCAAGTATGTACATTGGCTAGAGGCTAAAATTTCTAACGGACTCTTAGAGGCTAACCCTGTCAGATCATAATATTGGCTTTTGATATGAAGGCAATCTTGATGAAAAAGTTTAGTTAACTTAATAAGCATTAGTAGCTTAAAGAGAAATATGCAGATTTTTGCCTTTCCCTCAGAACATCTTCCTCAAATGCTAGCTTGTCCGTTGTTTGAATAAAGTCTCTCTTATAAATCTTCTCACAAACTTGTATATAGTAGTGTAAAAAAGGACCACAATGGCAACATTTCCAGTTTCTTTGATCTTAGATTTACTTCTACATTGTATACCATATTAATCAAAAATGACATTTAGTTTAAGATCTACACAGTGGTACTGCATATATATTTATATAAAACCTTTTATTATTATTAAATCTTGGAATATTATTATATTATTATAATAATGACTGTATATATGATCTTCTCTGCAAGATCAATCTTTCCCTCAAGGTAGAGAGATTCTGCTGTGGGATCACCATTCTTGGAGCTCTTCAAAACTTGTATAGACAAAATTGTGCTGAGTTAATCCAGTGTTGAGGAAAGCCCAGCAGTGGTCAGGAAGCTCAAGTAGGCGACTGTCTATTCCCACTAACACATCTATGACTGTTGTGCTTTCTGCTTTGGCTGTTATACAGAATCATAAGAGCATATTCAGCCACCTGTAGAGATCCATCTTAGTCTGGCAATTCATCTGGCTTATCTCTTTAAGATCCTTGTTACTAGTGGAGAGAGCAGGGCTCTAGTACAGCACAATTCAGAGACCATTTTTGGATCCTACAGTGAATCTGGAAGACTCTGAATCTCCCTGTTGACTAAACTCTACTAGGCAACTAATTTAGCTAAATTATCTCCTTCAACTTCAGTGCTGTGATTATTTCCTATATCTGCAAGTATTTCTCACGATTATTTTATATTCCTTGCCAGTATAATCTGTATAATAGGAATCAGCAACTTACAGCAAGAGTGCTAAGGTCCTCACATGGTCAGATTGCCATGGGGCTGGCCGTGAGAAGCGATATTCCCCAAGCATGGCTCTTTCTGTGTTCAGTCTTAGAAAATAAACTTCCCTTTTTCTATGTTTTTTTAATTAATTCAAAAAGTCCTGCCAGCTTTCAAAGTCTTTCAGGAAAAAAAAAAAAAAAAAGTGCCCATAAAACATCAGATTCCCATGATGGAGGTAAGATATAAGGTAAATGTTTATCTGGCAGAGCCTCAATTTTTGTGATAGGAGCAATGATCAGTTATCAGAGCTCAAGATTTTTGACAACAGAAGAGTCACAAAGCAAGGCATAAAAAATTAGTGATACCAAACACGTTGATGGCAAAGCTGACCAGATGTTATAGCCAGCAGTTACAGGAACTTAGCAGCTAAGGAAGAGTTATGAAAATGAGTAAAAAGTTGCTGCCACTGGCAAAATATATTCATCCAGGGATTTGCAAGTGTTGCAGTGTCTGGGGACAAATTGAAAGTCTTCCAGTTACAAAGCTTTGTATGTTCCTGACTGCCAGGCATGCTGACTATGGCATAAAACCTATCTATAGATGTTGTTTCCCAAGTTCTCATAAAGCCTCAAGACAGTATTTTTCAAGATTATGGTGCTTATGCCCTGCAGGAGGCATCCATCATACCATAATAAGCTCTTCCAGCCTGATTTATTTCTTCTTTGTCTGGCAATTCATTCAATGTAAACTTTCAAACTTTAGTAAACAAGTTGTTATCTTTTAGCCTGTCATGGTGAATTTGTTTCACTGTCCTGGACAATTAGTTGATTTGGACAACATTCAGCCTAGCAGCCTTAAGCATCCAATAATACATCTCCTGAATATATTGTGTGTTCCACTAAGGGCAATCTCAGAAGTCTCTCAGAATTAGCATTTTATGCTAGTGGCTTTCTTCATGTTCCCTACAAATAACTCTACTATACTTCCTAAATTTCATATACATATCAGTAATGTAGTGCCATCTTTTTTGAAGCACATATTTGTACTGCAGCAAGCACTGCAGATGGACTGCTGGATAATTTGGAGAGTATCCAGGAGAGGAGGATTCATTCAGCTATGGAATAAATCTTATTTCCTGCAGAGCTGTCCTTGTGACACAAAATTTCCTTAAAAACATCAGCTGATGAGTAACTTCCTGCCATACTCTGAAAGAGCCTGGAGGAGCAGCATGAGACCTGTGGTACAAAAGTACAATATTCCAGGAATTCATAAGCACTCTGGAGTAAAATGATATGGGGTATCCATATGGTGGTATTTCCTCTTTGAAGTGACTCTCTTTTTTCAATAGGCAATAAGTGATTTTCCCAAGGAAGCCAAATAGAGAATCTAAGTAAGAATTCAAGTCTCTTCAATGTCCCGATTTCACTGGAAATGTGATGTAAAAATTGTTGTGATAATCTCATCTCAACAGCTGTGACGATTTGTTAAGAATATCAAAATAAGTAGCAGAACTACTGTAATATGATTTTGTATAGATTGTCATGCGTTACCTGATTCTTCCAGACTTTCTACAGTGTCTCCAGCTTTTCCCAGCCTCTTCCTTCCTTATTACACTATCTATCAAGGTCACCATTCCCTGAATATTTCTACTCCCCTGCAATCAATCCTGTGCCTCTTAGCTGTCTGGGTCTAAAAAGCCCTGATTCAGAGATAGGTATATGCAGATGGGCCATCCTAAATAAATATACTGAATAAATTTATGGCAGGCAATTAAAATAGCCAATAAGAGCTCCTTTTGAAAGTTTTCCCCCTTGTTTTCTCCCTTTCTCCATGTTGGGGAGTGCAAAAACTGAGGCACATCATCATTGACTGGTGTCTTACTTCTCAGTTACCCACTTTCTCTAGACTTGTAGTAGCTTAAATACATACAAGCGCTTCCCTTTGACCAAAGAATTGGTGAATTTTGGGGAGAGGACTGATATCCAATAGGCAGTGAAATTACACAAGTCATATTTTCTTAGGATATGCAGTGCACAGTAGAAAATCCTTCATTAGTTTGTCAGTGTTCCATAGCAATTCTTGTCCAAAATTTTTCATGTAGAGTTGAAACAAAAGGTTATTATGAGCTGCATTGCACTTCTAAGAGTCAGACGAGTTACATGTATTTTCATTCATTTGGCTTTTTATCATTCATTTCCAAGATATTTGCCTTACTGAGTTTCAAGAGGCAACTTCCAGACACATCAGTAGCCAAGGAAGAAATCTGAAGTAATTATCTTCCTTTCTACCCTGCAAGAATATGACTTGATGTTGGAAGGATTTAGTTTTTCCTTTTTTTTTTCTTTATTTTTAATTTATTTTTGGCAAATTTCTGCAAAATGTACTCTTCAGTGCTGATCCTGAAACAGTTGAGACCAACCATTTCACACCAGCCCCAGCTCCTTTGGAGGCCTTGTCATTTCCCCTCTGAAGTTCTCACTTACCACATCGGTTTGGCTTTTGGCAGGTTTTAGCTGCTACCGAACAGTCACTGAGAACTACTTGCAAGTGTGGGGCTGAAAGAGCACCCAGAAAAGTGATTGATGCCAGGCGTCAAATCTCTGTTATGTCAGTGTCAAGACTTATAAATCTCTTATACTTTGTAGAGAAAGACTGGAATTAAAGAGTAAAAAAAAAACGACAAAATTCAGGGCTTGCGAAATCTGAGGTTCTTACATACATATTATTTTTTAGTGAAAGGCTAGAAGAGACAGCTGAATTATGTAGATACTGAGCAAAACAAAGGGAAATCACCTGAAGCTAGCTCAATAAAAAACCTTACTAGACTTCTTGAGGTCAGCACTAAAATATAAAATAGTAAGAAAGAAATAATAGGGAATTAATGAAGATACCAAATTAAATCTGATCCTGGGTGCTGGAATTTTCTTAAGAAACAGTTAATGCATTCAGAAAAAAAAAAAAAGTGGTTTTAAGAATTGTAAAGGAAATAGAAGAAATTCAGAAAAAGAGCAAGCAGTCATCATAAGCTAACTGAAACAATCCCAATTAAATACACTACCATGTGTGTATTTATGAGTAGCCGATGTGTTTTGCAGAGGGGTATCCGGAGACATGAGGACATGAACTCTAAATAATGTCTAATTGTTCCAAGGATCATTAATATAAACATATATTCCCGGGGAATTTCACCCTCAGTGCCAAGAAGGAAGAGGTGTTTAGCTCTTCATACAGTAGTTGAAAATTCATGTCCATGCTTCCACGTGCCAAAGTAGTGGCTGCAGCACTGCCATGCACTACTCAAGAAAGGCAGCCTAACTGAGCATGGGATAGTGGGCTTGCACCTAGACTGAAAATTGATTTAAATTCAGGACTCATAGGATTGTGAACATCATGAAGTCCAGCTGGTGGCCAACCACTAGTGATGTTCCACATATGGTTGATGCAGGGGACAATACTGTTTAAATCTCCACTAAGGATCTTGATGACAGAGACAGCATCCTCAGCAAGGATCTGTAAAAGACACAAAATGGGAGGAGTCAAATCAGATGATTTGACTGCCGTTTAGAGATATCTCAACATAGCTGGAGGTATAGGCAGGCAGGAACTCCATGAAGATCAAAAAAGAATGGCATTAGCTGCTACGTCTGGGGAGGAATAATCCCAGGCATGAGTACGTGTTGGGGGATAACAAACTGGAAAACAGATCTGTAAGGGAGAGGGGATTTGTAAGGGAATTTCAATGGTCATCTACTTGACCACGAGTTGGTAATCTAACCTTGCTGCAAAGAAGACCAACAACATCCTGATCTGCATTAGGAAGACCACTGACATCAATTCAAGGGAGGTGATCCTTCCACTCTCCTCATCACTGGTGAGGCCACACCTGGAGTACTGTGAAGTACCTTCCTACCTCATCTCTTCTGTGAATCTGGGCTGAGGGATATTTTGTCCACTTTGAAAAAAGAAGATTAGATAATGCCACAGGATTGAAAAGCATGCTCTCACAAAAACATCCATAAGGCAATTGGAGAGCGAGTCACAAAAACATTGCATAGTCTGATACTGGTCCAACTGGAGATACAATTCAGCTTTAAAAACCTTGTCACTAAAAACCCAGTCACCAACCGTAAAAAAGAGCATATTGAAAGTAAAAACAGTTTAAACACCACTGCTTAGCAGTGGCTGTGGTGATCTGAAATGTGATTTGAATGATCTAGAAACCTAGTATATATAAATCATGCAACACTCAGAAACAGGATGTGACTGTAAATATTTTTACAAAAAAAAACTATAAAATCCCATTACTTGTAGGATACTCAGCTAATATGCTTGAGGAATAGTTAGTACAAAGGTCCAAAATCCTTTCATTTCAGTTTAATATGCATTCTGTCAGCCTGAGCTTTTTCATTTCATTCACTTATGGCCTCTGAAATAACTCCCGTCTCCTTGCCCACACTAACTAAATCGTTAGTATTTGCTTCTAAATTTCTCTATTTTCTGTGCCACATTCCTTCGTATGATTTTTACCACAAGTAAAAAGTAGTTCTTAGCTACTTGTATAATGTAATTTATGTTTCAGAGCTGCAAGTGACACGGAGAGAAATATCTCGTATTTATAATACAATCATGTTCAACAGGTTAATGCCTGAGATAGAAACACAATTGACTGTATAAGTTCAAAATTCCAGTTTATTTCATGTTCTGCAGATTGTTAACAATCAGATGCAACCTAGATAAATTTATCAACCAATCTTTCCTCTGGAGCGAGACATAGGGCATTTTTAATTTTATTAAAACTATTGAACTATTGGGTTTTTTTTCTTATGTTTAGAATTATTTTGTTTTCAATGCAGGCAACTTTGTTGTTTTGTTTTGTTTTCTCTATCTTGTGTAGTTCTGTTTATAAAAATCATGAAGGACTACTGAAAAGGGAATAATGTTCATTGTCTTGCAAAAAGATTCCTGCAGTTGTACCCTGTCATATTGCGCTGTGGATGCAGTTTTTATCCTCCTCTTATAAAGTGTATATGTTCCCTCTGTGTATTGTTGATATAATCTAAAGCTGGCTGAAATAGAAAGACTCTCAGCTGGCTTCAGACAGGTCTTATATCTATAAAAACAGAAGCTACTTTGGAAGAAAATGGCTTTATGTATGTGCTGCTTTTTGTGCAGATTAAAAAAGTCTGCAATTCCAGATCGGATCTCCATTTACAGATGAAGGCATGGCCTTCAGATTAAGATTATATATACTGCTTTTTCATTTACATACTGCACCTATTTGTATTATTGGTTTGAGCAAAAGGGCAGTGAAATGAAAAGAGTGCAAAAAAGCTGTTTACTGGACCTGCCTCATTGTAAGTGCAATCTGAAAACCTTCACCATTGCTGCTGGTTTATTGTTGCAAACTGCTTGTCCGTGTCCTTGCTAAGGCACAGATTCTGTAAAATATTTGTGCATTCACTATCAAAATGCCTCACTATCAAAAATGACACGTCTGTCTGTACCTCAGGGCGTATGCCAGCCTGAGTCATTCTGCTCTGTAAGTTTAACTGGCAGAGTCCAAAAGATCATGAGAAGGTGAAGGGTTTGTCCCTGCAAGGTCTTTCAGATACAACTCCAGGTCCGTCTGTGTCTGTGCTGTGTCTGGACTTTTTTGGGTTCAAATTCCTATCTCTGGCTATTTTGGTGCCTCTTTTTGGTAGAAATTATGAGTACCTCATCTCCAAAGAAGTAGGACTCTACAACTCTGCACACAAATTTTCAGACTCAGAAGTACCCACTGCCTACACAGTCTGGATATGAGGCTTCACTGGATTTCCAGGTTTCTGGTTTTACATTCTGAATATATTTCTGAAAAGAAATGGACAGAAGGATTTTTGCAAAGTTCTCTAAAACAGAATTATTTCTTACTTTGGAGATGCACCCACTCAGCTCAAATTAAGAAATCCCTTAGGTGCCTGACTCTGCCTTAATTTCCTCCCTGTTCTGAAACCTTCAGTAACCATGACCACAATTCAGAAAGCAATCTTTAATTCTGCTTTATGCAAGTATCTACTTCTCCAAATAATGGATGGTATCTTCTCATACATTCAGTATATTGCTTTTCTTGGCTAGTCTTATAAGAAAATAGAAGCCTAAGCTGTGAAAATATTCAGTTATTTCTCTATCCTAGGGGTTTTGACACACACCCATATATACACACAAAGATATATATACACATACATGTAAACTTCTAGAGAGGGTCCAGCACAGAGCAACAATGATTCAGATGATTCAGATGATCAAAGATGATTCAGACTGCAGCATCTTACGAGGAAAGAGTTTGCGAGCTAGACTTGCTTAGCCTGGAGAAGAGAAGATTGAGAGAGGATCTTATCAATATATACAAATACATGCACATCACAAACTATTATACTTTTAAGACTATATACATAGCAAATTACTGTGTGCTTCTCCAATCTCATTGTCCAGTCTCCAACCCTTTTAGATGGACCAAAATTTGTTGTTTTTACATACAGTTCACTCTTTTTCTTGTCCCTCACTGTGGCTTAACATCCTCACGTTATCTTCCACTTGTCTTAGAGATATGATGCAGTCCTTGACAGAAAATGATGAATTGCTGTGGTGCGTAGACTATGGATTTCCGCTATCCATTAGCAGACATATGTTCTATCAAGCTTTCCAATAGTACTTTTGAAAGCTTTTTTGTTAAAATTCCTTTGAATACAACCAAAAAAAAAAAAAAAAGTTACAGTGCTTTGGGATCTGAGTGGCAAATGAAAGAATGGAAATGAAATTTAAGTTCAGTGCAGTGCGGTACAAGAAAGAATTATTATTCCTGTCTCCTAGTTGGGGGTATATTTTATTCTTTGTTTTGGCTTCAGTGTGGTGCTTACAGTAGGCAATAAAAGTCACATAGTTTAATGAAAGCAAACTTTCACCACTCTGATCTACTATATTACACTTTTTGTAGTGAAACTGTATCTTTTCAGACAGTCTAAGATGCTTTCCAGACTATCTGTCCTAACTTATGGTTTTAGTAGCTTGTGAAAATTAGATTTGGAGGGTAAAAAATAGTACACACTTTGCCAGAATAAAACAGCATTGACCTTGGAGAGCTTTCAGACTCAATACATTGATGGCATGGTGCCACAGACAATCATCCTCCTGGTAAAGCACTGGGGAGCTTGGAAAAGTGCCTTCACAGAAGGCTGCATAAACTAGAATGGTATCTATAAATGTTTTTTGTTTTTTTTTTAACTCTTGCAGTCTCAAAGAGATAAATCAAAAGCATGAAAGATGCATTGCTAAAAATAAAATAATACTAATAATAAAATTAAAAGATAGAAAAATAGAGTTAACCTGGATTTTAATAGATTATTGCTAATGTCTTTGGTCCCTGCTGCTCTAGCCCGTTTTCTTAGTATACGGGAAGATTTCAATAGGAACAACGGTTACTACTATAGCAACAGCAGAGATTGCACAGTTATGGGTGGGTATACAGACTCTTTTTTTTGGTATCTTGTAGTCAAGTTTGCAATATCATCATTGGAAATCCAATTCATGCTACATGATATTAGTGTATATCCCATCCATCACCCCTGCATCTGAATCCCTGGGCTTGCAGCACAGCTTTCAGTGTACGGGCACACTGCAAGACAAGCCCTTTACACTAGCCCTTGTGAAGGAGGCCCCTAAACCTTCTAGCTTCAATTTCCCTATGAGACTTTAGTTACTCAATTTTTAGCTGAACAAATCTAAGCTGTTCTTCACATGGGATGCAAACAAGGATTGCTATTGTCACTCTGATGAAAAGATCTTTCACCCAATTTATATTTAGCAGGCTAATAAAAGTTCAGGCAAGACCTCCATTCATATACCAGGGCAATCACTACTTTCCTTGGGGCTACTGGCTCTTCATTTTCTTAGAAGAGAGTTTCTTTGCCCAAGATATTTTTTCCTAGGCATGTCTATCACTGACTTTGAAAATTCTTAGCAGTTTCTAAATACAGAGATACGTCATAACTCAATTTGGGCTTCACATAAGGCAAAGACCAGGGCATCCTCACGTCTCCCCTTCCTTCTCCTCCACATTTTGGTTTCCAAAGAAAAGATATTTAGGATAAAGCACATACAAGAGATATAGCATCCTCTCAAAATTCTTCAGTTTCTACAGTGCATGCCACAACATATCCCTCAGGGTTCCCTTCTAGAGATCTATTTCTGAGGCACTTCAAGAAAAATGAGAGGACATAGCCCATGTTGTGTATCATCTATCTCTATAAGTCTTGGCTAGGATGAAGATAGTTAAGTTCATGACTTGGAAATCACACTCTTTGTCCATTTCATCATAGAGCTGCACTACGTCTTTCCTGATTCTTAAAGAGTCTATATATTCCATTGCAGTGAATATTTCCTAATTGCAAATGTTGTCTTTGGCTTTAAAAGGTCGTGTCTGCCAACTTTGACAGACTCTGGTATTTTATCATTAACTCTCATTGAAGATTCATCTATAATCAAGATTCTTTAAAAAGTTTCTAATCAAACTTTTTTTTTTCATCACGGGACCTGTTGGAAGAATGATTAATTCATCATGAGATGAATGGTATCTCATTACTAGCCTCTTTCAATCTGCCTAAGTCATCCAGCAACTCAGTCATTGCATGAATCAAGTTGCAATAGGCACTGTAGTGATGCAATGAGGAAGAGAGAAATGTACTGGGCATGCTCAGTGGGTGCCTTTCACGCCACCATGAATAAATAAACCAGGCAGGACACTTGATTAAACAGTGCAAGTGTGCACTGCAGAGCAAATTATGATAAATTGCTAATATTGATTACTTTTAACCAGAAGGATGAGATTGTCTGGTGTTTAAATTTAGGAATGCAGCCAAAAGATTCCTTGACCTCATCTCTTCACTGGAAACTATTACAAAATTAATTGGAATTGTCGTTCAAGTAGCAGTCACAATTATGTGACAGTTGATTTATTAATTTAAGAGTTAGCTACAAACCAGATGTGTCCTCCACTGGTATGTGATTTTTTATGGCTTAGCTTGTTAATACAGAAAAACCCTTAGGTTGTTAATGCTCATTGTTTAGTGCCTGCAACATAATACATTTTCATTTGAACTAATGCACTTCTGATCAGAAATAAACAGTTTAAGATTGTTTTTGTTACGTTGTGATTCTATTTTCCTTTGCTTTTTCTTTTTTCTTCTTTTTTTAGTTTTGCTTTTATTTTGCTAAGTAGCTGTGCTGCTGAATGTGTAAACACATAACCAGTTGAGACTTAGAGTGTTTCAGCAGCACAATGCTTTCAACACTCATCTGAAGCTGCAAATACGCTGTCTGTGGATGCTGCTAATTGCATATGTCACACAGTATACAGTTACATAGTATATGCTAAACAAAAGCATATACTACCTGACCTGAATTCTCAGAAGTGTTAAGACATCTCATTTCTTTTCTGACTTTCTCCTCAAAATGGCGGTGATAAATGGGGCCAAATCCAGTTGGAGGCCTGTGGCCAGTGGTGTCCCTCGGGGGTCAGTACTGGACCCAGTGCTGTCCAATTTGTTCATCAGTGACCTGAATGAGGGCACGGAGTGCACCCTGAGCAAGTTTGCAGACAACACCAAGCTGAGTGGAGTGGCCGACACTCCAGAGGGCTGTACTGCCATCCAGAGGGACCTGGAGGGACAGCCTAGGGAGTTGGGCAGAGAGGAACCTCATGAGGTTCAATAAGGACAAGTGCAGCATCCTGCACCTAGGGAGGAATAATCGTGGACACTAGTACCAATTAGGGGTCGACCTGCTGGAAAGCAGCTCTGAAGAGAGGGACATCAAGTTAAGCATGAGTCAGCAGTGTGCCCTCGTGGCCAAGAAGGCCGATGGGATCCTGGCCTGCATCAGGAGCAGTGTTGCCAGCAGGTCGAGGGAGGTGATCTCTGCTCAGCTCTGGTGAGGACGCACCTGGAGCACTGGAGGTAGTAATATATTCTTAATATTGTGTCTAAGAGCAAATGACTAATGCATTTATTTTAATAATTGCTTGTCATTTTTCTAACTTGTTGAAGTTTTTGACTTCTTCTGTATTAATGCAGTTTTATAGTTTTTACTATGAGTTAATACAAAGCTTAGATCATATTATCTAAGATTCATATTTATTTTAAGATTCATTCACAGATACATTTAGAAGAATCCTAAAGGGGCAACCTAACATCAAAGACAAGAACCTCTATTCTAACAGGTAGGATTTCAGATATTTAAGTAAAGGTATCTGCTTTAGAATCATGGAATCATAGAATGCTTAAGGTTGGACGGGACCTTAGAGGTCATCTAGTCCAAGCCCCCTGCATACGCAGGGTCACCTTGAGCACATGGCTCAGGGCTGCATCCAAGTGGGTTTTAAAGATCTCCAGAGAAGGAGACTCCACAACCTCTCTGGGCA
>JAUBOD010000204.1:289894-318995 GCA_032353885.1 Nothura maculosa | reverse complement strand
CCGTCCTGCCTTCTTTCCTTCTTTCCTTCTTTCCTTCTTTCTTTCCTTCTTTCTTTCCTTCTCTCTCACTCTTAGTGACAATATAGCAAGGCCCATAATATAAAGCTAGCCTAGATTTTACAGGCATAGAAATAGAAATTATTGTGTCATTACATTTTTAAACACTTTTTTTTTCTGAAATAGCCTTTCTATAAAATGCAGGGTGGATGTATAAAGCTTTTTATTTGAAGAAATTTGTGCTGGCCAGAATAATTCACTTGGCCATTTCAAATTTGTTATAATAAACTTTTTATATCTTCACATAACACTGTCATGCCGGCAGCCAGATCTGTGAAAACAGTTTGAAATGCAAGCTAGTATTCATAAAGGATTACAGATTCTATATATGTGTAAAGTAGGATGATGGTTCATTAGTATAGATACTAACTGTATGTGGAAGGCAGGCTTTCCAGCTGATTTTGTTTACAAGGGTTTGTTCTGAAGGAATATATCCCAAGGCACTTCTGAGCTACTTTGAAGAGTAAACAGTCAAATATCCCATATTTACCAATGGAATGAAGAACTTCACTCCTCGTTTTAGAAAGAAGGAAACACAGAAATACAGAATGATTGAAGTTGGAAGGGACCTGTGGAGATCATTCAATACAATCTTCCTTCTACAGCATGGTCACACATTGCCCAGGACCATGACCAGATGGCTTTTGAATATCAGCAAGGATGGAGATACCACAAGATCTCTGAGCAACGTGTTCCAGTGCTCTGTCATCCACACATTCAAGAAGCTTTTCCTCATGTTCGGGTGGAACATCCTGTGTTTCAGTTTGTGCCCATGACCTCTCATCCTATTGCTGGGCACCACTGAGAGGAGTCTGACCTCATCTTCTTTACGCTCCGTATCTTAACATATCTGTACACATTGACAAGGTCTGCTCTCAGTCTTCTCTAGACTCTCTCTGCCTGTCCTCACATGAGAGATGTTCGATCTCGTTACTCAGCCTAGTAGCCCTTCATTGGACTTGCTCATGTAGCTTCATGTCTGTCTTTACTGGGAAGCCTAGAACTGGACACAATACTTAAGATGTATCCTCCTCAGATCTAAACAGAGGGTCAGAATCACCTCCTTCAAACCACTGGTTATGCTCTTCCTAATGTAACCTAAGGTACCATAAACCTTCTTGGCCACAGAGGGATATTACCTTCACAGATGTATATTCTCTTTAATCTGAATTTTCATAGAGATTTGGGGTTCTTTGCTGGACTCTTTATCACCACAGTTAAAAAAAATGTGGATATGTAATACTGAACAAGATCCATAGTCTGACCAACAAGATGAACTTTATTGTAATTGGACCATACTCATTTAATGGGCTCCCTCAAGTTTGCTATGCTTAAATGATGTTAAAAGGGAGAACAATGATTTTTTTGTTGTTGTTGAATGCCTGTTTCTAAGCATAATTAAGGAAGACTCTGAAAGAATCTCATGTAAGAGGAAGAGTTCTGCTTTCCTGAGGGAAAGATACATGGCCAGAATTATATGTTGTCAGACACAGAAATGTGAACACAAATTCCGATTTCAGTTATGTTAACACAAAAAGACTTCAGCAAACTTGTTCCTGTTCTGCCCAAATAGACAACTGAGAAGATCTGCGCCTTTTGATATTGCATTTCACCATGTCTTAGATATCTTTTATGAATCTGAATCATCTGTGATAGCAACTAATGACATCTAAATCTTTGTTGTTATCTTCAAAGCTAACTAATGCCTTCCACCAGCTTTCTCTTTTTTGATACTTATTCATTTTTTTGCTTGTTTTCTTTTTCTTTCTTTTTTAACAACAAAAAATCTTCCTGTTGCACATAAAATCATAGAGCTGATGAGACTTGCTGTGTACATTCTTTGTTTCCAAGTACTTAGCAGAACTAGTGAACAATGGCAGGCTGCAGGATGAGTGGCGTAACATAGTTTTAGCACATAACTTTGAATTACTTTGTGAAAAATCAATTTGAGAAGTCTGCTGCATTATGAGTTGCAGACAGTTTTGAAACATTAAATTATTTTCACACTCTGTTATTTATAGTTACAGATATGATCTCCTATCAGTGTCATTTAGCAAACATTAAGAGACAGTTCATTCTCTGGAACAATTGCAACAAAGGGTCATTTCGGCCAAAATATTGGAACAGATCTCATTCACTCAGCATTATAATTGCATGCTTATACTCCTTTCTTATAATCTCTTGAGCATTTAGCAAACAGTAAGAAACAGCTAATTCCCTGGAGCAATTGCAATGAAAGGTCATTTGGGCCAAAATAATGAAACAGGTCTCATTCATCCAGCATTATAATTGCATGTTTATACTTCTTTCTCATACTCTCTTGAGAACAGAAGGATCTTAAAAAAAAAGTGAAATCTGTAGAAGAAATATGATGAACAATGTAATGACTGAAACATTGGTATAAAAATAATACAATGGAGAAGCGAATCCAATCCATTTAAGGAGGCTATGAACATTTTTAACAGTAAAAACTCATTCTCTAAAGAAAGAGATAATCATCAGAAATGGTAGAACTCTTGAGAAATGTGTAAAATGATTGCTGCAATCATTTTATTTAAGTTTGTGCAATTGTTTGCTATAATGTAAGACAAGTTCTTTGCCTCGAAAACTTCTGAGCCTTCTACTGTCCTTGCATCTGACTGATCCTGGTAACTTCATAACTTTTCTCAGAGTTCATGGGTCTGCAGAACATGCTGAGCTGAAACATCTCTTCCACACAGCAGCTACAAGGCATAAGTGTGCACAGACTGAATTTCAGCAGTCTGATTTCTTATCTTTTGCTTTTAGCTTTAGCACTCACTGATGTACTGGAGATAACAGGGATACTCCAGGTAGATAGCAATCTAAGAGGTGAGATGGTGTCCTGGGTGGATAGTTGGATTGTAAACAAAAATACTGGAACTGTAGTTGGCCAGAAATGCTGTTTTCCACATTTTTGAGAAGATGATATGGAGCAAATGGCATTAATAAACTGTTGCTGCATTATCTGAGAGGATGCTTCCCAGGGTCTTAGTTTAGATGCTGTGGTTCATGGCACCACAGAAGTCTTTGTGAGTCCCATGGTCTATTTTGTTTTAGAGAGTCTAAGAAAGGTTGATTTTAGATATGAAGTCAAATATAGAGGCAGTTAGGGTTATTTTAGTACTCGGATAAAAATTATTGTGAAATTTTCTGAGCAGCTCACCACATTTTGCAGATTTTATTTGAGCTGTCTATCTGAATTATTAGAATATACTTAGAAAGGAGGACTGATGCTTAAAGATTGAAAAAACCAGAAACAGATAAATATCTCCTTTCTTCCTTATGACTGTAACATAAGCTCATGCAGTCTAGAAAACTGGCCTGCAAGCTTGGAATAAGCAAACAGGAATAAAAACAGCAACAATTAACATATATCTCTTATTTGTCCTAGGATCTCAAAGTAGTTTTCTAAGAAAGATAAACACCTCTATTTTCACTCTGTCCTTTATTGTGCTATTTCAAGGTGATAGCACTTTGATGTCAAAATTTGAATAATGATCTCATAATCTCTAATAAAGACCACTCCTGTTACTAAAATATTAATACTGATCATTGAGCAATATTCTTTTAATGGATAGCATCATGAAAAAAAATGAAAATGTATTAGCTGAGTTTTAGTTGAAAGCTAATATTGATGAATGAGTCTGTATTCAGTTCTATCTTGTTGTATATTACAAAATTAGCATTTCACAATGGTCTTCACATTGATTTTACTGTAGGGTTTAAGTAATATATAATAAAGAGCTTGAAGATCAGTAAGTTATCTCTTCTAGATATCAATAAAATGGGTGGACCCCTTTAAAGACAAAACTTAAATGGTTTAGATATCTTTACTAATTGAAAAATGGAGATTAATAGCTTATCTGTCTGCTTTGAAGATGATGAAACAGATGGTAGCGTATAAAACAATGAGATCCACCAGAAACATCTTGACTTGAGATCCTTCAAATTGTTTTTAAGTACAAGATAATATTGTAAGAAAATTATTTATTTTTAAAAAATAGAAAAAGAAACACCAAAAGTCTTTAGCATTAATAAATTACTACTTCAGAAAATGTCTTCTGGGGACTTGCTGACAGTTTTCACGTTAGATAAATGCAGATCAGAATGCATTATTCTGTTAACTTCAGCAAAGGAATTTTCTGTTTATTGCTGTATCTAGTAACATAGTCATGATACAAGATTATATGAAATTTCTCACTTTAATTTAAGAAATCTATTTTCAGTTATTAACTGTTATCTCAAATGTGGTTTTTTTGAATTGGAATTTCTCCATCTGTTATGTGTGGGTTTTTTTTTATTTGTTACATTTTTGTTTGATCTGCAGAACAGATAAAAATATGTACATTATGCTCAGAAGATATCTGATGCAATCCATTAGCTGCTTTTCTTTTAAGTTATGCCTCTTCTGGACATTGTCCTCCCCAATACTAGGCAATACACTGTGAAATTCGTGCTTTAGGCCAACAACAGGGAAATTGTCTGTCCTGTGCACTTAATCCTATGTTCCCTCTATTGGGGTGGTTCCTCCCTGTGTAAGAATTATACTGGACAGAAGGATTTAGAGCTAAAGCCAATGTGTAGCATCCACAGATGTGGGTAAGCACAGGGTTTGGGTGAGATTCCTGACTGAAACCTTGAGTTGTGATTTACACAAGTGCTGCTGAAGTGAGGGTGGATATGTTGCCATGAACTCATATAGTGCTAAACAGTGAGGAACATCCAAAAACAGTCAAAATTCAGACAAAGAACATAAATAGACACTTTTGATATTGTGTTTTCTAGTGTCACACCTCAGCGATACACTGTGGAAATATTTTCATCACTATTTGCATTGCATACTGAAATAGTGAGCATCACTGAGAAAGAAATTGCTCATTTCATGCCTTAAGACAGTTTGAGTAAGACAAATTAAGCAATTCAGATGACATTCCATGTTCTTTCTCTGGCAGCTGCTTTGGACTTACTGATATTTTTCCAAATGTCCTAGACAATTAAGAATGTTGTTTTGGGAAGAGGGATGTATTTCTTTATTTGTTGTGGAACTTTTATTCTACTACTACTCTTTTCTTTGGTTCCTATGTAAAATCATTAGAATCACAGAATCATTATGGTTGGAAAAGATCTTCAAGATCATCAAGTCCAACTCTAATAGTACATGATGTCCAACCATATACAGTACAAAAGTGCTGCTGATAACACACGGTATGACCCCTCTATTTTACTGATATATAGGTATAAAGTGATTCCTTTGAAGCTAGTGGAGCTACAGGATTTTAAAACAAAACCCTGAAAACCTTTGCAATATTATTTTGAGGAGTGTGATGTCAGTCAATAAAGTGTTAATGCTATACAGGAAATCAAATTCTTATTAAAATGTTACAGTCCCAGTTGAGATGTTTTACTCAAATGAATAAACTCCAGATGTGCAAAGATCTGCAGTAACTCCTGATGATGTTGACAACCAGATGTTCACCTGGTTTTGCTTTGCTTTTCATTTGCTCCCTCAAAATACTCAAAAGATCCTGGTGATTAGGAAAATCTTATCATAGTTTTATTATGGTAGAAATTTATGAGAATATATGCAAAAGACGGCAACATTTTCAATCTTTTGTTTGCACTCAGCTGTGCATTTGCAACTGCAATGAGAATAAGTGGCCAAAAATACACTTGCAAGTATTGCAGTTGTCATCCATAGGCTTCACACTTCACTCCTTCATTTTTGTTTCTGAGATTCAATGGAAGGAAGTGATATCGCTGTGAGATATCTCATCAGTGCTAGAGGAGGAAGGCTGTGAACACCAAAGTTAAAAGTAGTTGTGTAGTTTCAGCTCATGGGTAGCATGTGACTGAAGATTATGTGAGTATCCATGCCTTTGTTTCCATGTGTGTTTGTTTCTTGGGGCAAAATACATACTTTTGTTTCAACTGCTGATCTTATATTGTCAAATTTTCATGTGTAAATTATAGTGATGCTACTTTAAGATCCTAAAGCTCTTGTTTGAGGACTCTAGTGTTTTTGAGAAAAGAGTAGAGATAGTTTTTCTTCTAAAATTCTGACCAAATCTCAATGTCTCTATAGGCATTTTAATAAATTGAGAAATATAGCACTCAGCTGATATATTTCACCTCATCCTAAAGTATATATCTGAAAAAGCTGATCAGATTGTACCTGAAATTATCTATTTTCCACTTCTTAGTATTAAAAGAGCATCTAGTAAGTACACCAGGCAGAGACACTTCCTTTTGGTAAAGCAGGATTAAGCTTTCTGTAGGTAACACAGTTTGCATCTCACAAGTCCTTGATCAGAGGAGATACATCTCTTTTAACAAAGATAAGGATGAGTGTATGTGCTGAAATATAAATGGCAAATCTTCTTTTGATATCTTTCATTCAAATATTTATAATAGAAAAAAAAGGAATTTGTATGAAGTCCAATATATTTATTAGCTAGGGAGGCTTTAATAATCCTTAAGTATTCTTAACACTGTTAGAGTTTCCTATATATGAAGGTTTTCTATGTCTACAGTGCTCCCTGGCAACTGGTACTAATAATGACTTTTAGGCCTCATAGCACAAATCTGCCATTCAAATCTGTATGGTGTTTCTTGAGGAATACTGAAGTCAAAGAATATTTTTTTCTCTCCCTCTCTGGTTACGCTGGTAGGCACAAAAAGCCGAAAGCTTTAAACATGGTATTACCTCAGTGCTTGCCTCCTTGTGATACAAGAAGAGGGAGCTGGCTCTGAAAATTTGGCACAGTCTCACTTCAACCAGTCTGACTAATGCCCCAGAAAAAGGACCTCATGTATTTTGCACAGAACTCTGCTCCTCTCTTACTTTAATTACAATCAGAGAAGGTAAAGGGAAAAGATAAGACATTTCTGACTCAACATTTTGAAACAGCTGCTTTTTTTTCAAAATGAAATAAGGAAAGGAGAGAGAAATAGCTGAGATGCAGTGAAGAGTAAATAGTCAGAAATATTCCTAAATATCACCAGTGACTTGCCTACACTCACTGGAAATTTCATCCAGCTCTAGCCATTTGTATTTTAATTTGAAATTGCCCTTTTTCAGGGAATCTGGATGAAATTTTGCATTGAGATCTCTCAAGTTAGTTAACTTGTCAACTTCAGTTAGATAAAATTAATCAGCTTGCTGGAATGAATCAGTCGTGATATATTTACATTATATTGTATACAACATGAAGTCAGAGAATTCTCTTTCTGTACTGCATGCATTGCAGTGCAAAGGTAAATTTTATTATTATATGATAATATTTGTGGCATTCAGCAGAATCTGACTGAAAACTTATTGAAATCACTTTAAAAAATCTAATTGATTTTGTTGAGCCTTTCACTAGTCAAAAAATGTTGCAGCTGTGGAAAACATAACTAAAGTGTAAGTCTGGTTACTGTTTCTGAAGTTATCAGCTATTGGATTTCTGTAAATATCAGAAAAAACATTGTGTCAGGAAAAAAACACTAATATTTCTAATAATTAATCGGGCACCAATTTTTGGTGGTTAGGTACATTTTAAGCATTTTTGGATAGTAGGCTACAATTGTTTTCAGAGGTTTAGGGTATTTGGCTGATCTCTGGTGTTTGCCTTTTGATTCTGTCAATGCATTTTGAGATCCACAAGCTATTCCACATCTGTTGCTAGATTTTAGGAAGATGAGATGGCTGAACACAACATGATGCAGGTTCTGCTCTTTCGAAGACTGCTCTGAACCAAAGGAAGAAAGGCTGTCACAGATCTCATATACTTAGAGTTCGCTCTGTACTGAAGTCGGTTGTAAACAACCAACAACTGCACATGCAATATTTTCCGATTCTGCTTTTCTTCCTTTTATTTTCCTTACTGACTTTTCCTATGGGGATGTCACTCATGTTAGGGTACATGGAGTAAATGTCAAGCCATAGGTAGCTTCTGTGGAAGAAAATGCTGAAGTTTCCAGCTGCTGACAGAGGACATGTCTGTTTATTTTACCTGCTTATCAAGAATGAGAGAGACATATATATATATATTCACAAACACACAGATATATGCATGTGTGTGTATATACATATATAAAGCAGAATCAATTATTTAATGGTGTAACTTTCACAGATATGTAGATTGCAGTTTTCGTGTCTCTCCCTTTTGATTCCACCTCCAATTGCACTGAAATCCTCTGCACAAACCCTGTTTCACTTGGTTCTCCAGCACTTGGGCTTGATTCAGCATCTCATGAGCCCACAGCTGGCATTGCCATCCTTGTTGCTGCTAGATGAAGGTGAGGATGAGATAGCAGGCAGGGTCTTTATGACTAGTAAGAGCATACAGGGCTTCTGGCAGAAGCAAATCTTTTCCAACTCTAGTTCAAGTTCAGTAATCAGTGTAATTAATTTCAAATAATTTAGCATAGGTGAAACTGATCATTGGGAAAATTTGTTCTTGGTTCTCCATGCTAAAAAATAATCCAAAAAGAAAGTTTAGAAAGCTGACTTCTATTTCATAAGCATTTGTATTTATTTATATATATAAATATATTTAGCAAGATTTTTATTGGTTTATGCTTCTAATCAGATGACATTGTTTTTGCAGCTTTCAGGATATATCAGGATATTTAAATCATTGAGGCGAACTAACTAAACTGAAATCATCTAAGAGATTAACAAATCTGTTTGCTGTTCTAAGAAATTTTTAGAGCTTTATTTTTATTAGATATTCTGTATCATAGTAACAGTTTTCAAATGCTTCAGAAATTATGTTGGGAAGCTATATTAAGAAAATATAAACTAAGATATCTCTAAATAGCTCTAAATAAACAGTTTTAAATAGTTAAAGCCTGAAGAACTCAAAACATGACTTCTCTATGCTTATTTATGTAATTTAATGCACAACACATTTTGAGCAATATTATAATTATAAAAGAAAAGTAAAAGTGCAAAATCTAACAGCTTTAAAGTGTTCCCTGCTTATAGAGGATTCTGTCTGCTCCAGGTAAAAAGATAATTTTTCATATTTTCTAAATTTTCTGAAAGATTCCTTCTATGGCTAGTGGATTGAACAGAAGAGATGCCACAGTGGGAACTAGTTATAATGATTTTTCTCATAGGAACTGAGAGATATAGGCACTTACCAGCGTATGATTTATATCAGCCAAAAATATGGAAACTGAATGTTCTTTATAGACACCTATATTTTTTCATTGACTCTGAAAGGAATAAAGGATGACTAGTCCAAAAGCAGATCTCTACAGCGAAATGGTCTATATTTGCATGAGAGGAACCTCAATTCCTGTGTGTGCAAAAAGTTTGATTATTGTGTTGTCCCTGTGGATCTAGCTTTTTACTCGGTGTGTCTTTTTTGCTATGATCGACTTTCTGGACTAGACCCTGGATGGCAGAGTTGTTCAATTCATGAACAATCTTTTTTTGAAATATTTTCACTTGTAAGGGATCACTTCTGAGGAGACTAATAAAGAGTCATATATAAAGAAAATTAGATGAGAACTTTTGAGAAAATGTCTGCTTCACATTTAGAGATATATCTGTGGAGTTCTCAAAACTGGAGTTAAGCTTGATAGCATATTATTCGTCACCAAAAATGTTGTCAACTATTATTCAAAGAGATGTATGCAAGTGTCCAAGTTTTCTTAGATAATGTAGGTCTACTACAGTATTTCTGTAATACTATGTACCAAGTGAAGCTCTGTCCAGAAAAATCAAGTTTTTCTGAAACTCAGTGACATTCCATCTAGCATTAAGCAGAATAACCTCTAGCAGCTTTTGTTTATTAAAAAAAAAAAAAAAAAATCATTGAAAGCACCAAATGTCTAAAGACCTTCACATGAACTTTAAGTTATTTTGTCACACAGCAGCGTGGAGCTCATGAATAAAGCAAGGTGATACATTTAACAATTGGAAAGCTTTGAAATGAACTTTACAGGCAAGATTAGCACGTAGTGCAAAGTGACTTTCCCTCATGATGACACAGAAATGCATTGAACTAGAACACAGTAATAGTTTTTATTGAATGTGAAAAACGAGTAACATTTAACTTACTTATGGAAAGTGTGAAAAGGTCAGCTGGAAGTTTTCGTGATGCTGCTTAAGGGAGAATTTTGCTTCCTGTGATGCAAAATTGCAGTTTGTTTGGACCAAGGGAGAAAAAAAAAAAAAGAATATTAGGCCCTGTTGCATGGGACAATTACATTCTGATCCATCTGTGAATTTATATTGCTCTTTAGTGTTCATGTCCACATTTCAAGAGAGAAAATCTTTATATCTTTTCCAATTTATCATCTAATGACTAAGTTTCATTTATTACGGATTTTGAGTATAATGATAGATATACTCCTATAAGCATCCAAAAAGTAAGAAACACATTTATATGAATCTCACTTATTGAACACTTATTTTTAACTGTCTTAAACTTGTCTTGGAAATAAAAAGCTTATGTAACACTTCAGTGTGAGGATTTAGCATCATAGAGAGCATCATTTTATGGTCTATTACAATCCATATGAATTTGTATCATTAAGCCTACCTGACAATTAACTTTCAATAGTTGTTTTTTAAAAGACAGATGCTCTTTCATGAAAAGAATCTTGAGTACTATAAACATCTGATCTAATGGCCATAACTAATTATTATTAATACAGCTAATAATAATGGTCATGTCTGGAGTGATTTTCAATGAAGGTGTTTAATGACTCATGGAATGTTTGTCTCCAGCAGCCTTTGTGAGGCAAATATTTGTGATGATAGATGGATAAATGATGATACACAAAAGTCGGAGGACTTGATTATGTTCATAAAATGCAGCATATGGAGAAATGGAAATCAGGAAAGAAAAGTGATTAAGGCATTGGTCTTGTCATTAAGTCACTTGTTTTCTGGATAATGTTATTGGTGTGAATTTGAGTGTTTAACACCTATCCTGCTGCCTGGCTGTAAAAAGAAAATGATGATTTCTTATACTGCTAACACTTTGCTATAGGGGGCAAGGCTCTGTAAGTATTGTTTTAAGTAACTGAATACCAAGATACTTTAATTGAAGAATATATCAGATTTTGCTACTGTGCTTGTAGGCAGGGGAGATTCACTGGCTTCGGACCCTTCTGACCCCGCCAGTCACCTATAATGGTTCTTTCTGGATAAACTCTGTGTTTTAGCCACTCCCCAACCATATTCATCACTCTTGTTGGTACTGAGTTCACCAATGATGATTGAGTCTCATTTTAGGTGCTCCTCAGGCAAGCTCCCTGCCCACTGATGCCCATTAGCCAAGTCTCCTCCAGCTGTTGCCACTCTCCACTTCTTACATCTCCATCACTCCATCACTACCTCTAGTTTGCTGACCTATCCATTCAACTCAGCTTCCCTTCTTTCAGAAAGGTTCCATAAGACCTCAAGTCTATCTCAAATTCTTCCCATGAAAGGGAAGCATCCTCTGTGAGATCCTTCTTTTCAGAGAAAGTCCTCAGAAATGCATCTTGCCTGTGGATCCCTTGCCCCTTTGGTCCCTTTGAGATTTGACATCTCAATTTCTAAGGCACATACAGTGTAGTCTGTCTTTTCTAAGAATGATTACAAATGTCATATTCAACATGACTCTAAACTCATCTGTTCTTAACATAAATACTCCCCAATATTATGAGTCATACATACAATTTAAAATTGATTTAGTCACAGTTCATTTAAGCCAATTTACATCAGTTTCTACTGTGCCACAACCAAATGCTTAAAGTGCAGGCCTTATCTCTGGGATCTTGTTCCCTCTGGAGCTATCAAAAAGGAGATGGTCTTCCCAATCCAGGCCATTCAGCTTTAGCAGTTAAAACCCAAACTAGCAGAACCCTTTAGCTGTTGTTCAGCTTTCAGTAAAAATTACCCTTGTTTGGCTGCATTGTGGTTTCAGTTCAGAGAAGCACATTTTCAGAGCAAAGAGGTATATCTTGAAGAGTAGGAAAAATAAGTATTTTAAAACTTTATATTCTATAATTTATTTATATTTTACCTAATAACAATAGAAATAATAGAATAAATAATAAAATAGAATAATAAAATAGAAATTTAATAATTTGTATTTTAAAGTTGAGCCAGGGAAAGAAAAATGAATTACAATTTTCAGTTTAGAGCATGTTTATTCTCATTAGCGTCTTATGAAGTATGCTCATTGATGATAACAGATGGGACTTTGATATTACAGATTTTCATTTCAGATTGCAGAGATGGGTTTTCACATTGTTCTGCATGTCATGTCAGATTGCAAAAACATTGATAAATCAAAACCTTTTTTTCACCAAGACTATGCTGAGAAGAACTATGTGGATGGTTACACATCTATCCCCTTCTTTTTTTCCTGAGCTGCATTTTTTTCCCTTTTTCATTTTAGATAACTATTTAGAAAAAGATAGTGTATATATATTATATAAATATATAATATAATATTATACAATAATATATATAATATAAAAACAACATATGTGAGCAGACTTAAGTACTAGAGATAGGCATCCCATTTGGATTCAGAGAATAGGGCACACTTTCATAGTGAATATGTGGTTGGAACTCTGAATGTAATGTGAAATAACTGCAATACCGAGACCTATTGCTAGCCCCAACACAAATTGTTCTAATTTACTAGTTGGGATGCTAGACAAAGCTGTGTTAAATAATCTTAATCAAAACCCAAACAGCCTTGCTGGGTCTAATTCAAGAGTGAGAGGTAGCATACTGGTATCCTAATACTCCTCCTTATTTCTAACTAGTCCTGATACTTTGCCTAACATTTTTTTTTTCCACAGAAGTACAGAATGGTTAAGGCTGGAAGGGACCTCTAGAGATCATCTAGTCCAACCCTCTTACTCAAGCAGGGACACCCAGAGCACATGGCACAGGATTGTGTCCAAGGGGTTTTGTAGATCTCCAGAGAAGAAGATTCCACAACCTCTCTTGGCAGCCTTTCCAGGCTCTATCACCCTCACATGGAGATGGAACTTCCAGTGTTTCAGCTTGTTTCATTGCCTCTTGTCCTTTCACTGGCCACCACTGAAAACAGTTTGGCCCATCCTCCCAACGTTTTCCCCACGGGTACTTATATATATTTATCAAATCTCAGCTCAGTCTTCCTTCTCTAGGCTACACAGGTCTATCTCACTTACTCTTTCCTCATAAGATAGATTTCCAGTCCCTTAATCATCTTTGTCGCTCTGTGCTGGGCCCTCTGTTGTGGAATCTCCAAGCTTAGCAGCCTTAGCAGTAAAGACAGAAGCAAAGAAGGCATTTAGTAACTCTGCCTTCTCCGCATCCTCTGTCACCAAGGCACCCTCCCCACTAAGCAGCAGATCAATCTTTTCCTTAGCCTTCCTCCTGCTGCTGATATATTTGTAGAAGCTCTTCCTGTTGTCAATGTCATCCCTTGCTAACTCTAATTCCAAACAGGCCTTGACTTGCCTTCTCGTTGAACCTATGCATTCTCTGACAATGTTCCTATATTCTTCATGTGGCCTGGCCCTTCTACATTATGCATGTGCTCTTTTTCTCATTAAGTTTTCTCAAGAGCTTCTTGCTCATCCATGCAGGTCTCCTGACCCTTTACTTGACTTCTTTCTTGTAGGAATGTACTGACCCTGAGCTTGGAGAAAGTAGTGCTTGCATATTAGCCTGCTCTCCTGGCCCCCTTTTTTGTCTAGGACCCTGACCCAGGGATTCCTCCAAGCTGCTCCCTGAAGAGCTCACCATTAGCCCTCCTAAAGTCCAGAGTGGCAATCCTACTTCTTGCTCAGCTTCCTCCACACAGGATCATGAATTCCAACATCTGATGGTCATTGCAGCCAAGACTGCCCCAATTCTCACATTTTCCATGTCTGGCTGTCAGTATCAGGTCTAGCAGCACCCCTCCCCTAGTTGGTTCATCAACTACCTGCATCAAGAAATTATCTGCATTGTTCTGCAGGAACCTCCTGGACTGTCTGTTCCTGCCTGTGTGATTATCCCAGATGACATCAGGGTGGTTGAAGTCCCCCATAAGGACCAGGACCTGTGATAATGAGGCTTTTTATAGTTGCCTATAAAAGACATTTCTTCTTCCTGGTCAGAAGGCCTGCAGTAAACTCCAACAACAGTGTCATCTGTGTTGGTCTGCCCTTTAATCCTTACTCACAGGCTCTCAACTTGAGCTTCGTCCTCCCCTATGCTGAACTCCATTACATTCAAGTTACTCTCTCACATGAAGCACAACTCAGACACCTCGCCTTCCTGGCCTGTCCTTCCTGAAAAAGCCTGAAGTTATCAATGTCCACGTTCTATTCATGAGAGTTGTCCTACTATATCTTCGTAATTGCAATGAGATCATGACCCTGCAATCACATATGTATCTGCAGATCTCCTTCTTTGTTACCCATGTTGTGTTTACATAGAGGCATTTGAGTTGGGCTCCCAGTGTGCCTCTCATTCTAGCTGAGGCAGCTGTGACTTGCCTATGTGGGCCTTCAGAAGTTCTATTTTGTCAATGAGCTTCTCTAGAGCGCCCTGCACAGGCCATGATTTTAGGCTGCTATGAGTGACGTGACAGGCCATCGTCTAGCTTTATCACCTGCTTCCCTGATTATACCCTCTCTCCCTCCTCAAATCTAGTTTAAAGCCCTCTCCATGAGCCCTGCTAGCTCATGGTCCAGGATCCTCTATCCTGTTTGAGAAAGATGGATTGCATTGGATGCCATCATGCCTCGTGCTATGTAAGGTTCCTGTTGCCAAAGAAACCAAACTTATAGCAATGACACCAGCCATGAAGCCAAGTGTTGATGGATTGTATCCTCCTGTTTCTTTCTATATTGCTGCCAGCACTAGGATATACATATGTGTGTATATATATATAAAAATATACATATATATATGTAGGGATATAGATAGATGCCAGAGGGCAGATATATCTTTCTCTTCCTCCCCTTGCTTATACTTTGCAGTTAGTGGACACTAAAACTGTTGAGGTTGCTTCTGAAGCATTTAACAACTTCATAACTTCAGCTTTTTGTATATCTTATTATACTGTGGACATTTCAGGATACTATTTGGAGTAATAATTGCATACTGTTCTATGCAACTGATATGTAATTCATGTAAAATCTCCTCATTTTTGTATGACTTTTTAAAATGTCTAGCAACACAAAAATCTCCACTCTTTCTAAATGTACACTAAGTTACACTAAGTGTAAGGAAAGTTGGCCTAGGTTATTACTGAGTTTTTCAGCATTACTTTACATCTTTTCTAAATGCTTTCGGGACAGTTTTCCCACTGTATAATTTCTTTCTTTTCCTTCCTGACTTCAGACTCTCTCTCATGATCATGCTGAATTGCTTGAAACATTTAGTATGTGCTTGGTAAAAGTGACAACATGTCCCTAACCCAGCTGCTCTGCCACTAAATGGACTTCATAGAATCATAGAATCCTTAAGGTTGGAAGGGACCTCAAAGGTCATCTAGTCCAACCCCCTTGCACACACACAGTCACCTAGAGCACGTGACACAGAGTAACATACAAGTGAGTTTGGAAAATCTCCAGAGGAGAATCCACAACCTCTCTGGGCAACCTGTTCCAGGCCTCAGTCACCCTCACTTTATTAAATTTTTTTCTTAAGTTCTTTTGGAACTTTTGGTGCTTCAGTTTATGGCCATTTCCTCTAGTTCTATCCGTGGCCATTGTGACCT
The DNA here is from genome assembly GCA_032353885.1 of Nothura maculosa. Taxonomy (NCBI): domain Eukaryota; kingdom Metazoa; phylum Chordata; class Aves; order Tinamiformes; family Tinamidae; genus Nothura; species Nothura maculosa. The sequence continues at coordinate 303,213 of JAUBOD010000204.1, read as the reverse complement.
TTTCACAGGTGGACTTGTGACCCTTTTATTTTGTCTAGCTTTATACACTTGTTTTAATGCTACACATTTATTTTTTCTCAAAGCAGGATTTACATATAATCCATTAAAAATATTAAATCCTAGATTTACGTATAAATTGAGGTGTTTGCTTGAGAAGGCACATGTAATCTTTACTGCTGAGGTACAGGAGCACACAACAGTCTGCATCGCCTTTCCTTCTACTTATTTTAAAACATAGATTCCTATTCAATATTATCTGTCTTTAACCTGTTTTGGATTAAAGAAGTTGTGTGATGAACCAAGCTAAAATACATTTCCTTTTTTAATACAAGCAGCAAAATATATTTTCATTAAATAGAAAATATCTAATTTACTTGATGTAGCTGTTCTCACAGGGCTCTTCAGGAAGTCTTTACAGAGTAATCAAAACTTTATTTACAGCTTTAGAACAGATAATCAAAATAACAATATGTCCTTGTTTTGAAATTAAATAGAGATTATTTTGCAATTTCCTAAACATATGGAGAGACATATTTTTCTAGAAAAAATAGTAGGGGAAAAAATGATTAATTTACAGACAATTCACAGTTCATAACATCACAATTTCATAATATTTTACAATTATTCAGTAAATATTACCAGCATATCTCGGTGAAAAAAAAAAGGGAGAAATCATTCTAATGTGAATGAATGCAAAGGAGTGGAAATGGCAAAATAAGGATTAAATAGCAAAAATACATCAACCTCAAGTAAAATTGTCACCAGGTGGACTTGGCAACAATTATTGATTTCAGTAGGGACATAGTCTTTTAGTTAACAAGATTGCAATACACAGTGGTCTTTTTTTTTTTTAGCATATAGTTTTTGCAGGCACTTTGCGTGGTCAAAATTTGTCATGACTGTGGTAAGCAGTTATCCAGAGAGTTACTAAATTGATTAATGTCTGAACATTAAGATTAATCCAACCACATGCAATAGAGTGCACATATTATTCATATTAATATGCTTCATTTGGAAAGAGAAGACAAAATTCTTCTCCTTTGTATTTTGTCACATTTCTAAATGCTCCTAGGGGAAAATGCAGACAAAAAGACTGTAAGTATTTATACCACAGGGAGGTAACATTTGGTTTGCTGGACCAGATGTTTGAAAGCTGATGTGTTTCAGCTTTCTGAGATTTTCAGCTAAGTGAGAAATAAATAAATAAAATAAAAACCTTTTAAATCCAACAATCTGGATTTTTTTTCGGCTGTTTTAATGGAGACAAGGATAATTTTATCTTGTCTTTGATGGACTGAGAGATCACTGAATCACAGAATGGTTAAGGTTGGAAGGAACCTCTAGAGATCATCTAGTACAACCTTCCTGTTCAAGCAGGCACACCTAGAGCAGGTGGCACAGGGTGGCATCCAGGTGAGTTTTGAAGACCTCCAGAGAAGGAGACTCCACAACCTCCCTGGGTAGCCTGTTCCAGGACTCTGTCATCCTCACAGTGAAAAAAATCTTCCTGTTATGGAGGTGTATTTTCCTGTGTTTCAGCTTGTACCCATTGCCCTGCTGCCTGGGGTTATTCCTCCCCAGGTGCAGGACCATGCACTTGTCCTTGTTTGTTAAACCTCGTGAGGTTTCTCTCTACCCAACTCTCCAGCCTTTCTAGCTCCCTCTGAATGGCAGCACAGCCCTCTGGAGTGTTGACCACTCCATCCAGCTTGGTATCACCCACAAACTTGCTCAAGGTGCACTCAGTGCCCTCGTCCAGGTCATTGATGAACAAGCTGAACAGCACCGGGCCCAGTACTGACCCTAGGGGGACACCACTGGCCACAGGCCTCCAACTGGACTCAGCCCCATTAATCACCACCCTCTGAGCTCTGCCACCCAGCCTGTTCTCAATCTACCTCACTGTCCACCTGTCCAATTCACACTTCTGGAGCTTTCGTATGAGGATATTATGGGAGACGGTGGCAAAAGCCTTGCTGAAGGTAGACAACATTCATGGCTCTCACCTCATCCAGATAGCCAATCATCTCATCATAGAAGGCTATCAGGTTTTTCAAACATTACTTCCCCTTGGTCAATCCATGCATCATTTTTTTTCCTTGACATGCCTAGAGATGCTCTCTAGGATAAGCTGCTCCATCACCTTACTAGGGATGGAGGTGAGACTGACTGGTCTGTAGTTGCCCAGTTTCTCCCTCTTACTCTTTTTGAAGACAGGAGTGATGTTGCCTTTCTTTCAGTCGTTTGGCGTCTTCCCTGTTCTCCATAACCTCTCGAAGATGATGGACAGCAGCTAAGCAACAAGCCACTTTAATCATGATCCTTAATCTTTGTCATTCTGTGTTCTTGAAATACAGGATATAAAGAGAAATCATCATGATTTCTTTTTCACACATTGTTCTCCCTTATCTTATTTGAGAATAAGATCTAGAAATTCAAGTCTGATTATGCATATGTGCTGTGGTATCAAAATAAGTCTAGATTTTCCTTATACTTTGAGGGAATCATTAGGATAGGTATAACAATTCTAGTGACAACAGCAAAACCAAAATGATCACAATGCTTTTGTTGCATATCTGCCTAATTTTTGTCTCAACACTACAGCAAAAATAGCATCCTGCACAAAAATGTTAGTGTAATAGTTTCTTATCTTGAGTGATCCTTTTGAGCTTGTAATTCTTTGAGTTTGTATGCTATAAAAGCATATTTGAAAAGTTATGTTCACCTGACCACCCACATGCAAGCACGCACAATTGTTCATACTTGGCATTACCTATTATAGAAAAAGCTATCTCATAAAGAACATGCAGTAAGCTGATGTCAAATGTATTTTTCCTATTGATAGTTGACTCTATGCAGGTTTTTTTTTTTTTTTTTAATGACAGGCAATATTCTGCAGAGGCCACTTTTGAAAAGGAACTAGTCAAATACTATATATATATATACATATAGTGTATACTATATATATAGTGTATATATATATAAACAGATCCCTAAAAGAAATGAGGAAAATCATTGGAAAATATATATAGACATACATTTGGAGAGAAAGAGAGACCTGGAAAATGAAGTGGCTTATTTGAAAGGTTTGCAAGAAAAAGTATTTTAAAGAAGTTATAACTAGGTTGAAAATGCTGACACTCAGAAAAACTACGGCAGATCCTGAAGGAAAATGCCCTCAAAAACAATATTTTAGAATTCCAAGATCTGATCTTGGTCTTCTTGGTAATGTCATTTCAGTGATTTCACTGCATGCTTGGAGTTGTAACTGAGACTTTGATTCAGCTCCAGAAATAATAGCTTAAATTACTAAAGAACCTACTTTGGCAATGTCACTTGTAATTCATTCCTATGTTGAGTGATTTAAAACAATAGCAGAGTGATTCAGATACCTGAGAATGTATTGATGTGGGGAACTGATAGGGACTCTGCAAGCATCCTGCAGCATCTGAAGTATTCATATGGACAGAAAGATCTGACATGGAATTTATGGAAGATCTGTGTCTCTTGTATATGAAGGCATCTCAAATGGCACCAGGTGTTTGTGCTTACACAAACAAGGTGGGAAAATCTTTAAATAACTTCCTCTTTTTTTTAGACTTGTCCTACTCAGTCTGCATCTGAATAGTCAAACCTGTTTCTAGAAAGGAAATTATCTGCTGCCACTTATGATTGGACCTATTAGATAGCAACAAGTATTAAGACTCTGATCAGATGGAGGCAAGTGATAGAGCAAAGAATTTCTTAATTTGCAGCATGTTCACAACCTTCAGCTGAAGTGAAATAACTCTAATGGACATCCTTTTAGTGGATTTAAGTAACTAAATCATGTTTTAAAGTGTCCTAACAGCTGACGCTTGTATCAGCATATCTCTATTCATTATGCAGTAGTTTCTCATGAATATAGTCAAGACTGTATTTAGAAATGTGAGAGATTTTTACCATTGAGTGTAGGAAATATGCCATCAAGTGTTATTTGCATAGGTGGGAGCAAGACAGAGAAAACTTATTTTTACAGGTGAAAGTACACACTGATCAGAGTTAACAGCACTGCCACAAGGAGGTTGTGAAGTCTCCTGCTGCGGAGGTCATCAAAAACCACCTGAATGTAACTCTGTGCCCCATGCTCTGGGTGTCCCTGTTTGAGCAAGGGGTTTGGATTAGATGATCTCTAGAGGTCCCTTCCAACTTGTAGGAGTAGCTGATAGCCCTGAGGGCTGTGCTGCCATCCAGAGGGTCCTGGACAGACTGGACGACTAGATGGTGAGAAATCTCACGAAGTTCAACGAGGGCAAGTGCAGGGAGAGGAAGAACCCTGGACACCAGTACAGATTAGGGGTTGACCTACTGGAGAGCAGCCCCACAGAGAGGGACCTCAGTGTCATGGTGGACGACACTGCTGCCATGAGGCAGCAGTGTGCCCTGGTGGGATCCTGGGGTGTATTAAGAAGAGCGTCTGTAGCAGGTTGAGAGAGGTCCTGGTGAGGCCACATCTGGAGCACTTGTTCTGGGCTCCCCAGGACAAGAGGGATATGGAGCTGCTGGATAGAGTCCAGCGCAGGGCTACCAGGATGATCAGGGGCCTGGAACATCTGCCCTTTGAGTAAAGGCTGAGAGAGCTGGGCCTGTTCAGCTTGGAGAAGAGAAGGCTGAGGGGAGATATGATCAGTGTCTATAAATACCTCAAAGGAGGGAGGAAGGAGGATGGGGTTGGTCTCCTTTCAGTGGTGTTCTCTAATAGAACTAGAGGAAATGGCTACAAACTGAAGCATTGGAAGTTCCACAGGAACTTCAGGAAGCATTTCTTGACAGTGAGGGTGACAGAGCCCTGGCACAGGCTGCCCAGAGAGGTTGTGGAGTCTCCTTCTTTGGAGATCTTTAAAACCCGCTTGGATGCAGCCCTTTGCCACATGCTTTAGGTGACCCTGTGTGTGCTGGGGGCTTGGACTATCTGAGGTCCCTTCCAACCTTAAGCATTCTATGATTCTAAATAAACCAAAGTAAAACAAATTACCTGCAGACATTTTGTCTACTAGACATATTGCTAAAAAACAAGTATTAATGCTGCTGGGAAATGTGTAGTGTTTGGGGCAATCCTTTACAAGCCATCTCCAAAACCCAGACAAGTGTCACACACAGACATCTCACTTGTTCTCAAACTGATTTTGCTTTGAGAGAATATCCACTTTGTAAGCAATTTAACCTCTTTAAAGGTTCTTCATAAGAACAAAATACATTATTCTCACTCTTTTGCCCTTGGGTAAAGTTCCAGCTGTATCAACAGTTCTATAAATATATCTGTGTATCTTTGCTTTTAGCTTTCTTGATTTATTATTTGTCTTATAGTATAGATAAGAATGTTTTGATGATTCTGACCCCTAGTAACCAATATTTAATCTTAAGCTCCAGCACAGATGAACCAGAGAGTTAAAAGGATGTAGGAAGATAACTCAGCTCTTGGGTAGGTTGCTCATAGCTGGTGGGTTAGGTTATAGTCAAACTGCAGGATAAGTGAACATCAGAAGATTAAAACTCAATATCAAAAATGAGTAAAGAAGTCAATTTGTTATCAGAAATATGTTTTGGTGGATAGCAAATAAGATTTCTTGATAGGGTGAAGGCCATGTTACGCAGCGTATCAAGAAGTATTATCATTTTGATCTTATTTTTATCTTCAGGTAGTAAGGAAAATGCTAGGGGGACCCACTTCTGTGAGCATTAATTACATTACAGTCAACTCATTAAAGAGATGATGTAGTCATAACAAGATAAAATATCAGTAAAAAGCTATCTCTCTCCTTAAAGAAGTATATATTGTGGGGTTTTTTATTCTGAATCAAGAGATGTTGAAACATCTTATTTGAGTTTTTTTACATCTAGTTTTAAATATAGGTACGCTCTTGTGTATTAAAATAGATTGTCTCTTAATTGCTTATGGTTATAAGATGAAGTGTGGTTTATGATCAAAATTTATTTCTATCACATACAGTCACGGAATTCCTCAACATTTATGGGAGAAAGTTAATTATACTAAGAATCTTGTACCATGAAACTAAGCTTATAGAAAACATTATGACTGTCAAAGAAATAAATGTCATGCTGACCATACCTTCCTTCTCCTACTATTTTTCTTTGTTACTCATTTTTGTTATTCATTTTAGATCTTTGTCACACATCTAAAACCCAATATATTGCAGGTTTTGACCCTTTACTTACAGGGTTAGAAGCAGCATAAATTTGTGACCCATCCAGTCTCATTTTTGTGTGTATGTGTGTGTTTTTTTTCTTTATTTTTCTTTCTTTCTTTTTTTTAAAATGTGCTTATCTTGATTGTCATATTAATCACCTGTCAAAGAACACCTCTCACCTTTGAAAGAGGAACTGTGTCTCTTCTCTTCTGCTCAACATTTTGGCAGTAAAGCCAAAAATGAACTGTTCATCTCACTGTGAATAAACAGAATTGTCATTTCTCAGCTTACTGATGGTTTTGGTTCTCTTGCTAGGAAAGCAAAATGGTTTTTTTGACAGAGTGTATTGTAACTGCATATTGGAGTTTGTTGTTTTCATAAGTGGGTTGTTTATCAATGTACATCTCATGAGTGGGGAAGGAAGTATGCAGCCATTAAAGTCTCCATGAAGAAGGATCAACGTCTTAGTGCTCTGCACGTGAATGTAGTTTAAAAAGGTGCTTATAGTCTTAATTACGCACACTTTTATTGTGCTAGGCACTTATAGGAACAGGGAAAAAATATTTCTTTTCATGGAGAATTTGTATATACAATCTTACCTGCAAGCTTTTCTTTGCTGTCTGCTAATCTAAATGGGCCCCATGACACTATTCACAATCTCATAACTCTCACAGAAAGGATAGGTTTTGCTGTTAAAACCACTTGTAACTACAGCTGAGATGCCTTATTAGTAAATGATTTAATAGCAAGGATTCTACTGTGGAAGATATACTGCCTTTTTAAAAGCAAGTGTCTTATGGAGTCAATCAAAGAGTGGTCAGAAAAACACAAGACCAAATCTTTGGAAAAGTTGATTGCTAGCATAGGACAAAAATCCATAGAATAGCACAAAATATCTGATTCATAAAGCTGCTGAGAAATAGTTCATATTTATTGGGATATATATATACAGTAGGATAGATATTTAAGTGGTAAAGCATAGATAAAAGCTAGATTTTGAGACTGCTCTCTTCAACTCAATAGTTCTTAATTTAGCCCACTGAAAGAGTTAATTAAACAAGATGAACTACTACGGCTCCATGCAAGACTTTTTTTCTTGAAACTTAAAACTGCTAGAAATGTAATAGATGTTGCTCACATCAGTACTGGAATATTTCAAATTCCTACCAATGAAAAATATCACATGTATGTCAACATTTGAAAGGTGCATTCTCATTCTCAAACAAGGCCTTTTGCAACATTTTTGCTGATAAGTTGATGCCCTAAGTTTGTGTCATTGATTTAGCATAGTTATGTACCATCTATTTGGTTCTCAATGGCCAAATAATGGCAAATTGATTTGTGTTTGTCTCAATAGTAGAGTCGAGGACAAAAATATGAGAGAAGAAGACTCCACATCCCTTGGCAGCCTGTTCCAGTCTATTCCAGACCACCAGCTTCATAGTAAAGAAGATCTTCCTCACATGCAGATAGAACTACGAATGTTTCAATTTCTAACCATTATCCTTTGTCCTATCAGTGGCCACCACCAAGAAGAGTTTGGCCCCATCCTCTTTACATTCCTCCCTCAATTATTTATATATATTGATAAGATTTCTCTCAATCTTCGCCAGGCTAAACAGGCCCAGATCACTTAGTCTTTCCGCCTAATATAGATGCTCCAGTCCCTTAATCATCTTTGTAGCTCCCTGCTCTAGAAGCTCCACATCCCTCTTATACTGAGGAGGCCAGAACTGCACCCAATACCACAGGTGTGGCCTCACCAGAGAGGAGCAGAGAGGCAGGATCACCTCCCTTGACCTGCTGGCAACACTCCTCCTGATGCAGGCCAGGATCCCATTGGCCTTCATGGTCACAAGGGCACATTCCTGCCTCATGATTAACTTGTCAACCAGAACTCCCAAATCCTTCTCCATGGAGCTGCTTTCCAGCAGGTCCATTCTTGTGATATTGTGATATTAGAAGAGACATTGTTGGCAAATTCAGAATGTCATTTTAAAGCAAACAGATAGGGCCTCAGAAGTGATTACAAAGACCAAAAAGGGATGGGATAACCCATGTGCAAGTCTACCTGACAAGTTAGCACACAGATGATGGAAGGAACATAGCATCCCTACAGCAAATTGGGAATCCAGTTTTCCAGGTGATTATAGTCATAACCAGTCATTAGTTGTGCATTTCAGTATCTTAGAAATATACAGATAACTTTCTTGAAGTGAGAACTTGCTGTGCATGACCATCACGATAATTATGACCCAAACCCAAAGAAACTAAATGGACAGGCTGAAAGACTTTTTTTTTTTCTTGATGCCAGCATCTTTGGCAGCAAGACAAAAATGAAGATCATGTTGAAGATGTAAGACCATGTTCATCATGTTCCTTTTCTGTATTTCCAAATAAATATAACCTATGTTTTTTATGCTCATTTGTGGCTTGTCTAAAAAGAAACAGTATCAGAAGAATTCTTTTAAAAAGCAACTAAGGATAGAGTCACTCACCGTAAAATATATACATGAAAAGACACGCCATATGAATTAATGTCAGGAATAAGACAGTCACGCACATCAATATTCTGTCTAGCACTCAAACAAAGCAAACAAAACTAAATAATGCAGCGAACTTTCACCAGCTACTGCAGCTCCATACAGATTACCAGCTCAAAGGGAATAACACAGGGCAGTGGGAAAGAGGGGTGAAACGTTAAATTCATACTTTAACATACTGATAGGGACAACAGAGATGTGACAGGCCTAGTATACAAGGTCGTAAATCTTGTGCAAGGTGTACAAGGTGTAAAAAATAACATCTATGGGGAAGGTGCCAAGTCTGACACTGTCCAGTCACCTGTTATGAAATGTTGATGGTTTATGTTCTTAGGTTTTTGGGGTTTTTTTCCATTTTATTTCTAAGATGCTTAAGGTAATAGACACAATCACGTCTTTCAGATGAATTCTCATGGCACTGTTGCTGTGAAGAAAGGCATTTTCAGCTTCTGAAACAACTGATATGTTTTTGATCAAACTAATGATATCTATGGAATGAAAATAAAAATAACCTAGGAATTTGACCGATAAAGGTTTTATCTGTTTCTATTACATGTTTAGTTCTGTGTTTCTGGTACATAGCTCTTTTGACACTGCTGAGAAATTTGCAAGCTGAGCATGAGAGAACATCTGCTGATTTGATCACAGGAGCATATGTTTAGCAAATTAAGATGTGGAACTGTGAAATAGTAATAGGAAAGCAAAAAGATTGTGATTTTAGTCAGAAATGAAATGTTTGCAGTGTCCTCCTGGAAAAGGCAAAAAGAAAAGAGAAATTAAATCACAAATCGGATTCTCTACTAAAAATGTTTCACAATGTAATAGCTTCAGCTAATGTCTCTTCTGTTTTTGTTCATTGAACTTGCCCTTGTGTCAGAGAATCCTCTAGTCTCCCAGTTCTGGGATGAAAATTTTCTCTGTATGTTTAAGGCTTGAAAGTGTGCAATTGGTTACATAATGCAAGCATAGATTATTTTGTGATGGTTAAACAGAAAAAAGTATATGGAAAGAAGTAAAGATCTACTTCTCTGATTTGCATTTTCCATTTCAGGCTCACATCAATCATTTTATTAGCTATTTTCATGCATTGATATCTCTTTCCCTTTTCCATCTGCCACATATATACATACTGAAATCTTCCTGTATACCTACATATGTGTTTACATGCACAGGAATCTTTGAGCTGAGTGAATGATGAAAGACTCAGCAGAAACTGTCTGTTTTAAAATGGAAAAGAAAAAGAGCAATCATTTAAAATAAAGAGGTTAGATGTTCCCTATCACAACTTCTGTTTCAGAAATTCAGATCAGTCCCCTATTCTGTGGCTGTAAGTGGCAATAGTGGCTATAGCAGTTTTAAACATATTCCTTTGGCATTCTTCTTGGTTCACCTTACTGTATGTTTGTTCAGGAGCATATTCATAGTTTATATCTGGTATTGTAATTCTCAAACTAGTGGTTTGCCCAGTTATTTCTTGGTCTGCTTATGGAAGGATTTTTTTTTCAGTATTTATCCTTTAATCCTTTAATATTTTAACTCTAATTTCAGAAAGCATTCTTCTAAATAGCTGAAAATCTTTCGGGTGTATAAAACTGAAGTGGACACATAGCATTTTTTTTCATCCTTTTGAAAGATTCTTACCTTCTGATAACCTTAAAAATATCGGACTGGTTGATCTTTGAAAACATGTGCCACATTTAGATAGGGAGATGATCAGAGTGATAGGAGAACCAGATCCTTTCAGGAAAATGATTTTTATGGTTCTACAGGTAACAGAATTCAAATCCATTAAGTCTGTTTTTACTAGAACTGGAGAAGAAGGCTTCTTCTATATATCTGCCTTTCTTTTAGAAATAATTCTACAATAAATGCCACTTTTGGCATTTTCTCATGTCAATTTAAAAAAAAAACACTTTTAAATAATATCTTTTTCTTCATCTTCTTAAAATAGGATTTTTCATTTCTGCAAAACTTTGATATTCCATAAAATTATGTAGTTTTCTCATCTGATAAAGGAGAGAGAATGATGAGCTAGTAATTACTACCCTTTTGAGGCATGAACTGTGATAAGGACAGAGTCATCTGTGATCTTTTTTCTCCTTTAGGCTGTTTCCTGATAAAATGAGATGAGTCACCACCTAGAGGGTTACACTCCTTGTTCTAGGCACTAACCATCCCTGGCTTTTCACAGAAAAAGAATGCAAGAGAATTAACTGCATGGACATTTTGGTCCATTTAAGCAAGTTTTCATCTTGCTTAACTTCAATTTGGCTGTTTTTAAGAGTTGTGACGTCCATGCAGGTCATGACAGAACACATTTTAATAATTTAAAGATGTGCTTTCTCACCTGACTGAGGCTGGATGTCATCTGAAAGTAAAACTCAAGGTTCATATTCAAATATTACTTCTGGAAATGAGTCATTTCCACATTAATTTCCCCAGTGTGTATATAATTCTAAACTTGCCTCTAAAGTGAAAAGTTACTCTTGTATATAATACATTTTTGACAGAGCTTTTCACAAGACCATAACTCTCATCCAAAGATGAAAGAGCCGGATAGTCTTAGTAAAACTTACCAGTGGGATGGAGTGATAAGACTTGCTCTTCTCTGTTTCACAGGCGACCTGGTGCCAGTTTTACATATTTCTGTCAGTTCAGTCACACCATATGAACATCTAAGAACAGTGATGTAAACCCATCTAAATTCAATAGGTTAATGACACCCTTGCTCTTGCTTGCATGGGTAAACAGCAAGAGATCTCACAAGGTCAAAGCCTGACTCAGATTGAAAACCACTATAAGAGCAAATTTGTAGATCAGTTGTGTGTGCTACACGCACTCAACTTTGATGCTTCCTGGTACCTCAAGCTGCCTTGAACTGTCAGAGGACAAATGTTAACAATGCACAGGCCAAGTTACAGCAGCACTGTGATCTCTCTATCCTCAGATGTCAAAGTAAACTTTCTTTTTGACGGATTAGGGCCTCAGCAGCTTTAGATAGCAGCTGTTCCTAAGGTCCCTTTTGTGGAAACTCCCACAAAATGGAGAAGAGATTCAAGTAATTTATTTTTTTTAGAATTCTGTAGGAATATCTGGAGCCTGTTTCATCTTCCAGGAAGCTCCAAAAGACTGTTTATTGGACTTGCTCCCAGGATAAGGATGTCCATCCAAAATTTCCTATATCAAGCATATAGCGTAGAGAAATGCACTTCTGTGTGCTGCAGTAAATAAGTCTTTATTTCAAGTGCTGGAAAATCTATTTTTTTAATAAATAGTTTTAGAGGTAAATTGTCCTCATTTTTTGTAGCCTGAAATTATTTTATTTTGTTTCAATTTTCATCTTACAAATCTTGTTATGTCTTTTCTTTTTTAAGCTAAAAAGGTATTTTCTATAAAATATAGGCTTTTACAAGCCATAATTAAGCCACTGTTTCTCTTTATTGCAGGCAGATATTGATTTAACACCACAATGTACAGAACACTTTGTCAAGCTTTAAAAGACTAAAGCAAGCTTTAAAAGACTTTAGTCTTTAAAAGACTAAAGAATTATCCAATCTCATGTTTGGAATTTGAATGAACATAAGTCAAAAATATTACTAGCATGAATATTTCTAAAGGTGATGGTAATGAATTACCCTCAGAGACTCTCAAGGAAGATGAGGGTTCCTCATCACTTGAGATCTTTGTGTGTAAATGGAGAGATTCTGGGGGACACAAATCAATACAGGTCAGTTATTGACAGTATCCTCATTCATCCATATGGTTCAGTAACAAACTGGAAAAAAAATGAAAGCAATTTTGAACCAAAAAATGCAATATGAAGACTGTAGAAATATAGTCATGTTAATCAAAAGTCAAAAATTAAATCAAAGAGCTTGCCACCCATACCAAAATGTGTCTGGAGTGGTGCTTAGATAGCACAAAAGAAATTATATATATGACTACTTTTGTTTAAGCTATTTTGAGAAAGTTCAGTACCAAAATCTCAATGCACAGTAATAACACTTTATTATAAATCATTCACCTTTCCTCTATCCCCTAAACATTATCTGGACATTCAGGATATATATCAGAATGCATTGGCACTTTGGTGTCTTTGTATTGAAAAGGACTGTTTATTGCAGGATGCAGTTTTGTGCTTATATGGAAGGTCAAAAAAGAATTTTCAATACTAATTATTCAAAATAGTTGAATAGGGATAGTTAACCTGTCTAGTAAAAGTGGGATTTTTTTTTTTTATTTATTTTCCCCTATCCTCAGGAAATATTTGCTTTTAGAAGACTGCATGATGAAAAAAAAACATAGAATCATAGAATGTGTAAAGTTGGAAGGGACCTCAGAGGTCACCTAGTCCAACCTCACTGCACATGCAGGGTCACCTAGAGCACGTGGCACAGGGCTGTATCCAAGCAGGTTTTAAAGATCTCCAAAGGAGACTCCACAACCTCTCTGGGCAGCCTATTCCAGTGCTCTGTCATCCTCACAGTGAGGAAATGCTTCCTTAAGTTCATAGAATCATAGAATAGAATCATAGAATGTGTAAGGTTGGAAGGGACCTTAGAGGTCATCTAGTCCAACCCCCCTGCAC
>JAUBOD010000204.1:241454-259055 GCA_032353885.1 Nothura maculosa | reverse complement strand
CTTCCTTCCTTCCTTCCTTCCTTCCTTCCTTCCTTCCTTCCTTCCTTCCTTCCTTCCTTCCTTCCTTCCCTCCCTCCTTCCCTCCCTCCTTCCCTCCCTCCTTCCCTCCTTCCTTCCCTCTCCTCCCTCTCTTTCTCTCTGAATCTGGATGTTAGCAGATGAAATTGGGTAGCTTATAATTATTGAAGAGTAAATTGGATACTATATGAAACATCTTTTTAGGCATAATGCTTCTGCGAACATATTCACTGAATTCCTATGAATATGGGAATTTCCTAATACTGTAAATTGCAGCCAAAGTGCAGGAAATGAAGTTTTTCCCCTCATTGTGTTTGTGAAATCCAGCATCCTCTGTAACCTTTCTTCTTTAAAAGGAAGCATCAGCATGTGACAGTAACTGACCTGTGCTTTCAGCTTGAGAGGAAAATCACTGATGAGGCGCAGGGCCTGGAATTAAACCAGAACTGTGACAGGATCTCTTGGAGAGTGATAATAGATTTTAGGACAAGGGCATTCGGACTGTGACCTTGCTCCAAGTCAGAAATAGTTTGTATTTTTATAGTGGCTGTTCCGCTTCATGTGGTCCTTTTCAGGCTGACATTACTGACGTCACAGCCTTAATGGCCCCTTTGAAAAAAAATCCTTTATTGTTCTAATCCTTCTTTAGTATTAGAGTTTTCAGCAAAATATTCTCCTCTGTGTACATGCCAATATGGCATATATGCCATGTTAGATCAGACCAGTGGCGAGTCACAATCCTATTATACATTGCTTTAGTTCTGTATGTTAACATTAAAGCTATATATATATATCTATATATATAGATAGATAGATAGATTTTTTTTTTTTCTTGATTGCGTTCAGTCACTCTGAGGAGGAATAGATTCTGTGGGCCCTTTCTCCTCTGGGTAGGTCACAGGGGAGCCATGTGATGAAGATTTAATCTAGGTGGAAAAATGGGCAAATTAGGTCATGAAGTTATGCATGATGGTATGTATGCATATATACAAATAAACATACATATTTACAAGTATATATAAAATTTTTGGCTTACTGGCAGTTTAGTTCTCTTCATTTGCAAAAGATCTATGAGCTGTTAAAAAGAAAATCTCTAGATGGGCTTCTACAGTGAATCTTATGCAAAGGTATCACGTTGTCTGTTTCATATACACAATTTGGTATACAAATTACATATAATATAAAATACAAATACATGTGTATGTATTTGTGTATATGTGTGAATATTATAAAGTTATTATACATTATACATATATGGCTGACCAGCAAAGATTTTCTATTCTAGGGAAATGAAAATAGAGGAATGTTTAAGTTGTGCAGATGAGAATCTGCAAAGAGTGCAGACAATAACTCATTTCCAGTTATGGTTCTGCTAGCAATAATAAAAAAGTGTCTGAATTCAAACAAGAGGAGGATTATGCACAGTGGTATTTGGCCCAGAAAATTGAACAGGGGGAAAAGAGGAGTACAACTGCAGAAATAGTAAGGGATGATGACAAGGAAGCCGAAATAATGAGAGCAAATCAAGCCACCGAAGGACTTGGAACGTTTAAAGAAGGCTAATAGATGAGAAAGGCAGTTCTGTGCAGATAAATGTAGTGTAATGATGACTTTGATGAGTCTTTTTTTTCACAGCTCTTTGTGCAACATGAAATAGGGGGAGTGGATAAAAAGAAAGAAAAAAAAACAGTCAAAGCCATGTCTGTGTCATTAATGAGTGATGAGAGTAGAAAGGCAAAAGACAAATATCTGTGCATTTGATGGGCCTCTATTTCAATCCATATGGGTAAACTGCAAAATCTGAGGCATGACTCAGAGTGGGAGCCTCAGAAAGCCAGAGAGGAGTGGATATGGGGCAGTCAAAAACTTGGTTTTGTTTTTGCCATTCTAGCGGTAATTTTGTTCTTGTAATTTTGTTGGTGCCATTCTAGCTGATAGAGGGACAGCCCAGTAGGAAGGCCATCAAAAAATAATAATTTATATATCACACTTCTCATCTTCATGCCATAGCTTTTCATCCACATTGAAATAGACTGCAAATCAGCTTCTTATACAGCTCTGTGAAGAAGGGAAAATGTGAAATAATAAACCCTTTTTAACTGCAGTGGATCCTGATTGACTTACTCATTATACAAGCAGAGCTGTAAGAAGATTCTAGGATAAATTTAAATGTAAAATAAATAAAATGTCTTTAATCCTGAATAAAGAGCTGAATTTATTACTAACTCTTGCTGTATTTGTTTTCTGACAGGTAGTAGTCAGTCAGCACAGCTAATAACATCCTCTTATGAGTGGGTCTGCAACACCTGTGCATACCTACTGCATATGTATGTGTACTCTGTATAAATCCATTATTATTTAGCTCAACAGTAAAACACCGCCAAGTTGGGGCAGCTGTTCAATAGAGCACTTTACAATAATTTAGGACAGAAAGTGAAGAAAACTGCATCACATTAATATTTCAAGGAGAGTTGTAGATATGCTGAATGCAATTAGAATTTGGCCAGGGCTTCAAAGAAAACAACTTGATTCCTCCATAAAGTGTAATGGGATTTTTAATTGACCCCATTAGATTTGTGGGAATAGTCCACTGGAGATTCAGAGGAATTACTGATCTTAGCATTTTGAAGTCTGTTTTTTTGTTGTTTTTTTTGTGTTGTTGTTTGTTTTTCTACTTGTTTTTTTCCTTGCACTTTGCAATTTCTTTTGCAGGCTTGTAAGTCTTAGTCTATCCAAGAAATAATAAATACTATGGAAATACCACAGGTATAAATAGAAAACTTTCCACTTGCTCCGGCTAGGAACTGAAATCATTAATCCTGCCATCAGAGTGTTGTTACATTGCCACAGCTTCTAGGGCTGAGATTCTTTGAAAATTAAACTGTAGTCATGTTCTGTATTTACTGCAAAGCTGAGATCTCTGACCAAGTGCTTTGCAAAGAAGATGAGAAAATCATGCTCATCATGGATTTATCAGTTCTGACAAGTTATTACAGCACATCTGAATGTTTCCCTTCAGGAAGTGGAGGTAAATTACAAGTCAATATTAGGAAAGAAAAAAATCTTTATTTATGTGAAATTTGTTGTAATGTCAGCAGCTGGAAGGTTTCTGTTACGTGATTATGCTGAGGAGCAGCAGTCTCTTTCTGAGGGACAATGCTGTCCCAGTGAAGAGAACTTCTGGGGCATATACAAATCTATCCTGCTCTAGCCATATCGAGACAATACGCTTTTATAAAGGCACTACTTGTATGATCGGAAACAAAGCCACCATATCAAAAGCAAACTTTTATCCTCCTCCTTGCAGCATGTTTGGATGGAAACATCCAATTAATTTTTTCAGTGACTTCAGAAAGTATCACCTATTGGACCTACACACCGGCCAAATTGCTTTCATTTGAATACAATTTGGAATTGACTCAACTAATCACTGCTTGTTAATTGCATTTCGGGGGAAGAAAGGGAACCTGAGTGAAGTGACTGCTTCTCATTAAACCTCCATGAACAGCAGAATGCATAATGTCTGCTCTTGTACCTGATAACTGTAGCAACAAGTGGCATTTATTTTTGTGAGGAGCAGTAATTAAATCTGCTGCTTTATTTAAGAATAATGCACCAGTATTTTATTGCGTCCAAATGATAACAGATTTTATTCAAGACTGCAAACAAACATCTCCAATCCCTTTCTCTTGCTCACATGCATACAAACAGTAATAATGGACAAAATATCTCTCACAGAGTTTTGTTGTAACCAGTATTCTGGCAGGATGGTGTAAAGAAAAGTGACCAAAAAGGAGCACAACACACCTCTCATAGATATCAAATCTTACTGATATTGCCTAAGGGGAAGGAGTAGGCAAAGAGCAAACTTAACATCTTGCCCGGAGAGAAGAGGAACCAATCTGTGCTAATCTTAGCAGTCAGAGTTGCCCACTGGGACAATGAATGGCAAGGATGAAGATGCAAAGGAAGTGGACAGAAATGTTCTGACAGAATGTTTTCCATTGGAAAAATGCCTATTTGTCAAAGTGAGTTATTCCTTGGGAACATCTTGATTCCAAGAGGAACTGGGCTGGCAGAAAACCTGCCTGGCTCCTTACCAGCTCACCCTCTGAGCCACCTTCCAAGAAACCTGTTGGTTATTCCTCAGGGAACAGATGGCAGGTGATCTGTGGGCCAGAGCCTCCAGAAACCTAGCGTTCAAACACACTCACCTGGCCAGAGCTGCCAGGAATATATTTTGGGATACAGAAGATTGTTTTTGGGCACGTCAAGACATAGAATTGAATTTCATTTCCACATACATTTTACAAGGAAATTCATTCTCATTCCTAAATTCTCTTTTTTATTCCTCAACTACAACATTTTTGCAGAAGTGAAATTCTTCTTGGATAGCTTGGCTAATATGGCTTATGAGGCTCTTACAATAACTTCAGAACATTTTCAGTTTATATCTTTAAAAGTCTAGTCAAATTTCTGCTAAGGTCTCTTACTCCCAGAAAGAGAGAAAAAAAACAAAGAAGCAAACAAACAAAAAAACCCACTAGTTGAGCTCATCTTTATAGGAGCACAAATTGGAAGCATAAGGACAGTGCTATGGTTAATCATAGGCTTGGAGCTCTGGGGTCCCAATTCAACACAGAGCTGTGGAGCAAGTATTTTGCAGACATGCATAAGCCACCTAATAGATTTTTTTTTTCACTCATGAAACAAAGCAAGCTAAAGTACAATGCCTTTAAAAGCCATTAGAGACAGGGCTCATTTACTGTGCATATGCTATATGGCAGTTATCACAAATGATGGTTAGGACCAAGCACATTGCTAATAATACACAAACATGGAAACACTCAACGTGACGTGCATGCTTCAAGTGCTTGAACTGGTAAAATAAAATCTAACCCAGGTTCTTTCTTCCTGAACAAGAATTACCAACTCAGGTTGTCGCATCTTAGTTTTTATAGCCTAGGAACAGCATGATAATTTTTTTTTGCAAGTGACTTTTTACCCTCACTTTTCTTTGGGGAGAAAAAAATCCTCCCTTTTCTTGCAGCTATTTTCAGCTGTTTTTTTACTCTGCTGTGAATTGGTTCAGGTGGATTATAACTCTCAATATCCACTGCAGTACTGCTGTTTAGTTTTCGGAAGGAGGTGAGAGTGAAGAAGAACGGCAGGTTATATTGATTTACTTCAAATGATCCATCTCTGAACCAGCGCTGGGCACAGTGTTCTCCTGAAGGTGCATACAGCTATGTTCATGGCTCATTTTTGATCCATGATTTAAAGCCAATAATAGATTTTGTCATATTACAGTAGTATGCTACTCTGGTTTGTTCTTTTTGTTTGTTTGTTTGTTTTTCAAGCTGTACGTAGGTTAGTTGCTGAGAATATCCATGACTTCTCTTTGTCACTGTTGTACACTCTGGTCAGAGTATGGTAGAGAAGGACACCAACACCACATAATAAAAGAGACATACCAAAATA
Organism: Nothura maculosa; assembly: GCA_032353885.1. Classification (NCBI taxonomy): domain Eukaryota; kingdom Metazoa; phylum Chordata; class Aves; order Tinamiformes; family Tinamidae; genus Nothura; species Nothura maculosa. Next base: position 253,556 of record JAUBOD010000204.1, on the reverse strand, counting down.
GCACTGCGCAGTTGCCGTATGGTCAGGCATTTTCATTGGAATGAAGGCTGTCCCCTATGGGCTAGGAAGTTTTTCCTGAAATAACATGCTGTATTTGGGATGTAACATGCTACATACAGCTCATAAATAATGCTCAAGAGTGACTGTATTGAACCAAAATAATTGATACTTATGCACTGGTTTATTTCTCCTTTCCTCTTGATTTTCTTTCAACATACTCTCTGCTTTCAGTTCAGCCCCTCAGCCCCTCGTGTTAGCTCAGTAGTTTGGAATTTGAGTGGATTGGACAAGATAAAAATAGCTTATATATTGGGAAGCAAAGTCTAAAAAAAACTAGAATATCAATTACAGAAGAGATTCACTGGTGCCTAATTATTAGATTTTGGGCTTGTTTTGGAATTGAAAAAATGAAAATTGCTGCAGACCTCAGGTACTGTGGAGAAACCTCAAAAATTAGCTGGCTTTGAACTGGTAATCAAACCAGGTGACCCCACCATATAAATTATCTTATAATTTTCTAAAATTATATATAAATCTTAAATTTTGTTCTATTCTTGTAAGAAACACAGATAAAATAGAAATGCTTCCAGGTTTTAACAAGCAGCCGCTGGCTCAATACACCAAAGACAGGGATTCATGTAGGCACACTCTTAGGAACATATGACCCACTAACTTTAGCCATCTCTCCCTCTTTCCTAAGTCTCCACTACTTACCACAGAGACCTGTGGCCTAGTTGAACCTTCAATCCGACTCTCATAGCAATTCTTACATGCCATACAGTCACAACAGTCTGCTTTTGTTCTTGCCATTGTTCATTTTTTTTTCTGTTCTTTAGTCAGTCTCAACTCTCTCAAAACATTATTTGTGGGCATTTGAGGCACCTACAGAGCAAACTAAAACAGTAGCAATTAAGAAAGCTTGGATTCTTATTTCTGTACCACCAACATTTCACAAAGCAACTAGTCTTCTAGATGCATAAAGATATCTTTAGAGATCTGTTTTGTTTGAGGAGGAGGAGGAGGGTATGATGAACAGCTGAGTTTGAAAACTCAAACCATTCTTTATCTATGCTTATCTCATCACTCAGAGAAAGAAAGGAGCTGGCTTTGACCACCCTTCAGAGGAGCAGATATTAACCAGCTCTTAGCATACAGATTGAGGCAATGCCTTTATGTCATGGAGTAAAACCTCATGGCTATATAGTTTCCATGTGAGAGTGGTCATGCAGTTAGACAAACAAGGTTGCTGCCCTTCCCAAAGCAGTCTTGAGGATTTCGGTCAAGACCTATAACTACTTTTAACATTTTCTGCAGCATGTTAAAACAGATGGGATTTCTGTGGCTGACTTGACCCTGTAATTAATAAAGCTTGCTGCCTTCAAACACTGAGCAAGTAGGTTTTTTGGTTTTTCTCCACTGTGGTTTGGGGGAAAAATGTATATTTCATACCTTCTGGCAGTTGTCACAGCAAGGCTAAGTAGGTTTTTTTGCATTATTTTTCATATGATGCATGGAGAATACATTGAACAATTTTGTATAAAAGAGGAATACATTTTATCAATCAGAGAAACAGTTGTTCCCACAGGAACATTTATACACTTTTGTATTTTCATTAGGGTTTATTGATGGGTTGTTGGTGCTGCAGTATAGAAAGTGCTGAAAACTCTAATAGGAATAAGTTACAGCAATGTGCACACACATGGAAAATATTCCTTTAGTTTCTCACCATGGAAGTAGTATTGTAATGTGCAAAACAAGGCTTTGTCTTCTTTTGGGGTGGCAACTTGGCTTTTCCATCAGTGTTTCCACCACTTTTCTTCCTTCCTCTCACAAACTGTAAAACTTTATATATTGCTTTATGAGTAATTTTAGATGCAAGAAATTATATTTATAACCAATAGTATTGCTAGCAATGTATGAAGACCACGTAACCACGTATGGTGTTACAGATGCTGAAATTAAAAAGGAAATCCCTACTGACCAACACATCCACTTCTGCCTACAGACTCTTGGCATTATAGAACACCATTTTCTGAGGAGAAATCAAATTTTACTCATGTGACTGATGCTTTGAGTGTCCTTTAATGCATGATGTGCCCTTATCAAATGTGCATATAGATTTGCAGAGAACTTCTCTAATCCGTTGAGTTGATAACAGATGCTCAAAAGATGTCTAGGAGAGGAAAATACTACAGGGGATCCTTTTCCTGAAACTGAAATTGCAGAAACAATTCTGCAAACTTATCTGAAGAAGAATGGCTGGTGGATAAGTCGCAAATGGATAGACACATTTAGCAATGGCAAGTCTCAAAGAGTATATGACTTTTGAAAATAGTGTTTCCTGCCATGGAGAGGTTCCAACAATTCCAGCAATTTTTGCCAATGTTTATGAAGCAGAGTGTATTTCTAGAAAGCTATTTTATTGCTTTTTTAAATATATTAATTGCAAGAGTAATGAAGGCTTCCACTAAGCTATGAACCATTTCTTCTGCTTTATTTTATTTTTTGGCATTGCACCAATCCTTGTCACCTTATTTCTTGAGCAACAGCGTATTAAGTGATGTGACAGATGTTAGTCACGTGTGGTTTCTTTCTTTTTAGTTGCTCACTTTATGTCACTTTTAATCCTCAGGTGGTGTAAATTAGAACAGCACCATAGATTGATGATGGCTTATACCAGGGGAAAAATCTTCCTCTTAAACCTCAGCAATAAAAAGTCCTTTCTGACACAAATTTGAAAAATTTCCTCCCTTGGCTTTTTTATTTCATTTTAGAACAAAAGCCTTGAAATAACTGTTTGCAGCACTCCTTCAAATGCTAAGTAGCTCTTTTACATTTCTTCTTAAGCATGTACGCACACACAAATTTTAGAACTAAAATAAAGAGATGAAAAGAAAGGGTGAGTGGTCTTGAATGATTCAATAAACTGCGAAAAGCTATGAATTATGGAAAAGCCAAATGAAATGATTAGAGACCTAAAAGCTAGGAAGATGACACCCACCTTTTAATGTCAAAACTAAATGGACCAATTTATAATCTGAGATTACTTTTGATTTTTCTCATGCCTGGTATTTTTATGAGTTGGGCGTTTATAGGTGCATACAGCTATTTTGAGCCATTATTTTCCCCACTGATTTTCCCACCCATTTAACATGGGTCTAACCCCATTGCGTTTGACAGACTATTGAGTTCATTTTCTTCCTGCTGATTTCAGCTGGTGCTGGTGAGATCTGGTCCTGTAGCACCACAATGTCTCTTTTAATGAATTTTTCAATTCAAACTCTTCCAATGGCAGTTCAGTCATCTCTAGTGGTGCTTTTCTGAGCAGTTCTCCTTCCTTTGGGGAGTCAAGTACACTGTGAAATCAGAACATATGAAATTGGAAGAGGGGACAATATGATTTTCTTTCCAAAGCTTAGCTTATTATCAGCACAGATCTCTTCTGGTGACCATCTTCTTAATCAATAAGATTGGTAAATAGTTATTTATACTGTTTTTATCTTTTTTCTCCTGCTGTGACACTCCCTCTGTTTTTGCATACATTTGTATGTAGGGTTGTTGAACTATATATAAAGTATACTATATATACTGTATATACTTCAGATGAAGTATATATAGATGTACTCATAATGAGAAGCTAGGTCATCATCAATGGCCATAGCTGGTGCCCCAGGGTCAAGTTCTTAATTATTATCTGTGGCAAAGAGGCAAGTCTGCCTACCAAACATTTACAAACTATTTCCGTCACTTACAAGGGACCTATTAAAGTGACCTTGGTATTGCTTTTGTGGCAGTGGATGTTGCATCTCTCAATTGCATGGGCTGCCATGGAGTGCACCATCTGTTCTACTCCCTTCCCTCAAGTTTGATGGGATTCTGGGCTAATACGAGGCAGCTTGGTGCACTCCGAGGCATAAAGAGTGTTTTGAGTGATGCTCTCTAGGGAATAGATCCAGAAGAAGCCTTTAAAGATCACAGCTGGTCAGAGAATGGAAGACATAAACCAGAGATTCCCCATGGTCAACGGGATTTATTGGGTTGAAGCACGAGAGTGGAAGTCTGGTGTAAAAAAATGCATAAACTCCAGGGTCTTGAGCTAGTTCTGATAAATAATTTCTTTTCAGGTTGTAGCTATATTAACATAATTTAGACTTTTTCAATATGTATTTTAATGTGGTAACTCTATTTAGTTTGTCTCAGAGGGACTGCTAATGTGTTCTTCCCCCCTTTCAAAGCTATTTAGTTAGGAAAGGCCCAGAGGGCTGTAAGGAGACTTGAACTAGGGCCTGGCGGAAAGCAGTGTTGCTTGCTGATGGCTCCTATTCCGGAGCTCATCAATGCAGTATTATTGCTTTGTTGTGGCTTCGGCTTTGTATTCAACCACTGTAGCATGGAAAATCAACAATAAAAGATTTCGCCATGGGAGGTGAAAATGAATTCCAGTCTAGTCTGTCTCTCCCAGGCTAGTTTATCTCTTCCCTGTAGCAAGACAACCACTCATTTAAACAACTAAAAAGAACAATTATACCCTTTTCTAATCTGTACAGTTTATGTTGTTTGTTTATTAACTTAATTGCACTTATATATACCCTGGGGGTAAAAAAAAGAAAAATCCCTTTCAACAAAGTTTTCACTGTATCTCTATCTCCATGAATGCCAAGTCATCATGCAGGAAAGTACTACTGATTAAAAATGACTTAAAAATTTTTGTTTGTTTGATGATTCTAGAGAAGTTCTGGAGCATAGTCTTCCAAACAGGATTTTGTTATGCACAGAACTTTCTAAAATTTGTTAAGACTAACATAATACATATTTGAGAGAGGATAACCAGTTCTGAATAAAGAAGATGTATGTTTTTGTGATAAATGGCAATTCAGTAATAAAGTAATACTTTAAACATTGTTTTTCCTTCATTAAAAAAAAAAAAATCTGTTACATTTTCCATTCAGTAGAATGCAAAGGGATAGAGGTGAGAGCGCAAAAACTCACCTTCTGACCAGTTTTACTAGCCATTGTCATAAACATTTCAAATGGAAAGGGTAATTAGAGGTCTAGAAACCTTGTAATTCACAAAATATAATAAAATAAATATATAAATAAAAGGCGTACGTAAGTATGTAGTGATTTTGATAGTCTTCTGCAAGTATTTGAGAGAAGTAGTTTAAATCAAACTTAGGAGAATTTAGCTTTCTTGATTTTTAAAAAACTGGCCAAAATGAAAGAAAAGCTGATTAGATAATAAAATAAAACAAAAAAAAAATGTCATGGTGGCCCTCTTTAGCTCTTTCTCCTCTTCCACAGCTCTTCTCATTTTTGAAGATACTTAGAAATTAGTATTTAGCTAAATATAATGGCCTCTTACTTATGGTTCTGATGATCTTCATTTAATAGCTGGTCAATGCCATAAAAGAGCAATGTTTCAGCATAAATGATCTGAGGTTTAAACAATAGCAAAGCAGTGAAACTACTGAGACTTCAAGTAGCTTCTAACAGTTTGAATCTGGATCTATTAACAAAAATAAAATAACTTCACACTGTGTCAATAATAGAAGACAATTAGCTTGTCCAGTTGCTTAGACACTTGAGAGAGAAATTGCTTGGGACAGTCTCACAGAGTAGAGACTATAAACCTGTCAAAGAAAAAGTTCATAACTCTTCAGTCCTGGGATCTAGCTTCTTACAGGAAACAATGAAAAACAGGTTAATTCATTATACACAAGGGAAGAGAAGCCAGTAGGAAGATTTTGCATACAGAAACTTAAATGCTAATATTTATATGTACAAACCATTCATGAGAGCATCTTTTCCTCTGGTGCTAATGTTTCTATTTATTTAACTATTTCAGTCTTTGACAGGGAACATTAAGCATTTTACAGAGCCACATTGATGAATTCACAAGAAAGCATAGCAAATTCAAATTTTGTACATTGTAGTCCCTCTTAAAGAAGATAGCCTAAACATCTTCTTTGATGATAATTAGTTTTTACAATGTTTTAATACTTTATTGATACCTTTATCGAGATACACATTTTATGCTACATTGGCTAGACTTGTATATAATTTAATTCATACTGAATAATAAATAGGTAAATTGTATGTTTTGTCATAACTGATTTGTCTTTTCCTGCTCTTCTGCACACAACTTTTTAATTAACCGAGATCAGAATAAAAGCCTGTTAAGAAGAGCTAAAGATCTGACTTTATATAACAAACAAACAGATTAATTTAAACCTTAAAAACACCTCATGAAGCTTTATTTAGCTAGTTTTATTTTACAGCTAATAAAGCATATACAAGAAACATGAAAAGGTCTGAATTATTTAACCATGTTCACATTCCTTAATGAGGCCTCACGTAGGGCAACATTAATGTTACGCAATTCTTCTTTCAAGAATCTAAGATAGAAGCTAAAATGGCTTGGATGCTTTCTAAAAGTGTTGCCTCTTGATGGCATCATTTCATACAATCACTTGATAAACTCATATGTGTGTAGCTAAGGTGGAGACTCATGAGATGATTGAAATTTCCTTGAAAAATAGATTTTTGTTGATTTATATCATAGAATATTCTTTAAATTTTATTATGATTTTACTTATATTTTTACAAATGTAAGTAATAAGGAAAAAGAAAAGTTACCATATCTATAGTTCTACTTGAAAAGTTACTTTTGTTCTAGAATAATTGTTTTTTCAAGGGTTTTGTTTTTTGGTTCCCTTTTTTCTGATGAGGATTTCTTGCAAATATATTGCGACAAATAAACATTGTGTTTATTACAAAATGTATCAGGATTGGTAAAATATTTTATTAACGTGGAGTGAGGTAAAATATGCATATCTACTGACCATATGTTTATGTCAACCCACATCATTTTATTCTTAATTGCTCCAAGTTGTCATCAAGCTGAAAAATCATATATTCACGGAGCGATCTTTACAACAGCAGCTGACTATTTTTCTTGAGCTACCAACTGGAAAAGAAAAACTAATAGCCTCTGTATTGCAGTTAATGTGCACTTGTGTTTAATTGGTATCAACACACTGTTAAAAATAAAATTAAGCAAGTAGCCATTTAAGTAAGCAGAAATCTTCATTGTTGTTAGGAAGACAGTTTTGTTGTTATGCAGAACCCATAAGCTGGGAATAACTCTAGTACTGCAGCATAACATAAATCAGGCCTTGAAAGCAATATTGTTCAACACCATCTTGCTTTTTGGCTTTCATTTTAGATCTACTAGAGCTTGGAGACAAATAGATCATTTATATTCACACATTTATTTTTGAATAGTTTCATAATGAAAACTCTTTTCCCTTCCATTGGTGTGTGCATGCTTAGCTCTTATAAACTAGAATCTATGGAAGATTAGTTGCTCCTACTTGTAAAGTAAATTGTGCATTGTACCAAAAGCATTGCTTCTGTGTAAATATTTTATCTGAATTTTTTCAAGACTATATTAACAGACTTCCACTGATTATTGGTTGTTTACTTTTTCTTTTCTCAACTCCCTTCTTTTTAAGTCAGGCGAAAAAAAACATGCTAATTCACATTTATATAAATATTTCAAATTTATATAAATATTTCAAATGATTTTATTTGCCAGCATGGAACTCTTGTATTAAAAACTTGCAGATTTAGATGCACTAATTATCTATTATTAGACCTCTGGAAACTTAGGTGTGTAAAATCAATTTAGATCAGGGATATCAAATGACAACTTTTTTTATCAATGTACCAAAGTATTAAATCCATTGCATTCTGATAAAAAAATAATGCAAAGAAAGATCAGACTATATTCAGTGGCACAAAACACTCTGCACCTTGCCCAGAGTGTTACCAGTTGTCAGAAAGGTTATTTAAAAACAGAAAAAAAGAATTCTTTTGTCCCTCATTCTCTTCTAGTAAGATCTAGGTAAGAACAGCTAGACAAACTTGAACCATTGCATTCTGAATATATTTGTAGACTATAATTTCAACCAAGAAAGCGAGAACTTCATAGCTGATGAAGAATTTGGGTCCTCAACACAGACTATACCTTGGCAAATTGTCAATGAACAGTGATGTTTGTAGGTTAATTAGTTAGGGATCATTGGTGTCTCAGAGGTCTAAATTCAGCTCTGAATTGCTCATCAGGTAGTCCAATTGATTTCAGCGAAATTACAGAAGGTCTAAGAGTCAAATTTGCCCTAAGAACAGATGAAAATTGCAGAAGAGATTCAGTGCAACAGAGAGTGTAGTCCACTGGCTGATTAAGAAATTTCACTTTGGCTTAATGCCGTCACCAGTCTGAAAAGAGTGTCCTATTAGGAAATGTCTTGGCATGAATGCAGTGCGACATGGCCAGTGAAGTTCAAATTATTCAGTATCACATTTTGTTGCCAATGATTCAAAGTTCTGCTTGTGCTGCAGTGCACTGATATGTGATTTCTTTGGGGCAAGGAAATAAAATGATTTTGGGGGAGGAAACATTATGCTCTAACTTATGCTCATATATTCAGGGAAAAGAGAAAAGAATTTTCAGGGGAAAGAGAAAGAAATAAGAGTAAGAATTTAACCCAGCCTTACATGGAAGCTGGGGTTGACTGAAGCCAGGAGAAGTTGTATTTGCACAAAATATCACTGAATTCTTTGCCAGAGGGAACATGTTAACACAGTGAAAGAATTTCCCAAAGGGATTAAGACTGGATAACAGAAGGCAAATACATTTCATGAAACAGCTCTCAATTGCCAAGATTTGTAGAGCCAACCAAGTTTTTCTGCAAAGAGTACAGACTGAAAAACAAAAGCCTTAGAATACTTTTGGGGCAAATTTCTTATAAAGGGATGAGAAATGTAAGCATTTTGAAGAGAAAGGGGTTGATATCTCATCTATCCTTTTTTCTTCTGGTCCAGTTTTGCTGGAAAAAATGTCAGTAACTCAGATTGGAGTCACAGGGATCCATCTCAGTGGTCTGGTGTCCATTCTGTCTCTCAGTTCTTAGAAAGTTTGAATTTTAGTTCTGCTCAAAGACAGAGTTGGCTTGAATGTTGCAGACATCTTGTCTCCCTGTATCAGTGTCTGGGATACTGATAAGCTGACTGAAAGAAGAACGGTGATATTCTAAGGGCATTTGACACACTGGAGGAAATTGAGTCATTAAAGACAAGATAAGACCTTTTATTTTAAGAGGAGCAAGTGATTTATAAAACCATACTGAAGGCTAAGGCATCCTGCCAAAAATAACATTAACTCCTTTTTAATTCACGCTTTGCATGTTAACTGGTAGCTCTCACATCTCTGCAACAGACAACTCACTGTTTGAAATATTTTTTGCTTTGTGGTTACTTCTGTCTGTTTCTGCAGGGTCCACACTTCTTGGACCCTCAGTTGCTGTGATTCTTTAGGCATGGAGTCATGTTGTTTGAAAAAAAAAAAAAAAAAGTCAATTTATGAGTAGAAAGATCTTTTACGGATATTTAATGATACAAAGCAAAATCTTTTGAGAGCTCTAATTTGGCAGTTTTTTGTTTGTTTGGTTGGTTGGTTTTGTTTTGTTTTGTTTTTGTTTTTACAGTTTTGGCATTCCCTCCAACCCTGGTAGCTATTTTGACATTTTCGGTAACTTTCCCTCCTAGATTTCCAGCCTGAGGCATCCCAGTGACTGCTGTGCAGTCCCAGTTTCATGTCTGGAAAGACAATCTTCTGAAAGTGGGAGGACAGACTTGTGAAGACATAGCTTCATCTTGCCACAGAGTTTTCCATGAATATTTTAACTTACCTCCAGGCATATAATCAGGACTTTAACCTTCACCATTGCTTGTGGTCAAACCAGATTTGGACAGAGCTCTACCTCACTCTTCTCAGCTTCAGCATTACCCACTATGGAAGAAATGAGATAATAGAGATCTTATTGGCATTTACTTTGCTCTGACCACAGATGCAATGAGCCTCCTCTTTTATGGTCCTTGAGTCTAAATATCTAAGGAATTCTGAGAACAGTTCTTGAGTCTAAATCCCTAAGTGATCCCCTTTGGATATGTCAATCCTAAAAGACAGAACTCTTTGTGAATTGTCTTCTCTAGAATTGTTGGCAAATATTTGCTTCACAGTTCACTATTTCTACAAATAATTAGTGCTGGGAGGCATTTTCATGCTGATTCTCATGAAAAGTTTTAGCAGAAATGATTATCTGCAGCAGCTTTTTAAGATTTCTTTGCTTCTGCCAGCCTTCCCTGATCCACTCTGTCTTCTTGTGTGCGGCAAAAATATATACCCTAATAGTTGCTGCTTACGAATTTAAGAGTATAATGATCGTATTAGTGTCTTTGTCAAAGTTCAGTCATCCTCCTAATGACCAGCAAACAGATTTCTTTAAGTGCTTTAAGTGTTTCGTGCTTAAGCGCTGTAGTGTTCAGATCTCGAAGGGAAGGGCTCTGGAGCGGACGCCCGTGCCAGAGCTCCTTGTCTAGAGAGGAACCACTGCGGCCAAAGCCGCCGAGCGAGAAAGCGCAGACAGCGAGAAGCGGGAGGCATCCCCCGCGCCGACCCCTGAGCGGGCAGCGCGGAGCCCTGTGCCCGAGGCGGCTCTGACTCAGCAGGGGCGGAGCCGGCAGGACAGGCGGGAACTGAAAGGCCGCACCCAGGGAGCGCGAGCGACCAGGAGCGCGGCGCATAGAGCGGGCAAATAGGGCGTGCCGTGGCAGTTTGCGCGGGAAGGGAGTGTCCTCCCAGGCGAGCAAACCAATTCCACCCACAGTCTCTTCCATCAGCGGAAAGGCAGGGGAAACCATGGGCTCTGCTCGTCAGAGAGCTTGCGCCAAGAAGACACTGGCAACCCAGGCTGAACCGCCACAGAAGCATGCAGCGGTCGAGGTCACTACCTGAGAGGAGTGCCTGAGCTTTTCCTTGGTGCCCGGGAGTGGCGGAAACTCTGCCTGCCTTAGGTGTGAGCACTTGCTTAGCCTGGTGGTGGAGCTGAAGGAGGAGGTGGAAAGGGTCAGGGCTATCAGGGATTGTGAGAGGGAGACAGACTGGTGGAGCTGCGTTCTGCAGTCCTCCCAGGATAGGCGTCCAGAAAACCTTACAGTTCAATCTGAAAAAACAGCACCCTCTTGCCGCAGGGCAGAGGGAAGAGAATTAACAATATCTAAGTATGAACAACAATGGAAAAGTGTCCCTGTGGGTGGCAGGACAACCCTTCCCCGCCCACCCCACCCCCACCAGTGACCACATCTAATAGATGTGAGGCCTTGGACCTTGGGGAGCAGTTAGATGAGGATGCCAACCAAGTTCCATCTAGGGGGCAGTCTGCAGAGAGAATGTCAGCTCCACGCCCTGAGGCTGCTACCCCTAAGGAAAAAAGGACCACTCAGAAGAAGCGGAGGGAGGTTGTTATAGGTGACTCGCTGCTGCAGGGCATGGAGGCACCCATCTGCAGACCTGACCCGTTATCCAGGGAGGTCTGCTGCTTGCTGGGGGCTCGAATAAGGGATGTCACAAAGAGGCTCGCTCGGTTACTCCGAAGCACTGATTATTATCCCCTGCTGCTTTTTCACGTGGGTGCTAATGATGCCATGGGGAAACTCGCCAAACTAAAGCAAGATTATAGAGCCCAAGGAGTGACTGTAAAAGAGATGGGAGCAAAGGTAGTGTTCTCCTCCATCCTTCCAATGAGGGGGATGGATTCAATTCGGAGAAAACGGATAGGTGAAATCAACAACTGGCTGTGCCGCTGGTGTTGGCTTAAGGTTGGAAGGGACCTCAGAGGTCATCTAGTCCAACCCCTCTACAAATGCAGGGTCACCTAGAGCATGTGGCACGGCTCTAGAGTTTTAAAGATTTCCAAGGAAGGAGACTCCACAAACTCCCTGGGCAGGCTGTTCCAGTGCTCTGTCACCCTCACAGTTAAGAAATGTTTCTTCAAGTTCCTGTGGAACTTCAATGCTTCAGTTTGAAGCCATTTCCTCTAGTCCTATCACTGTCCACCACTGAAAAGTGGCCAACCCCCTCCTCCTCACTGCCTCCCTTGAGGTATTTGTAGACACTGATCAGGATCCCCCCTCAGCCTTCTCTTCTCCAGGCTGAACAGGCCCAGCTCTCGCAGCCTTTCTTCATAGGGCAGATGTTCC